>CM019715.1:2949457-3141957 GCA_009760885.1 Achatina immaculata | reverse complement strand
CTGCCTCCCTGAACGTATTGACATCTTCAGCAGTTGACCAACATCCCGCAATGACATATTCAAACTTTCCGCCATGTCCTGGGTCTATGTTGTCCTTCTCACTGCCTCCCTGAACGTATTGACATCTTCAGCAGTTGACCAACATCTCACAATGCCATATTCAAACTTTCCGCCATGTCCTGGGTCTATGTTGTCCTTCTCATTGCCTCCCTGAACGTATTGACATCTTCAGCAGTTGACCAACATCCCACAATGACATATTCAAACTTTCCGCCATGTCCTGGGTCCACATTGTCCCTTCTACCGCGCACTATTCCTTCTAGTGATATTCTTTCTCCACATCAGAGTCTCTTCATGTGGTCGAAGTATCTTAGCTTTGTGACTGATGGTGTTTACAAGCCAGTTAGTTTTCTACGGCATCTAATCCCGTCAATATCTTTATACTATACCTGTCACCAAAGCCTATGACTGTATCTCTAAAACTGAGCAGGTATTACAGTGTTGTCTCTTTCTCGTGCCGCTAAACGTCACATAGGGCTCGCATGGTAGCTCACCAAGTTTTCCTGTTTTCGGATAGCTTTTAAACTTCGTCAAGGGATTTTATGCCTATTAATTTGGCCTCTCTTAACAATATCCTCTTTAGAGTTTCACGTGGTCATCCTCTTTAGAGTTTCATGTGGTCAACCTCGATTTCTTTAGCCTATTGTGTTCCACTTGATGGTTTGTTTTTTGGGATTCTCTGATTGTTTTTCTCATCACGTGACCAACATATGTCCATCTCCTTTTTCTGATCACACATGAGACAGGTTGTTGTTCGCTCATCTGCCTTATCTCTTGAGTTGTTCTTGAATTCATTCCACTTTATACTGAGCATTTACCTTAGGTATTTGTTTTCACAAGAGTCTGATTTGTTGTCTATTTCTTTAGTTGTTATCCAGCTTTTGCATGCATAAATGAGGGTGGATATTACATTTGAATTGAATAGTCTTAACTTGGTTTTTGTGCTTATAACTTCTGAATGCCATATGTTCTCAAGATTCTTGAAGGTCAAAGCTGCTTTTGCAATTCTAAATTCCGTCTTCCTTTCTGGTGTCACTACCCTGGTCTATGTAGCTACCGAGGTATATAGATATCTCTCTCTCTCTCTCTCTGAACCTTAAGTGCCCAGGGCACATGGGGCTTCTGCAAGGGTTTTCCACAAATGCCTGTCCTTCGCCTTTTTTCTGCTCTTGCCCAGGTGAGCCCTCTATTGCTCAAAATCCTTTCTGTTGTTCTTCTCCATGTCTCTTTTGGTCTGCCCTTACTTCTGTTCCCCTGTGGTGTCCATCCTAGTGCTATTTTTGGTAGTGACTTGTCAGTCATTCGGAGCACATGTCCCAGCCATCGCCAGCGTCTTTCCTCAATAATTGTTGTCAGTGGCTCCATCTGCATTTCTGCCAACAAGATGTTATTTCTTATGGTGCTTGGCCAAAATATTTTTCTAATTCTTCGTAAACATTTAGTCTGGAAAGAATTCAACTTGTTTTCAATGGTTTTGGTGATTTGGTATAAAGATATATAGAACAAATATTACTCTAGCTTTGCGAAGCGTCAGCAGTAAACAAACGGATAAACGAAACTTAGAGAAACAAAAGATGTGGTTTTCTAAGGGTAAATTTGCAGCACCTTCTATAGAGCTATGGTTTCCCATCATTTTTTCACACCAGGGTACACTTAGTAACGCAGACTTTTGCTGTGGGGACACCTTGTGTGCTTAGTGCTGGATACACTATGTTCAAATTGTTACATATGAAACAAACCTGAGAGCGCATTCAAATATTATCATACAAGGCGTTCTCTTCAATGTTACACGTGATCCCGCGTGTTGGCACAGATCCCCTGGCCATTTCAGCTCACTCTGGGCCGGAACTAATAACAATCACTGGAAAACTCAAACGAAACAAGAAGGAAAGAGAGATCAAAACAGAAATACCCAAACGTGCTGACTAAGTGGCAAATGAAAGGGAAGCTGGCCGAACTGACCAGGAACACACGGGAACGAGCGAGCCAACGCCTATCTATATCTATATCTAGTTAATCAACCAAGTGGGAATCTTGCGGCTATGTTCAGAAACTGTTCTTTGTTCTCTCTCTCTCTCTCTCTCTCTCTCTGTTACTATTTCAGAAATGATGGGAAAGCAACCAATATAAAAGATGTTTCTCTTTTCAGTTCTGGCTTCTTCTATCTCCGTGGAACTGCGGAATGACGTTCCTTGCAGCCTACGTGATGAGGATATTGAGACACAGCATCATGTCGGATTGGGAAGGGATTACGGTGCCTTTTTTTCAGTCCCAGAGTGGAGTTCAAAAGCGTGCAATATTTCTTTAGCAGATTCCACCACCATGGAGACTACGGCGATCCCTGCCTCGTTAATCAGTCTAAGCCTGTTATCGGGTGTACCAACGGAGAGGTGGGACAGCGTTTTGGTCAGCTATTGTTGGGCAACAATGAGGCTAGGAAGTCAGCTATGGTTCGCCAACCCTGAGGCTAGCTAATCAGCAATAGTTGACCAACCCTGAGGTTAGGAAACCAGCTATGGTCTGCCAACCCTATGGCTAGCAAGCCAGATATGGTTCGTCAATCCTGAGGCTAGAAAGCCAGCTATGGTTCGCCAACCCTGAAGCTAGCTAATCAGCAATGGTTGACCAACCCTGAGGTTAGGAACCCAGCTATGGTCTGCCAACCCTATGGCTAGCAAGCCAGATATGGTTCGTCAACCATGAGGCTAGCAAGTCAGCTATGGTTCGCCAACCACGAAGCTAGCAAGTCAGCTATGGTTCGTCAACCATGAGGCTAGCAAGTCATCTATGGATCGCGCGACTGCTAAATCACACAACCACTTCACCCACTGTGCCATGGCCAAGCCGAGAAAAAAGTCTTGGCAGTGGAAGGAAACGAAACACAACTGATACAGAAATGTTGATAAGAAACATCAACGGAAGATAAGCTGCCATCTACTGCAAGGAAATTAAGCGCCCCCACCCCCCTCTTGCAGAACATTCAGAAAAGCTCAGACTTAACTTTATTTCCACTTCTGCGGCACATGTGCAAAGGGACGCTACCGATGAAATGTTCGCCATGGCTCTGACTCTAAGAAGAGTAAACCCCTCTTAACACCCCAGATTCTGTCGTGTTGTCTAACAATCGCAGATTCTGTCGTGTTATCTAACAATCCCAGATTCTGTCGTGTTATCTAACAACCCCAGATTCTGTCGTGTTGTCTAACAACCCCAGATTCTGTCGTGTTGTCTAACAATCCCAGATTCTGTCGTGTTGTCTAACAATCCCAGATTCTGTCGTGTTGTCTAACAATAGTAGATTCTGTCGTGTTGTCTAACAATCACAGATTCTGTCGTGTTGTCTAACAATCCCAGATTCTGTCATGTTATCTAACAATTGCAGATTCTGTCGTGTTATCTAACAATCCCTGATTCTGTCATGTTGTCTAACAATCGCAGATTCTGTCATGTTGTCTAACAATCGCAGATTCTGTCGTGTTATCTAACAATCCCAGATTCTGTCGTGTTATCTAACCATTTCTCGTTGATTAAAATGTTTTGTTACAGGACTGAAAGATTCATTGATAACAGTGCATCAAAATGGCATTCAAATATGAACATTGTATGGCACAGAGCTACAAATATTTGTACTGGTGCTTATTTTTTACATATAACTTATAATTATACATATATAATTTGTATTTCCGAAATAAGCCAATGGTCTTATAAAGACAATGACACCATATTCTCCGACTGAAATCCAAAACTTGATTTGTCTAAAGAAAAAATCCTCTGGCAACATGATATGAAAAGGTAATAAGGGAAGCTACTCACTTAAAACTACTCTTACGTTTGTTGACCGGCGATGATGTCCCTTCAGCATTGCCGACTGTTTCTGAAACAAAATGACAAAGATATACAAGAAAGTAAAACGTTCAGTTTTTTGCTCTTCTCTGCGTAGACAAGGTAATGAAATATAACCATCCCGAGAAAGGCTGGCTGCAGTGGTCACCCAAGCTGCTCTGTCCTTTAGTCTTCACAGAGCCTTCATGTTTATCCATATACCTGCATCGCTGTTATCCTGGTGCCATGCCGTGACGTGGCAGCTTGCGTACACCGACCACCTCCAGAGCTATAACAGCGGGAGTTCTTCTGGCAGGTCCGACTAAGCTGGACAGGTCTGCGCGGGTAGGGGTCAGACGAAACTAGAACCCTGATTCTCCAGGTTTGGGGCAGGAGCATGGAGCCAACGATCCCATCTCTGTAAAACAGAGTGGCCCCCATCTCTATAAAACAGAGTGGCCCCCATCTCTATAAAACAGAGTGGCCCCCATCTCTATAAAACAGAGTGGCCCCCATCTCTATAAAACAGAGTGGCCCCCATCTCTGTAAAACAGAGTGGCCCCCATCTCTATAAAACAGAGTGGCCCCCATCTCTATAAAACAGAGTGGCCCCCATCTCTGTAAAACAGAGCAACGTTACGAAACATACAGAAAATTACCCACACGGAAGTGAGGAAAGGGGACAGATCAAGAGCTAGACCTAAGCAACGGTGGCTAGACAAGCTAGAAGAAGACATACGCGTTCCTGGGATCGGCAACTGGCTTGAGAGGATCAAGAACTGGGAGGAATGGAGATGTGCCCTGTCTACAGCAATGAGTCCCAGTGGCTGGGAAAGCTGCTGAATTCAGGGGCTGGTCAGAGAAGAAGATGGAAGTTTTTCATTACTGTATCACAATCTCGCGATACAACTGAAACAATTATAGCCGCCTGGTTCGTACATTTTTTTTTCTTCATTATCTCCCTTTCAATTAAAACCAATATAATACTTCCTTACTTGTTTTCTTCTGTTTGGTATACTCATAATTCAGGGGCTTCAACTTTCTTTCCCATAGTCTTATTTCACATTCCTGCTTTTACACCACAGACCAGTGGTTCTCAGCATTTTTTGGTCACAGAACCCCCCCCCCCCCCCCACCCACCACTATTTTATCCAGCATGAGAAAAGCCATTGCCCTCTCTTTAAAAATAGAGGAATAAATAGAACCCAGATGATATTAAACTTTTTTTTAATGGAGTCAGTCGATTTGCTTGTTCTGTGGACCACCGCCCCCCCCCCCCCCAAATCCTTTCAAGGACCGCCTGGAGGTCCACAGACCCTAGCACTGCCACAGAAATTGTGGACTACATATAAACACTTCATGACACACAACTTCAACTGCTGTGCTGTATGTTTCAGAGTAAGAACTCTTGTTTCAGATGAACACTGCAATATGCTACAATGAGTAATAAATATCAACATGAGAGCAACAAATCCCAATAGCATGTTTCCCCTGAATTTCACAATTACTACATTGAACATCCCCACAAACTTCTACTTTGCTACAAGTGAGCATTAGAACTTCTACTGTGTTCTTAATAAGCAGAAACTACGGTACTTGGTGTTAACAATATTACTGAAATACTTTTTATAAGTGTTAACTGACTCATCATCATCATGAGGTGCCGTGCCGACTGGCGTTGGCTTTTATGCTTCTCCAGAGTACATGATCCTTCATGCAGGCCATCAGCTCAGTTGGTGATCTCCTCTCACACTATCCCGTCAGACTGTCCAGTATCATTTCTCTTGGTCTTCCTCTTGATCTTCTTCCTTCTATTTTTCCTGTTGTTATAATATTTTCATTGCCTTCTCTTCTCAATGCATGTCCCATGAAGTTAACTAAGTACCAAGCAATTTTTCCTTGTTTAGTGTTTGGAGATGTTAAATCACTATTCTGGCTTTCTTCAATTACCAAGCCACTTTTGTGTTGGTGTGAAATATTCTTCATTGAACAAACAACCATTCTTATGTTTGGATGGCTTTATAATACTTTCTTTGCTTTTGGCAGCTGGCAAACTGCTTGTTGGAGGCTTAGCAAGCAACAATTTCTTTAGTGTTTTTGGCCACAAAACTACTTTCTTTAGAGTTTGTGGCCACCAAACTACTTTCTTTAGTGTTTATGGCTACTAAACTACTTTCTTTAGTGTTTGTGGCTACCAAACTACTTTCTTTAGTGTTTGTGCCTATTAAACTACTTTCTTTAGTGTTTATGGCTATTACATTACTTTTTTTAGCGTTTATGGCTACTAAACTACTTTCTTTTGTGTTTATGGCTACTAAACTACTTTCTTTAGTGTTTGTGGCTACTAAACTACTTTCTTTAGTGTTTGTGGCTACCATATTCCTTTCTTTAGTGTTTGTGGCTACCACACTACTTTCTTTACTGTTTGTGGCTACCAAACTACTTTCTTTAGTGCTTCTGACTACCATATTCCTTTCTTTAGTGTTTGTGGCTACCAAATTTCTTTCTTTAGTGTTTATGGCTACTAAACTACTTTCTTTAGTGTTTGTGGCTACTAAACTACTTTCTTTAGTGTTTGTGGCTACCATATTCCTTTCTTTAGTGTTTGTGGCTACCATATTCCTTTCTTTAGTGTTTGTGGCTACCAAATTCCTTTATTTAATGTTTGTGGCTACCAAATTTTCTTCCGTGTTTGTGGTTATCAAACTTTCTTTAGTGTTTGTGGCCACCAAACTACTTTCTTTAGTGCTTATGGCTACTAAACTACTTTCTTTAGTGTCTGTGGCTACTGAACTACTTTCTTTAGTGTTTGTGGTTACTAAACTACTTTCTTTAGTGTCTGTGGCTACCATATTCCTTTCTTTAGTGTTTGTGGCTACCAAACTATTTTCTTTAGTGTTTGTGGCTACCATATTCCTTTCTTTAGTGTTTGTGGCTACCAAATTTTCTTCAGTGTTTGTGGCTACCAAACTACTTCCTTCTGCATCTGTTGCCACCATAAATTGCCTTAAGTGTTTATTTAATGTTTACAAAGACTTATAATCTAAATCTACATTACCATATTACCAGGGAATTACTATCCAAATCTATATTGTTTTAGTATCAACATCTTGCTATCTAAATCCATGCTGTTCTTAGCACCGACAGCTTACTTAGCACTGACAGCTTACCATCTAAATCTATGCTGTTCTTAGCACCGACAGCTTACTTAGCACTGACAGCTTACTTAGCACCGACAGCTTACTTAGCACCGACAGCTTACTTAGCACCGACAGCTTACTTAGCACCGACAGCTTACCATCTAAATCTATGCTGTTCCTTGCACCAGGTGTCTGCATAACGGAGACGGGTTTGAGCACGGCCATGGGAACCAAGCCCTGGGTACTCTCAGTCCCGTCTGAAGGAAGACTGCGCACCAGGCACCAGTCAACCTGACCAGGTGAGGCGTCTATGATCTCAACCTGCTGTCCTCGTAAAACGCTGACCTCCTTTGGGCTGGAGGCTGCGTAGTCCTCTATTACCACGGTCACCTCTTGGTTCGCCTGTCAAGAAAAGAAACAACGGCTGTGAGAGAACGACAGAGAAGCTTTGATCAATAGCCAGAAAACAAAACTGCTTCAATGTGGATCAGATACTTATGTTTACGTAGCTGTCTGACCTCTTCTTAATAACAGCATGTATAGCTCTTTACAGCAAGCCCGCAGCACAAACCTTCGAAACACAAGCACCGAGGAGCAAAGGAAGACGTGCAGCAAAGATGATCAAAGTACAGCTTCTTCCGAGACCTGGCTACCACGAGGACGCACATCAATCACCGTCCCATCAGCCAGACACCAACAAAACATTCTTGTCCCCTGGAGCACAGAAAGGCGCAGGGACGAGGTCCTGATAACCGGCACGGTCTTCCTTCTTCTGACATCAGCGCCTGAGTGGCGTAGTGTTCGGTGTGTTTGCCTTTCACGTGGAGGTCGACGGAAGGCGCTCTGATCACTCCGCTGAAGAAAGAGATAACCGGCTCCTTCTGAAGCTCGGGAAAGAAAGACGGCATGGCGTGACGTTAACCATATAATTTTCCCATGTGCCGCGATCTGCCGTGACGTTAACCACATAATCTCCTAGTCTGTCGCTATGTCCAGGAAGACAGACATCAACACCATTTCCTAAGTGCATCCTGGATCGTCTTCTTATAGCACAGGAGATGATACCCGAGCGGACACGCACACCCACACACCCACACATATGCCCTTTAAACGGCTCGTGATAGCATGAATTAATTATGACGATCTGATAAGCCTCAGACAAGGATCAAACAATGTGTAATCAGCCATGAGTCAGACTGAGGCAGTGTTAGCGTTGGAAAGCAAGAAACAGACTGAGGCAATGTCAGCGTTTGAAAGCAAGAAACAGACTGAGGTAGTTTTAGCGTTGGAAAGCAAGAAACAGACTGAGGCAGTGTTAGTGTCGGAAAGGAAGAAACAGACTGAGACAGTGTTAGCGTCGGAAAGGAAGATTGACTGATTGATTGATTGATTGATTGATCTTTATTTCAAAAGAAGAAACAGACTGAGGTAGTTTTGGCGTCGGAAAGGAAGAAACAGACTGAGGTAGTTTTAGCGTCGGAGAGGACGAAACAGACTGAGGTAGTTTTAGCGTCGGAAAGGAAGAAATAGACTGAGGTAGTGTTAGCGTCGGAAAAGAAGAAACAGATCGAGGTAGTGTTAGCGTCGGAAAGGAAGAAACAAACTCAGACAGTGTCAGCGTCTGAAAGGAAGAAATAAAGTCATATTGAGTCAACGTTAGCGTCTGAAAGGAACAAATAAGAGTCAGACTGAGGCAATGTTAACGTCTGAAAGGATGAAATAGACTGAGGCAATATTAGCGTCTGAAAGGAAGAAATAGACTGAGGCAATGTTAGCGTCTGAAAGGAAGAAATAGACTGAGGCAATGTTAGCGTCTGAAAGGAAGAAATAGACTGAGTGAACGTTAGCGTCTGGAAGGAACAAATAAGAGTCAGACTGAGACAATGTTAACGTCTGAAAGGAAGAAATAGACTGAGGCAATGTTTGCATCTGAAAGGAAGAAATGGAACAGTTGATTTACTTTACAATAATGGTTCATTATGTCAGTACTGCTGACTGCTACTAGTTTAATAACAGATTCTACAATGACTAATTTCCGTACTACTTTCTAAAACGCACAAAAATGTCTTTAAAAAAGATACAAAAGTTGACAAAAAGACGTACAAAAAAATCTTACAGCGCGCACACACACACACACACACACACACACACACACACAACCAAAAACAACCGAATAATAAATGACATTACATGGGGGAGGGGGTGTGTGAATCACACGAAAGTTGGGAAATGCCAGTAAAATTTCCGAAAAACAAAACATCAAGAGCTCCAGGAGTAGTCAACAACTGCTAGCTCCAGGTTCAGCGACCTCGGTCAGCGTACTGCGCGCTATATTCGCTAAGCAACAAGACAAGAATACCGCACGTCAAGATGGCGGCTATCCTGCAGACATACCGTGAAATATCAGCGGTATAGGGCGCTGAGTGCATGTGCAAGGCTCAAGTCTATAACTGGGTTATCAAGTTAAAAACGGGCATAACAAGCCTACAAGCCTGTTCACAAATGCACTGCATATCGAGGGAGAGGGGAGGGGGAGATAATGAAACGCTGGTATTATTTTTCCTGTACTAAATAACATGTTTTGTGCTTAATTTACATTTTAAAACGTTCATCTGATTCATCCTCCAATTCGTGTCTGTGAATGTATACATAAATATACAGTTCTACTGGGTTCCCGCTAATGAATGCACCATGCCAGATTGCAATCAATGGCCAAAATTAGAGCTGGCAAGTTACAAAGAAACGTTCATCGCTATAATTATCCAACAAGAGCAGTCGGCTGAAAAAGAAAAAAACTGCCGCTGTGTAAATTCAGGACGGGTTTTAGAAAGCCAAACTGGCACCTTTCTCCCGGATTAAAGCCTAATCTTGCTATATAAAGAAAGCAAAGAGAGCGAAGTGCTCCATTCTGGCAAGTCAACACAGTTATACTGTTGCTGCGGGTAGAATGAACTTCAGCTGTTTTGGCGCATGAACCTCGAAGTGAAATACAGTGGCAGTAGGTTTCCAGTTTCTGCGTGAGATGGTACATTTTACTGTAACTTTAGTTTTCTAGATGTTTTCAAGCTATCTTCTTCTTCTTTTTCTTCTGCTTCTTCTTCTTCTTCCTCCTCCTTCTTCTTCTGTCATTAGTGTAGCAGCAGAGAGTTTCAGATCGGTCTAATATGAGAGGCCTAGGTAGCTGGCATGTTATGTGTCCTCAGTGTGTCTTTCTACTTTTTTTCATTGCTCGTCCGAGCTTCCTATATCTAGATGCTTTCTTAGGTTTCTTACAACGTCCTAAGGATTAGTTCCTTGCTCGCCCCTGCATCCTATATCCAGATCTTCTTCTTCTTCTTCGTTCGCTTCTACCACCAAGATCGCCCCGTGATTCTGCTGAACTTACTCCTGTGGTCATCGATGTGTCCGTGGTCCCCCTGTGTTCCCCGAGGGGCCCACAAGAGATCCCCGAGAGGATCACAAGAGGTTTAGAGTATCGCGGAGCTTGGGCCTGAATTCTTGGTGGGTGGCAGAAGCGGGATTGCGTGAAACTGTGGTTTTCGTTGCACCAGTTTAGTCTAGACCTGGACGTTCTCATCGGAAACCTCGACCTGGTTTGGATATAATATCCCCGCCGGGTGAGATGTGGTTGCCCGTCCAGCCTAGAGTTGGACTTTTTCACCAGAAAACCTCGAAGTGTTTTGATATCGGTATATCCCCGCCGGGTTAGAGGTGGTTGCCCATCCAGTCCAGCGTTGGATTTTCTCACCGGAAAACCTCAGCGTGATTAGGATACGCAAACATCCCCGTCGGGTGAGGGGTGGTTGCCTACCTAGATTGCACTGGTCCAGTGTCTCCCACTTCAGCATTTTGTGGTCGTGGCTGCTACCCTTCCTAGTTGTGACCATGATGGAGCTTTTGTCTAGGAGGACGAATCCTCGCCACTAGTAAGTTTCAACCCTGGGTTGAGCCGGTTTAGGCATATTATTCCAGTATGGGCGTGTTTAAGATGTGGCCGACCTCTAGAGCGGAGGTACCGTGACATCACGTTTCACCCTGGTTTAAGCCGGTTTAGGCATATTTCACCAGTATGGGTGTATATCGGACGTGGCCGGCCTCTAGACAGAGGTGCCGTGGTATGAGTAGCTCTCGCAGCGAGACTACTGGACATACCGATTAAACTTCACTTTATCCTTTCCATCACTTTTTCACAGAGGTGCCGCACGGCAACCCTAACTGCTTTTTCGCACTTTCTTCATTGGCCGGGAGAAGTTTCACTCCACGAGCGGCATCCGAAGAATCTCGCCAGCAGTGTCTTAGTTTAACATCTGGGTTAAGCCGATTCAGGCAATCTGCCTCAGTATGGGTATATAAGGACACGGCCGGCCTCTAGAGCAGAGGTGCCGTGATTTAATAGTTACTGACTTCGATACTACTGGTTACTTCACTTAATCCTTTCCTTCACCATTTCCACGGCGGCTCTACGCGGCAACCCTAGTCGCAATTTTCTTCACTGGCCGAGAGGAGTTTCCCTCACGCACGGTAGCTGAAGAATCTCGCCAGCAGCGGGTTTTCAGAGTTTTACTTCTCTTAGATGAGCTACCACACGAGACTCTCATCTACCCGAAACGTCTGGTTTTCAGGCTCCAGATATTCGCCTTTGCCCCTCTTCTCCTGTCAGTTTGAAGTTCCGCCACGAGAAAGCCAGGAGCTGGACATGGATTGTCAGAGGCTATTTGAGACGCACGCCTTGGAGACATTTAATTGGAGTGGATAGTATATCCCCACCCCACCTCCAGCTATAACAGTCCTTACAGCCCTATGTCCAGATGCTTTCTTAGGTTTCTTAGAACGCCCTAAGGATTAATTCCTTGCTCGCCCTAGCATCCTATATCGAGATGCTTTCTTAGGTTTCTTAGAACCTCCAAAGGATGAACAATGAACTCCAAAACAACCCTGGCAGTGTTGGTAGATCTTGCACGTCTACGCAGATCTGTTCTCAGAGCGATATTCAGGCAACATCTAAATAAGACTCAAACTAGTCTATTCCTAACTCGACACATATTTTTAAATTACAGGGCAGCCTCACCTTCCATTCCTTTCTACTAACATTTTTCTGCAAACTTTGCTTTGGTAGGGTGTGGAAATTACTTCATGAGTGAAAAAGTTGAGGAAAAAAAAGGGTCACCGGGAATCTGAATCGGAGGTTAGCCTTTTTGTTTGTTTTTTTTTTTTTCAGCGACCAAAACTATTTATAACGGGACATAGCTGGCCATCCGCCTCTTACATCTCCATGACAGATCTACCAACACAAAGTGAACAGAACTGATAACAACGTGACAGTCTGCCAGGTCTCCGTCGCCCTCGTCTGTCACGTCTCAAAAAAAAGGGTCACCGGGAATCTGAATCGGAGGTTAGCCTTTTTGTTTGTTTTTTTTTTTTTCAGCGACCAAAACTATTTATAACGGGACATAGCTGGCCATCCGCCTCTTACATCTCCATGACAGATCTACCAACACAAAGTGAACAGAACTGATAACAACGTGACAGTCTGCCAGGTCTCCGTCGCCCTCGTCTGTCACGTCTCATCTACATGGTCTGGCCTGATTACTACACCTTCTAGTCCCTTTCTTAAATTGCTCTGAGAGTTCTCCCGGACACCGCATGACCTCGTTTGCTGTTTATATCCTGCACCTAAACTCTCACTGCCAAGATCGATTGTTGGAATAAGGATCGGATGTGGTCCAGCCACCCAGCTGTATAAAGGGGGGGGGGGGCGGCAAGTGTGAGAGTGACCACATCACCCTCCAGGGTATGGATGGAAGGGTCAAGGAAGACATAGACACTAACACCATGTTCCCTATGTACTTCTATGGAGTCAAGGAAGACATGGACACTAACACCATGTTCCCTATGCACTTCTATGGAGTCAAGGAAGACATGGACACTAACACCATGTTCCATATGTACTTCTATGGAGTCAAGGAAGACATGGAGACTAACATCATGTTCCCTAGGTACTTCTTTGGAGTCAAGGAAGGCATGGGCACTAACATCATGTTCCCTAGGTACTTCTATGGATGAACGAGTCAAGGAAGAGATGGACATTAAACCATGTTCCCTAGGTATTTCTATGGAGTCAGGGAAGACATGGACACTAACACCATGTTTCCTAGGTATTTCTATGGAGACAAGGAAGACATGGACACTAACACCATGTTTCCTAGGTATTTCTATGGAGATAAGGAAGACATGGACACTAACACCATGTTTCTTAGGTATTTCTATGGAGACAAGGAAGACATGGACACTAACACCATGTTCCCTAGGTATTTCTATGGAGACAAGGAAGACATGGACACTAACACCATGTTTCCTAGGTATTTCTATGGAGACAAGGAAGACATGGACACTAACACCATGTTTCCTAGGTATTTCTATGGAGTCAAGGAAGACATGGACACTAACACCATGTTCCCTAGGTACTTCTATGGATGAACGAGTCAAGGAAGACATGGACACTAACATCATGTTCCCTAGGTACTTCTATGGACGAGCGAGTCAAGGACGACAATGGACACTAACACCATGTTCCCTAGATACTTCTATGGACGAACGAGTCAAGGAAGACATCGACACTAACACCATATTCCCTAGATACTTCTATGGACGAACGAGTCAAGCAAGACAGTGGACACTAACACCATGTTCCCTAGATACTTCTATGGACGAACGAGTCAAGGAAGACAATTGACACTAACACCATGTTCCCTAGATACTTCTATGGACGAACGAGTCAAGCAAGAAAGTGGACACTAACACCATGTTCCCTAGATACTTCTATGGACGAACGAGTCAAGGAAGACAATGGACACTAACACCATGTTCCCTAGGTACTTCTATGGACGAACGAGTCAAGGAAGACATGGACACTAACACCATGTTCCCTAGGTATTTCTATGGATGAACGAGTCAAGGAAGACATCGACACTAACACCATGTTCCCTAGATACTTCTATGGACGAACGAGTTAAGGAAGACAATGGACACTAACACCATCTTCCCTAGATACTTCTATGGACGAACGAGTTAAGGAAGACAATGGACACTAACACCATGTTCCCTAGATACTTCTATGGACGAACGAGTCAAGGAAGACAATGGACACTAACACCATGTTCCCTAGATACTTCTATGGACGAACGAGTTAAGGAAGACAATGGACACTAACACCATATTCCCTAGATACTTCTATGGACGAACGAGTCAAGGAAGACAGTGGACACTAACACCATGTTCCCTAGATACTTCTATGGACGAACGAGTTAAGGAAGACAATGGACACTAACACCATGTTCCCTAGATACTTCTATAGATGAACGAGTCAAGCAAGACAATGGACACTAACACCATGTTCCCTAGATACTTCTATGGACGAACGAGTCAAGGAAGACAATGGACACTAACACCATGTTCCCTAGATACTTCTATGGACGAACGAGTCAAGGAAGACAATGGACACTAACACCATGTTCCCTAGATACTTCTATGGACGAACGAGTCAAGGAAGACAATGGACACTAACACCATGTTCCCTAGATACTTCTATGGACGAACGAGTCAAGGAAGACAATGGACACTAACACCATGTTCCCTAGATACTTCTATGGACGAACGAGTCAAGGAAGACAGTGGACACTAACACCATGTTCCCTAGATACTTCTATGGACGAACGAGTCAAGGAAGACAATGGACACTAACACCATGTTCCCTAGATACTTCTATGGACGAACGAGTCAAGGAAGACAGTGGACACTAACACCATGTTCCCTAGATACTTCTATGGACGAACGAGTCAAGGAAGACAATGGACACTAACACCATGTTCCCTAGATACTTCTATGGATGAACGAGTCAAGCAAGACAGTGGACACTAACACCATGTTCCCTAGATACTTCTATGGACGAAAGAGTCAAGGAAGACAATTGACACTAACACCATGTTCCCTAGATACTTCTATGAACGAACGAGTCAAGGAAGACAATTGACACTAACACCATGTTCCCTAGATACTTCTATGGATGAACGAGTCAAGCAAGACAGTGGACACTAACACCATGTTCCCTAGATACTTCTATGGACGAACGAGTCAAGGAAGACAATTGACACTAACACCATGTTCCCTAGATACTTCTATGGACGAACGAGTCAAGGAAGACACTTGACACTAACACCATGTTCCCTAGATACTTCTATGGATGAACGAGTCAAGCAAGACAGTGGACACTAACACCATGTTCCCTAGATACTTCTATGGACGAACAAGTCAAGGAAGACAATTGACACTAACACCATGTTCCCTAGATACTTCTATGGACGAACGAGTCAAGGAAGACAATTGACACTAACACCATGTTCCCTAGATACTTCTATGGATGAACGAGTCAAGCAAGACAGTGGACACTAACACCATGTTCCCTAGATACTTCTATGGACGAACGAGTCAAGGAAGACAATTGACACTAACACCATGTTCCCTAGATACTTCTATGGACGAACGAGTCAAGGAAGACAATTGACACTAACACCATGTTCCCTAGATACTTCTATGGACGAACGAGTCAAGGAAGACAATGGACACTAACACCATGTTCCCTAGATACTTCTATGGACGAACGAGACAAGGAAGACAATGGACACTAACACCATGTTCCCTAGATACTTCTATGGACGAACGAGTCAAGGAAGACAATTGACACTAACACCATGTTCCCTAGATACTTCTATGGACGAACGAGTCAAGGAAGACAATTGACACTAACACCATGTTCCCTAGATACTTCTATGGACGAACGAGTCAAGGAAGACAATGGACACTAACACCATGTTCCCTAGATACTTCTATGGACGAACGAGACAAGGAAGACAATTGACACTAACACCATGTTCCCTAGATACTTCTATGGACGAACGAGTCAAGGAAGACAATGGACACTAACACCATGTTCCCTAGATACTTCTATGGATGAACGAGTCAAGGAAGACATGGACACTAACACCTGTTCCCTAGGTACTTCTATGGATGAACGAGTCAAGGAAGAGATGGACATTAAACCATGTTCCCTAGGTATTTCTATGGAGACAAGGAAGACATGGACACTAACATCATGTTCCCTACGTACTTCTATGGAGACAAGGAAGACATGGACACTAACACCATGTTTCCTAGGTATTTCTATGGAGTCAAGGAAGACATGGACACTAACATCATGTTCCCTAGGTACTTCTATGGATGAACGAGTCAAGGAAGACATGGACACTAACATCATGTTCCCTAGGCACTTCTATGGAGACAAGGAAGACATGGACACTAACATCATGTTCCCTAGGTACATCTGTGGAGTCAAGGAAGACATGGACACTAACATCATGTTCCCTAGGTACTTCTATGGAGTCAAGGAAGGCATGGACACTAATATCATGTTCCCTAGGTACTTCTATGGATGAACGAGTCAAGGAAGACATGGACACTAACACCATGTTCCCTAGGTACTTCTATGGAGTCAAGGAAGGCATGGACACTAACATCATGTTCCCTAGGTACTTCTATGGATGAACGAGTCAAGGAAGACATGGACACTAACATCATGTTCCCTAGGTACTTCTATGGAGACAAGGAAGACATGGACACTAACACCATGTTCCCTAGGTACTTCTATGGAGATAAGGAAGACATGGACACTAACACCATGTTCCCTAGGTACTTCTATGGATGAACGAGTCAAGGAAGACATCGACACTAACACCATGTTCCCTAGATACTTCTATGGACGAACGAGTCAAGGAAGACAATGGACACTAACACCATGTTCCCTAGATACTTCTATGGACGAACGAGTCAAGGAAGACATCGACACTAACACCATATTCCCTAGATACTTCTATGGATGAACGAGTCAAGCAAGACAGTGGACACTAACACCATGTTCCCTAGATACTTCTATGGACGAACGAGTCAAGGAAGACAATTGACACTAACACCATGTTCCCTAGATACTTCTATGGACGAACGAGTCAAGGAAGACAATTGACACTAACACCATGTTCCCTAGATACTTCTATGGACGAACGAGTCAAGGAAGACAATGGACACTAACACCATGTTCCCTAGATACTTCTATGGACGAACGAGACAAGGAAGACAATGGACACTAACACCATGTTCCCTAGATACTTCTATGGACGAACGAGTCAAGGAAGACAATTGACACTAACACCATGTTCCCTAGATACTTCTATGGACGAACGAGTCAAGGAAGACAATTGACACTAACACCATGTTCCCTAGATACTTCTATGGACGAACGAGTCAAGGAAGACATCGACACTAACACCATATTCCCTAGATACTTCTATGGATGAACGAGTCAAGCAAGACAGTGGACACTAACACCATGTTCCCTAGATACTTCTATGGACGAACGAGTCAAGGAAGACAATTGACACTAACACCATGTTCCCTAGATACTTCTATGGACGAACGAGTCAAGGAAGACAATTGACACTAACACCATGTTCCCTAGATACTTCTATGGACGAACGAGTCAAGGAAGACATGGACACTAACACCTGTTCCCTAGGTACTTCTATGGATGAACGAGTCAAGGAAGAGATGGACATTAAACCATGTTCCCTAGGTATTTCTATGGAGACAAGGAAGACATGGACACTAACATCA
This sequence comes from Achatina immaculata, assembly GCA_009760885.1. Taxonomy (NCBI): domain Eukaryota; kingdom Metazoa; phylum Mollusca; class Gastropoda; order Stylommatophora; family Achatinidae; genus Lissachatina; species Lissachatina immaculata. The sequence continues at coordinate 3,124,216 of CM019715.1, read as the reverse complement.
TGTTCCCTACGTACTTCTATGGAGACAAGGAAGACATGGACACTAACACCATGTTTCCTAGGTATTTCTATGGAGTCAAGGAAGACATGGACACTAACATCATGTTCCCTAGGTACTTCTATGGATGAACGAGTCAAGGAAGACATGGACACTAACATCATGTTCCCTAGGCACTTCTATGGAGACAAGGAAGACATGGACACTAACATCATGTTCCCTAGGTACATCTGTGGAGTCAAGGAAGACATGGACACTAACATCATGTTCCCTAGGTACTTCTATGGAGTCAAGGAAGGCATGGACACTAATATCATGTTCTCTAGGTACTTCTATGGATGAACGAGTCAAGGAAGACATGGACACTAACACCATGTTCCCTAGGTACTTCTATGGAGTCAAGGAAGGCATGGACACTAACATCATGTTCCCTAGGTACTTCTATGGATGAACGAGTCAAGGAAGACATGGACACTAACATCATGTTCCCTAGGTACTTCTATGGAGACAAGGAAGACATGGACACTAACACCATGTTCCCTAGGTACTTCTATGGAGATAAGGAAGACATGGACACTAACACCATGTTCCCTAGGTACTTCTATGGTATGACAAAGCAGAGACATCTTTGCTTTGTTACGCACACACTGAAAAAAATTATTCCAGCATTAGACAGACTTTGAAATTAACTGGAACCCATCAAGCGCCCATTCGTTCGGCCAACGTTTGTACTTAGTTTAGGTCCCAGGAGCGTGGATTTTTTTTCTGGTACCCCGACAGTAAAAAAAAAAAAGGCCACTGGGCCCACCCAGCCTATAAATATGGATACCAAAGAAATCTGGGAAGGTAAACGCGGCCTGGGGTGATACTGACCACATCAGTCTTCCATGCGTCGAGGGTCTTGCCTAATACCGTATCCCCCAAGATACCGTAATAGCGTGGAAACGGGAATTTAACTTTCACCTTCTCCATTTGTCTAATGAATGTAAGCATTTTATTCAAGGTGCTCATGATCTTCTACATAACATTCTTGTCTTTATCTTCAACTACCAGTTCTTTGAAGATAAGGCAGCTATGACCTTGAAACATACATTTCTAGTTGGACGGGGAGTGGTTATATTGGCTTCCCGGAGTACTTCCATCGATTCCAACATGCTCCCTCTTTACACAGGAATACATCGATCCAGGTCCCGGTTACCCAAAATGAAGACAGCGCAACAGCCTGCGCCCACAAGGATGAAGGTCAGGGGCGTCGTGTCTAGTTTTGCTCTGCTGGTCCTGCACCAGCTCACTCAGACATTTGCCTGTCCCTTGCGGAACGTTGCCTCTCTAACAGCTCTCCTGTCGGCCTCTCGGTTATAAGCAAGATGCTCTGCACCAGCTCTTTTATACATTATCTTGGCTCCTGGTGGAGCTGATAAAAGCATACTTGCAACAAGTCCTTTCTTACAAAGCAATTATCACATGATGAGCAGCAGAAGAACAAACGGCGCAGATTCGCTTTGTCGTGCAAATATGCTGAAGATTACGAAACTTATCCCAAGTTTTTTTTTCTTATACCAAGCTCAAAAATATATGTCCCGAGAACATATATGCTTCCTGTAGGGGGTGCTAAATCGGAGTGACTTCACATTTCTAGGCCACTACAGTATTTAAGGTATGGAGGCCAGATCCTGTCCGTGTTACCATTGTTTTCCTAGGCAAACCCCAGGCTGATCCCGACGCTGATTGCGGCTCGGCCAGAATCAGGGGCAAGTGCACTAACTACTACATCACCGCGGCACTCAAAATTAAGATACACTTTTTCAAATATTCTTTCTTCTTAATATTCTGTTGATATGGAGTCTTGTGTTTATTTACGAGAAAGTTTTCTAAATAAACAGGGGGGCCGGCTTTAAAAACCGATCAAAGAAAACTACTTATTTAATTCTTCTTCTTCTGTTGTTCTGATCCAACTGGAAACACGAACTGCTGTCTGTTGTTCTTTGTAGTCTAGGGAGACCTGATGTTGAAACATGGTCAGAACTTGGGCTGCCGAGTTCGTTACTACAGCTTTCTTGAAGAGGCTCGGAGCGGATGCGTGACTAGAGTTTCTCTCGGCAGATTTCATTGCAAGCTAGATGCATATCGGCCTGACACTAGGGGCATATCGGCCTGACACTAGGGGCATATCGGCCTGACACTAGAGGCACATCGGCCTGATACTAGAGGCACATCGGCCTGATACTAGAGGCACATCGGCCTGATACTAGAGGCACATCGGCCTGATACTAGAGGCACATCGGCCTGATACTAGAGGCACATCGGCCTGATACTATCGGTACATCTGCCTGAAACTAGGGCACATCGGCCTGATACTATCGGTACATCTGCCTGAAACTAGGGCACATCGGCCTGATACTAGAGGCACATCGGCCTGATACTATCGGTACATCTGCCTGAAACTAGGGCACATCGGCCTGATACTATCGGTACATCTGCCTGAAACTAGGGCACATCGGTCCAAAGCTAAGGGGAAACCAGCCTGAAATTACGAGTCCAGGCCCTCATGGGCCTGACAGATCAATCGGTCGCACACTATGAGCACCACGGTAAAGCCTCGGCCTTCTCTTTTACCAGAACTAACACAGCCTTCACGTACACACAAGGGACACTAACACCATGTTCCCTAGATACTTCTATGGACGAACGAGTCAAGGAAGACAGTGGACACTAACACCATGTTCCCTAGATACTTCTATGGACGAACGAGTCAAGGAAGACAATGGACACTAACACCATGCCCGCATGTAGGTACGTCTATGGTATGACAAAGCAGAGACATCTTTGCTTTGTTACGCACACACTGAAAAAAATTATTCCAGCATTAGACAGACTTTGAAATTAACTGGAACCCATCAAGCGCCCATTCGTTCGGCCAACGTTTGTACTTAGTTTAGGTCCCAGGAGCGTGGATTTTTTTTCTGGTACCCCGACAGTAAAAAAAAAAAAGGCCACTGGGCCCACCCAGCCTATAAATATGGATACCAAAGAAATCTGGGAAGGTAAACGCGGCCTGGGGTGATACTGACCACATCAGTCTTCCATGCGTCGAGGGTCTTGCCTAATACCGTATCCCCCAAGATACCGTAATAGCGTGGAAACGGGAATTTAACTTTCACCTTCTCCATTTGTCTAATGAATGTAAGCATTTTATTCAAGGTGCTCATGATCTTCTACATAACATTCTTGTCTTTATCTTCAACTACCAGTTCTTTGAAGATAAGGCAGCTATGACCTTGAAACATACATTTCTAGTTGGACGGGGAGTGGTTATATTGGCTTCCCGGAGTACTTCCATCGATTCCAACATGCTCCCTCTTTACACAGGAATACATCGATCCAGGTCCCGGTTACCCAAAATGAAGACAGCGCAACAGCCTGCGCCCACAAGGATGAAGGTCAGGGGCGTCGTGTCTAGTTTTGCTCTGCTGGTCCTGCACCAGCTCACTCAGACATTTGCCTGTCCCTTGCGGAACGTTGCCTCTCTAACAGCTCTCCTGTCGGCCTCTCGGTTATAAGCAAGATGCTCTGCACCAGCTCTTTTATACATTATCTTGGCTCCTGGTGGAGCTGATAAAAGCATACTTGCAACAAGTCCTTTCTTACAAAGCAATTATCACATGATGAGCAGCAGAAGAACAAACGGCGCAGATTCGCTTTGTCGTGCAAATATGCTGAAGATTTACGAAACTTATCCCAAGTTTTTTTTTCTTATACCAAGCTCAAAAATATATGTCCCGAGAACATATATGCTTCCTGTAGGGGGTGCTAAATCGGAGTGACTTCACATTTCTAGGCCACTACAGTATTTAAGGTATGGAGGCCAGATCCTGTCCGTGTTACCATTGTTTTCCTAGGCAAACCCCAGGCTGATCCCGACGCTGATTGCGGCTCGGCCAGAATCAGGGGCAAGTGCACTAACTACTACATCACCGCGGCACTCAAAATTAAGATACACTTTTTCAAATATTCTTTCTTCTTAATATTCTGTTGATATGGAGTCTTGTGTTTATTTACGAGAAAGTTTTCTAAATAAACAGGGGGGCCGGCTTTAAAAACCGATCAAAGAAAACTACTTATTTAATTCTTCTTCTTCTGTTGTTCTGATCCAACTGGAAACACGAACTGCTGTCTGTTGTTCTTTGTAGTCTAGGGAGACCTGATGTTGAAACATGGTCAGAACTTGGGCTGCCGAGTTCGTTACTACAGCTTTCTTGAAGAGGCTCGGAGCGGATGCGTGACTAGAGTTTCTCTCGGCAGATTTCATTGCAAGCTAGATGCATATCGGCCTGACACTAGAGGCATATCGGCCTGACACTAGGGGCATATCGGCCTGACACTAGGGGCACATCAGCCAGACACTAGAGGCACATCGGTCTGATACTAAAGCCAGGTTAACCTGATAATAGGGGCACATCGGCTTGATACTAGAGGCACATCGGCCTGATACTAGAGGCACATCGGCCTGATCCTGTCGGTACATCTACCTGAAACTAGGGCACATCGGCCTGATACTATCGGTACATCTGCCTGAAACTAGAGCACATCGGCCTGATACTAGAGGCACATCGGCCTCATCCTGTCGGTACATCTGCCTGAAACTAAAGCACATCGGCCTGATACTATCGGTACATCTGCCTGAAACTAGGGCACATCGGTCCAAAGCTAAGGGGAAACCAGCCTGAAATTACGAGTCCAGGCCCTCATGGGCCTGACAGATCAATCGGTCGCACACTATGAGCACCACGGTAAAGCCTCGGCCTTCTCTTTTACCAGAACTAACACAGCCTTCACGTACACACAAGGGAGCATCAACTCTTTTGTCTCTCACACTCGCTAAACAAATCTACAGTCAGTCAGCCTACATCAAGGCTTTCCAAAACATACCGTTCTCCGAGAGAATAAGGGGAATGATCCAAACTGGGCGGCAGGTGACATCAGCACCAAGTCCCGGGGGGGGGGGGGGTGTGGCGCTAGGGCAAAAGGATGGCAGCCGGAACAAGCTTTTAGAACCACTGATCAACACACGTATTTGTACGCTCAAACAACATCCAGCTTTTACTTTTCCCCACATCTAATCAAAGCAGAGCCGGCAAGTTTACACATGGAATCAATTAATCTTGCCCATGTCTCCTAGATTTGACGTGCGCTGTCATCCCAGCTCTGGAAAGGCTGAGTGCCTTCCCCTGAACGCATGCGCGCTCCCTAACGCAAAACAGCAAATTATGTACACCACCTAAGTGGTGTACATTGCACGCAGTGCGCAGATGAAAAGACTTGCCTCTGATTATATTCATTATTTCCCAACAATTTTTTGGTCGAAAAGTCATTTTTAACAAAACAAACAAAACACACACACACAAAAAAGGGTCCTGTCTTCAGTGAAATCTCGCAAAATTTCGTTTCTATTTTGTAAAAAGGTAAATAATATTTACACAAAAAAGGACGCGCGCAAGCAGACAGAAAATGACTGGCAGGCAGACAGACAGAAAATGACAGGTAGGCATTCAGGCAGGCAAGCAGACAGAAAATGACTGGCAGGCAGACAGACAGAAAATGACAGGTAGGCATTCAGGCAGGCAAGCAGACATTAAATGACTGGCAGGCAGGCATTCAGGCAGGCAAGCAGACAGAAAATGACTGGCAGGCAGGCAGGCAGAAAATGACAGGTAGGCATTCAGGCAGGCAAGCAGACAGAAAATGACTGGCAGGCAGCCAGGCAGACAGAAAATTACTGGCAGTCAGGCAGGCAGACAGACAGAAAATGACTGAGGCAGGCAGGCAGGCAATAGCTTGTTAAGAAGGGGATAAAGAAAAATAAAAGTAGCCTGGTACTGTACATTAACCTTTGGTTTTCACCACATTCTGGCATATATTCGGTATGAAGTTCATTTCATTTCCGCTGATGTTTGTAAAGTTTGTTTAATGTTACATTTAAAGAAAGGATAATGCACCGAATGTTGTGTTGAGAAAACCAGTACTTCGCACAAAATCAAAGATAGGTACAAGTGTACCGGTTTCGTAAAATCCTAGCGTGGAAGGAAGGAAAGAAGGAAGGGAAGAAGGAAGGAAGGGAGGGAGGGAGGAAGGAAGGACCATACAACCAGATCCAAACCCGATTAAAAAGAAGGTATATCCCAGTGTCTGGCCAGGCGAGATAAACAAAGGAGAAACCCAAGTCGGCTTATGAAAGCCACAACACGCCAAATATCAACTCCCCAAACGCACAAAGGTAGACAGATGAAAGGCGCGTGCGCCTGTGTGCTCGGACCTCTTCAATAAGTGCTGGCTGAGATCATCTACTTCATACAGGGACAGGTGCGAGTGTTGTATAAACATCAATCGCACCAGCTGATGGTCTGCACGGCTGGAGAAGCTGTTTATTTTAAAGCAAGGTGCACTACATATTGTTCTATATTTTCAACAACGAATATTAGTCGTACAAACAATCCTCGTTTTCCGGCCCCTAGTTTTGAAAGTTTTCGGACAACCAATGTGTATAAATTAAAAACCAGTCCATCGCATCACTTAACGAACCGGAACCATTAGAAGAAACTTATCTCCCTTTCAGATACTATTACCTTACCTTCCTTTCAGATACAATTACTTCCTCTTGGCACCCAACAAACGAAATATTTGACAAATCTTGTATATTAAAGTAAAGTAAGTAAAAAGTAAAGATAATCCTGTCATGCCTTAGAGGCACACAGAGATATGGTGTTAGTGCCCATATCAAATTCTGTTCCCAAAGGACTAAAAGGTGGTCTTCTTCAATGGCTTCTGATCAGGTGATGATCTGCTCTTGATTAAAGATCAATCTTTCCCGTCTGGTCTGTCTGCTGTTGATCGCGGCCTTATCTCCTCTACCTGAGGTAGATGTTTTCTTTACTCTGGATATATAACTAGTTGACTGGACTCTGGATGCATATCCAGCTGCTTGGACTCTGGATGCATATCTCGCTGCCTGGACTCTGGATGCACATCCAGCTGCCTGAACTCTGGATGCCGTCCTCTATGCTAGGCCCAAAAGATGTTGCCTTGTCCTTCATATTTAGAATGTGTAGTGAACAAAAAAGCGTAAGTTTTATTTTGTACACTTTTCTGTTGTATTGTCCTCTCTGGTGCCCCTGGTGAAGACATTTATCCCCGAAATACTGGCTTGTTTTTCTCATTTTCTCCTACTGCCGGTTATTTATTTTCCACCCTACTCCTGTCTTTCTTCATCTGCCTCTGTTCCATATTTGGTTTGCACTGCAGTTCTGGACGCCTAGCTTTTCTTTTGTCATATTTTCTGTGTAAGGGGCAGAGATAAGAACTAGTAAGCTAAGCTGGTTGGCAATCCTAAGCGTATGAAATAATGGGTCGGTTACCGGTCAGTTATCAGAGGTGAGCAACTCTGAGAGAAAATCAGTTTTACTAACTCAGTATATGAAGAAGTTGCGACAGAATGTTATAGGCCGGGATTTGTACGTTGAGTACGTAGGAGGTGCCAGCGAATCGGAGGAGGTTATGTTTTCATTCAAGCGCGAACGAGTGTGTATTTCGTTCGATGGATAAACATATATGTGTTGGGTTAGTATGGGTTTATATTTCTCTGATGTGGACGCGTACAAGCTGTGCTGTCGACTCCTCCGATCCATCCAGACCCAATCAGGTATGACTGAGATAATAGCAATAGTACATGAATAATCACAGTCCCGTTATAAAGTTAAAACTTTAGTCTATGTGAGACTTTAGATATTATGTTAATATGCAATGATGGCTTGTTATGTGCACAAAATTTATCCACTGAATTTTATGTACATGCATTTGTTTATCATACCCTTCTCCTGCCAACAGTTCAGTTCGTCACAATCAGAACATTCAGTCATTTTAAGGATGAAAATTTAAGATTTCTATATGGAACGACTATGTTGAAATCACACTAACCCGGTTATATGTACAAGGTGTTAAACTGATTTTTAGCAACTCCAATGTTGATATCTCTGCAGGAATCAAAATACTGAAAGAAAAATTGATTTGATTATGCTGATAATAATATAAACCAATGATCCACTGACCAAGAATCTTATTCGTCTTTTTCTTCTTAATGTGTATTGTTTTGATGTGTAAGTTATGAATGAGAGATGGACAGAGCGAAGAGATATTATTCCTGTTCCTGTTGTAAGATATTAATGTATAATCCCTGTAATGGGCAAACTCCTGTACCACAAATATGACAAATAATATAAGAAATAAGAATAGCAAAAAATATACATTATAATCTCTTTTAATTCCTACATCTGGATGTCCACGAAAAGTGTCACCTGGTACGCGCCCATCATTCATGTAGCGGCCATGGTCTCCCAGCCAGCCCTGGCTGTCTGACCCACCTTCCATGGCTGTCTACGCTTGAGAATGTTGGTGTCAAGCGAAAACCTTTCACTTCATTTGTCCCGTAAAAATCAATCTCTCCCTCCTCTCTCTCTCTCTCTCTCTCTCTCTCTCTCTCTCTTCCTCCCTCTCTGGCATTAAAAATACGCCCGATGCTTAATCTCACTTTATGTACATACACGCATTAAAACATACAAAAATACATACACCCCACCTAGACGTGGCAATGGACGCTGATCAAACAAAGCAATTACAAGCCTTGATGTCGGCATACAAGTCACGAGGGAAAACAAACTCTCCCCACTTCCTACTACCAGCTCCTGTTATGCCGTCTCAGCCACATCCCATGCTCTCCATCTCAAGTCTGAATCGTTCTCCTCCAGGATGTTCTTGTTTCAGTCTCCCCTGCTCACTGTTTCAAATCTCTGTCCACAGATTGTTCTAGCAACGATGTTGAGATCAGATTTTCTAGCAATGATGCTGGGATCAGACTGTTCTAGCAATGATGCTGGGATCAGACTGTTCTAGCAATGATGCTGGGATCAGACTGTTCTAGCAATGATGCTGGGATCAGACTGTTCTAGTAATGATACTATGGTCTACACATCAAACTATTTTCATCTTTTCTACTATGGTACCTGGCGCTGTTGTATCTCCCTGAAACAGAGGGCCGGGTATTCTTTGTAGCCGATGTGGTGAAGACATTGTGGGGCAGTATCGTACTGAACAGAGAGTGAAGACATTGTGGGGCAGCGTCGTCCCGAACAGAGAGTGAAGACATTGTGGGGTAGTATCGTACTGAACAGAGAGTGAAGACATTGTGGGGCAGTATCGTACTGAACAGAGAGTGAAGACATTGTGGGGCAGTATCGTACTGAACAGAGAGTGAAGACATTGTGGGGCAGTATCGTACTGAACAGAGAGTGAAGACATTGTGGGGCAGTATCGTACTGAACAGAGAGTGAAGACATTGTGAGGCACCGTCGTCCCGAACAGAGAGTGAAGACATTGTGGGGCACCGTCGTCCCGAACAGAGAGTGAAGACATTGTGGGGCACCGTCGTCCTGAACAGAGAGTGAAGACATTGTGGGGCACCGTCGTCCTGAACAGAGAGTGAAGACATTGTGGGGCACCGTCGTCCTGAACAGAGAGTGAAGACATTGTGGGGCACCGTCGTCCTGAACAGAGAGTAAAGACATTGTGGGGCACCGTCGTCCTGAACAGAGAGTGAAGACATTGTGAGGCACCGTCGTCCTGAACAGAGAGTAAAGACATTGTGGGGCACCGTCGTCCCGAACAGAGAGTGAAGACATTGTGGGGCACCGTCGTCCTGAACAGAGAGTGAAGACATTGTGGGGCACCGTCGTCCCGAACAGAGAGTGAAGACATTGTGGGGCAGCATCGTCCTGAACAGAGAGTGAAGACATTGTGGGGCATCGTCGTCCTGAACAGAGAGTAAAGACATTGTGGGGCACCGTCGTCCTGAACAGAGAGTGAAGACATTGTGGGGCACCGTCGTCCTGAACAGAGAGTGAAGACATTGTGGGGCAGCATCGTCCCGAACAGAGAGTGAAGACATTGTGGGGCACCGTCGTCCTGAACAGAGAGTGAAGACATTGTGGGGCACCGTCGTCCTGAACAGAGAGTGAAGACATTGTGGGGCACCGTCGTCCTGAACAGAGAGTGAAGACATTGTGGGGCACCGTCGTCCTGAACAGAGAGTGAAGACATTGTGGGGCACCGTCGTCCTGAACAGAGAGTAAAGACATTGTGGGGCACCGTCGTCCTGAACAGAGAGTGAAGACATTGTGAGGCACCGTCGTCCTGAACAGAGAGTAAAGACATTGTGGGGCACCGTCGTCCCGAACAGAGAGTGAAGACATTGTGGGGCACCGTCGTCCTGAACAGAGAGTGAAGACATTGTGGGGCACCGTCGTCCCGAACAGAGAGTGAAGACATTGTGGGGCAGCATCGTCCTGAACAGAGAGTGAAGACATTGTGGGGCATCGTCGTCCTGAACAGAGAGTAAAGACATTGTGGGGCACCGTCGTCCTGAACAGAGAGTGAAGACATTGTGGGGCACCGTCGTCCTGAACAGAGAGTGAAGACATTGTGGGGCAGCATCGTCCCGAACAGAGAGTGAAGACATTGTGGGGCACCGTCGTCCTGAACAGAGAGTGAAGACATTGTGGGGCACCGTCGTCCTGAACAGAGAGTGAAGACATTGTGGGGCACCGTCGTCCTGAACAGAGAGTGAAGACATTGTGGGGCACCGTCGTCCTGAACAGAGAGTGAAGACATTGTGGGGCAGTATCGTACTGAACAGAGAGTAAAGACATTGTGGGGCACCGTCGTCCTGAACAGAGAGTGAAGACATTGTGGGGCACCGTCGTCCTGAACAGAGAGTGAAGACATTGTGGGGCAGCATCGTCCCAAACAGAGAGTGAATTAAGAGCGTCTTTTTTCAGTCCCGGGTTGGAGCTAAAAAACAGGGAGATGACTCTATCGATGTCAAGACACCAGCGACCTGTTCACCATGCTATTGTTACTGAGAATACAGTTTTTAACAAATAGGAAACAACGAGGCTTTCGTTCAGTAAACTGACAGAACTCAGTTCTGTATGGTAGACCTGGAAAAAAATCACAGACAAAGAAAGCACTTTTAGTGAGAGAAAAATGAAAAGAGGATTACCTGGGACTTGATCCACGGACTCCATAGGACGAACAAGAGAGAACAGCGCATTAATCAACTTGGCAATCTCGCACCTTTTCGAGGTCTGACTATAAAATACTATGCTCTATTACTTTACGAACAGAGGAAGGAGGGGTGAGACAGATCTTGGCCAGCTTATAGTTCGCCAGACTTAGCAAAAACAGCCATCTAGGAGTCAACAAAGAAGCCATCTAGGAGTCAACAAAGAAGCCATCTATGAGTCAATAAACCAGCCTTCTAGAAGTCAACAAAGAAGCCATCTATGAGTCAATAAACCAGCCTTCTAGAAGTCAACAAAGAAGCCATCTATGAGTCAATAAACCAGCCTTCTAGAAGCCAACAAAGAAGCCATCTATGAGTCAATAAACCAGCCTTCTAGAAGTCAACAAAGAAGCCATCTATGAGTCAATAAACCAGCCTTCTAGAAGTCAACAAAGAAGCCATCTATGAGTCAACAAAGCAGCCTTCTAGAAGTCAACAAAGAAGCCATCTATGAGTCAATAAACCAGCCTTCTAGAAGTCAACAAAGAAGCCATCTATGAGTCAATAAACCAGCCTTCTAGAAGTCAACAAAGAAGCCATCTAGGAGTCAACAAAGAAGCCATCTATGAGTCAATAAACCAGCCTTCTAGAAGTCAACAAAGAAACCATCTATGAGTCAATAAACCAGCCTTCTAGAAGTAAACAAAGAAGCCATCTATGAGTCAATAAACCAGCCTTCTAGAAGTCAACAAAGAAACCATCTATGAGTCAATAAACCAGCCTTCTAGAAGTCAACAAAGAAGCCATCTAGGAGTCAACAAAGAAGCCATCTATGAGTCAATAAACCAGCCTTCTAGAAGTCAACAAAGAAGCCATCTATGAGTCAATAAACCAGCCTTCTAGAAGTCAACAAAGAAGCCATCTAGGAGTCAACAAAGAAGCCATCTATGAGTCAATAAACCAGCCTTCTAGAAGTCAACAAAGAAACCATCTATGAGTCAATAAACCAGCCTTCTAGAAGTAAACAAAGAAGCCATCTATGAGTCAATAAACCAGCCTTCTAGAAGTCAACAAAGAAACCATCTATGAGTCAATAAACCAGCCTTCTAGAAGTCAACAAAGAAGCCATCTATGAGTCAATAAACCAGCCTTCTAGAAGTCAACAAAGAAGCCATCTATGAGTCAATAAACCAGCCTTCTAGAAGTCAACAAAGAAGCCATCTATGAGTCAATAAACCAGCCTTCTAGAAGTCAACAAAGAAGCCATCTATGAGTCAATAACCAGCCTTCTAGAAGTCAACAAAGAAGCCATCTAGGAGTCAACAAAGAAGCCATCTATGAGTCAATAAACCAGCCTTCTAGAAGTCAACAAAGAAACCATCTATGAGTCAATAAACCAGCCTTCTAGAAGTAAACAAAGAAGCCATCTATGAGTCAATAAACCAGCCTTCTAGAAGTCAACAAAGAAACCATCTATGAGTCAATAAACCAGCCTTCTAGAAGTCAACAAAGAAGCCATCTAGGAGTCAACAAAGAAGCCATCTATGAGTCAATAAACCAGCCTTCTAGAAGTCAACAAAGAAGCCATCTATGAGTCAATAAACCAGCCTTCTAGAAGTCAACAAAGAAGCCATCTAGGAGTCAACAAAGAAGCCATCTATGAGTCAATAAACCAGCCTTCTAGAAGTCAACAAAGAAACCATCTATGAGTCAATAAACCAGCCTTCTAGAAGTAAACAAAGAAGCCATCTATGAGTCAATAAACCAGCCTTCTAGAAGTCAACAAAGAAACCATCTATGAGTCAATAAACCAGCCTTCTAGAAGTCAACAAAGAAGCCATCTAGGAGTCAACAAAGAAGCCATCTATGAGTCAATAAACCAGCCTTCTAGAAGTCAACAAAGAAGCCATCTATGAGTCAATAAACCAGCCTACTAGGAGTCAACAAAGCAGCCTTCTAGAAAGTCAACAAAGCAGCCTACTAGAAGTCACCGACCGCTACATCGGACTACATCTTCGCCCCGTCTCCTACATTTAAAAACCTTCTTCTCGTGCCTGTTTTCAGCGAATTAGCTTTCTACTGACGAAAAGCTCGACAGAAACTTTCTTATCAAGGAAATTTTCACACCAGAAGGATTAATCTTAAATCCGGATATTTCGATAAATCACATCAGAACCATCTCCAAAATACTTTTAAGTTTAAAATCAAACACCGCAGGTCCGACTCAAATATAACGATAATAGCAGACTAACTTTTTTAATGTAAATTTCTAACAAGGGAGATAATTTTACAAGGGACATAACTCAGAAAATAATCAACAAAAAATCAATTGAAAAAGAGCGAGAAAGTCCTGTTGTTAAATACAAGAACAAATGTCCCTGGATGATTTATCTCTCCTCCACTTCCCCTTTAACATTAAATCGGAATTTCCTAATTCTGTTTCCAGGGAAAAACCAGTAAAATAACTGGGTCCCCATTTCCTAGAGACGTTACCAAGACAACCATTATATACGATTGGGGGGGGGGGAGCTTAATTGGAGATATTTTTAAAATATTTTTTTAATTCGGGGATGAGAAGGAAAAGGGTATGAGAGATAGAGAGAGAGAGAGAGATTAAGAATGTCATATTTTATATGGGTGGGTGTGTGGCCCTATACCGCCTTGACTTGGACACTTCATGGAAAAGGAAAGAGGGGCAGGTCACTGGCAACATGAAGACGCACAATCAAGGAGGCGGGGAAGACATGGTTTGAGGTATCACGACTTGCTCAGGATAGGAGTGCCTTGAGAACCTTTGTTCATGCCTTATGCTCGATGATGATGATGATGATGATGGTGATGATGATGGGGGAGGTAGGTAGTATGGTGAAGTGTCAAATCTTGACGGAGCAGCGAGGGACTGCGAGGTATCCCGGCCTGCCCAAGATAGGACTGGCTTGAGAACCTTTGCTGATGACTTATGCTCTCATCTGAGAGTACAGAGAACCGATGATGATGGGCGGATGGTGACATTTTTTCCTTGGGTTGGCTGGCCGGTAAACCGAACAAAGACTTCAAAAACGCGTCTGCGAAAGCGCGCGTGTATATGTACGTGTATGTAGTATGTAGATTTAAGAAATTTTCTTTCATTTCAATCTCCTCACTAACGTCTGCATTATAAATCTGAACTTCCCATTTTAAGACTCGTAGAGAGATCCCAGCAACACCGGCCAAACAGTTTTCTCGTCCAAACCACAGCTTCTAATAGCCCAAATAGATTTAGAACTGGCACATACAGAACCGGCTACCTGAAGTAAATTACTCATGGCATTCCTTCAATTTTAAGTGTTTTTTTGTGGGGCTACGGTTTCTGTTATTCTCTCGCCGAAAGCCGCTGAGTGAGATTCATTTCCAGTTCAGCACTTCCGTGAAGAGCTCTCAAGTGTTGCATCTTGTCTTTCAGGCCAAGACCCATCCCCGAGAGACGCTGCGGGTTCTCAGCCTCTCCGGTTTAAAATAAACAGATTAAACATGGGCGAGTCGATTGCCCGCCTCTTGATTCTGGTCTTTTTTTTTACGTACACCTTTAATACTTTTTTTTTTTGTGTCGCATATAATAAATGCAAACCTTGCGACAGAACAGATCTAGCACGCAGCGGAAGCATGGAAAACTGATAACATTTTTTTTTAAGTACAGGGTGTCCATAAGTTATTCATCCGATTACATCTTACATCATCCCGTGCCGTTAAACGTCACAAAGGGCTCGCATAGTTGTTTGCCACGTTTTCCTATTCTCTGCAAGTCTTTCAACTTCATCATGGGATGTTATGACCACTGAATTGGCTTCTCTTAACAATGTCCACTTTAGAGTTTCACGCGGTCGATCTCTTTTTCTTGGCCTATTGTGCTCCACTTGATAACTTGTTTTGGTATTCTCTGATTGTTTCCTCTCATCACATGGCCTACATATGTCAATCTTCTTTTTCTGATCACCAATGAGACAGGTTGTTTGCTCATTTGTCTTATCTCTGTGTTGTTCTTAAATTCGTTCCACTTTATACCAAATATTTTCCTGGGGCATTTGTTTTCAGAAGAGTCTAATTTCTTGTCTATTTCTTTAGTTGATTTCCAGCTTTCGCATGAATAAATGAGGGTGGATATCACATCTGAACTGAATAATCTTAACCCGATTTTTGTGCTTATAACTTTATAATAACTACACCCTGTATAAAAAATATACCAAAAAGTGTTTCAGAAAGAAAAGTCACACCATTACATTCAGTAGCCAAAGCCATTCTGAATTCTTTCCTACGAAAACTTTCAACGGTAACAGGAGATTTTGTTTCTCATAACCACAAGGCGCACATTGCCTTTTCTTGCACGGTCGCCATTTTTACTGCTTTGTCGCAATGCATGATGGTACGGAGTACTGCCAACCACACGGGCGGGGGAAAGAGATGTGATGACGATGTTACAACAAAATAACTCCATTACACCTGAGTGCATTTTTTTTTTAACGAACGACAGTCAATAATTTATGGACACCCTGAATGTTTAGCGATCCTGCGGGCTGAACTTTAAGAAAACAAATACTCAGGATAACTTAGAAAGATAAAATTACGAGTACAGAAATCCGTCAGCGCATCGGGATAAATTACATAAAAATTTGAGAAACAGGAAAGGACAGGAATGAAACTGGGATGAGTTTCCATCGCTTTCATCACACAACATTCAGCGCTGAGAGGAAAAGATTTCTGCTTATTCGATTATACTTGTGTTGACAAACAAAAGCCCCAGCGTTTACTGAGATCTGGGTAAATGGTAGCAGGAAAACCTTCCCGCCGCGCGTATCTTAGCTGGGAGCTACAACACACTTCATTAACACATTTTAAATATTGTTCTTTTTTTTTCCTGCTTCTATATTTCAGACTGGCGTATTCCAACCTGACGTTTATTATGATTTATTCTAACGAACATCCTCCGTATTTTGTTGCTTGTGCATTTTATTTTGACTTATTCTATGGAACATCCTCCTTATTTTGTTGCTTCTGCATTTTATTTTCACTTATTCTATGGAACATCCTCCTTATTTTGTTGCTTCTACATTTTATTTTGACTTATATCCTCTCGTTTGTTTGTCTCTCTCTCTCTGTCTCTCTCTCTCTCTCTCTCTCTCTCTCTCTCTCTCTCTCTTACTGCTTCTCCGTTTCAACTTACAACCTGGCTATTTTAATTCTCCATTCAACATCCGTCTTATCTCCCTGGAGTTCCAAAATCTTATTAATCCGTAATAAGATACTAGCAGGCATCCATATGTCTTTGTCCATACAACATAAACATGGACTACCAAAACCTAAGAAAATATCGGTTAATTCTTTATCACAGTAAGCGTATACACTAAAAGGATATCCAAAGCCATAGCGGATGTGAAGTGTCAGACGTCTTGCCGTACTGACACACTTTTTGCAGACAGGGTTCCCGAAACTCTCAGTCTAAATTCCCTAACACAAATGCCAGGTACCAGCTCTATAAATCAGAGCCGGATCTAAAATGCATGCCATGGACGCACTTCAGGATATGCTGGCCATATTCTTCTATACCCTGACGACACACTAGACGGTGGTATGTGGTCAGAAGGAGTCGGGTATCCGTCTGTACAACTGGATGTCTGGCTTCGGTAAGATTAGAACCACTTGCCTCTGCGTGGAAAACGAGCGCGCTAACCACCACGCCACACAGACGCCATGGCTGACTCTTACCTGTGTAAAGCACGTAGACTATTAATTTTCTTCCCAAAACATTTAGTGACACTTCCGAAGTGTTAACATGAAATCAGCACTAAACACTGACCGTCTGTACTAAACAAAGTAAAATGTATGCAGCTAGTAAGAGAAGTCAACCCATTACTATTACACACTCAAACTCAAGTAACAGTCGATAATTACACCATATTATTAACTATTTCACTTCCCAAGTAGTTTCAGTGTTCTGCCAGAATAAACTTTTCAAGCGAAATTCTGTTAGGAAAAAAAAAAAAGAAACTGGAAGGAAGTAACCCCCTAATTTTAAAATACAGGTTGGGTTAGAAATGTGTTAATTTTCATTTTACGTAGACTGACTAGATGTTGCTCCAGAGGCGTGCAAGAGCCGTCTACGTTGCCCGTGTCGTTTTTTTTTAATCAAAGAGTTAAGCATTATAAGCAACAACAACAAAAAGTAATAATGATAACACTATTTTAAAAAAAAAGGTACAATCAATGTTTCCATGCCATTAAGGAGTATTGGGGAATACGGTGTTAGGTCCGCATGATCTTCGGCACATGAAAGTCTGATGTGGTCAGTATCACACCTGCCCGCTTTACCTTCCCAGATTTCCTTGGTACCCAGTTTTTAGAGGCCGAATGGACCCTGGGACCTTTTTGGGCACGTACCACTGCTAATGATAATAACAACTGAAATTCATAAATGTGCATACACAACTAACATTTGGCAGTTGAGAGAACTTCTTAATTATTAACGCCCAAATAATAATTATCAAAAAGATATTTATCAGTATTAAAGTATTCAAAACTTAATTACTAACTAGGAATATGAATATAACTTTTTTAAAAAAAACTGTTTTAATAGCCCAACAATAGCCCAGAATTTTAAAGAAATTCTTAACTTAAATAATACTGAATGAATACTCACACAATTTATAGAAATTCAAAAGTACTCCGCCATTCATACCTACATAATTTTATAAATTCTAAAGTATTACAGTCTCAATACCCAGTTAATACCCAACAACTGATTGGAGTTTTTAAATATGACCACCAACTGAATACCTAAACATCAAAAGAAATTCTTAATTGAAGCCAGAACTAATGCGCAACATATTAATAGAAACCCTTCATTACTTACATTATAATTAATGTTCAACAACAGAAACCCTCCATTATTTATATCTAATTAATTTCCAAATAAAGAAAGAGAGGAAGACCAAAACGAAGATGGCTGCAAGACATCGTTGATAATCTGCAAATGGATGCATCAGCAGCAGGCCATCTTGCTCACAACCGAGAGGCCTACAGGAATGCTGTTAGGGAGGCAAAGTTCCGCAAGGGACATGCAAATTAATGAATTCCAACACCGGAAACCCCTCAATATTTACATCTAATTAATGTCCATCAATAGTAACCCTTGAACATTTACACTTAATTAATGTCCAACAACAGAAACTCTTTCAATAATTAATATCCAAGAACAGAAACTCTTTCCTGTAATGAAGTTTTTTGTTTTTGTTTTTGTTCTTCCAGAAAGAGCAGGTGAACCAGGCGCCTGTACCGGAACTGTGAATGCTCCACATTCCGTCTAAAGCACTTAACGAGGAGAGACCGAGAGCTGAGAAGACTCCCATCGCTATCACCACTCAACTACTACTACTACTTTTCCTGCCTGCACTAATAAGCACTTCACACTTGAGAAGCGTGTTTACACAACTGTAAAGCCGCTACGTTTGACGAAAGCGAGTCTAATTATCGACAGGTGAAAAAATCCCGTCTTCAATGATGTCGCCCTTCTGCCCACTTTATGTTCTTCAAATACAGAACTAACTTCCCTTCTAGCCAATGACTGCTGTTCAAAAAAAAAAGAACTTTCTTTTCCTTGGAGACAATTTTCTGTTGTTCAAATAAAGAACTAACTTTTAATACTAGCCAGTGCCTGTTGTTCAAATAAAGAACTAATTTCCCTTCTAGCTAATGCCTGCTGTTCAAATAAAGAACTAACTTTTCCTTCTAGACAATTTCTGTTGTTCAAATAAAGAACTAATTTCCCTTCTAGCTAATGCCTGCTGTTCAAATAAAGAACTAACTTTTCCTTCTAGACAATTTCTGTTGTTCAAATAAAGAACTAACTTCCTTTCTACCCAATGCCTGTTGTTTAAATTTTAAAAAACTAACTTTTCCTTCCCGACAATTACTGTTGTTCAAATAAACAGCTAACTTTTCCTTTCAGATAATTTCTGTTGTTCAAATAAAGAACTAACGTTTCCTTTCAGACAATTCCTGTTGTTCAAATAAAAAACTAACTTTTCCTTCTAGACAATTTCTGTTGTTCAAATAAAGAGCTAACTTTTCCTTTCAGACAATTTCTGTTGTTCAAATAAAGAACTAATTTCCCTTCTAGCTAATGCCTGCTGTTCAAATAAAGAGCTAACTTTTCCTTCTAGACAATTTCTGTTGTTCAAATAAAGAGCTAGCTAACTTTTCCTTTCAGACAATTTCTGTTGTTCAAATAAAGAGCTATCTAACTTTTCCTTTCAGGCAATTTCTGTTGTTCAAATAAAAAACTAACTTTTTCTTCTAGACAATTTCTGTTGTTCAAATAAAGAACTAACTTTTTCTTCTAGACAATTTCTGTTGTTCAAATAAAGAACTAACTTTTCCTTCTAGCCAATGCCTGCTGTTCAAATAAAAAACTAACTTTTCCTTCTAGACAATTTCTGTTGTTCAAATAAAGAACTAACTTTTCCTTCTAGCCAATGCCTGCTGTTCAAATAAAAAACTAACTTTTCCTTCTAGACAATTTCTGTTGTTCAAATAAAGAACTAACTTTTCCTTCTAGCCAATGCCTGCTGTTCAAATAAAAAACTAACTTTTCCTTCTAGACAATTTCTGTTGTTCAAATAAAGAACTAACTACGAAAATAAACAGAGAGAATTGTTTTGTTTATTTTAAACCTGAAATTTAAACAAAAATATAGCAGGGAAAAAGGGGGGGGGGGGGGGTTCAAATAAAAACAAGATAAAACGTTCTTTTATGACCCACTACTGATGAGATTCCTGATGGACTACCACTTCCAATTTCAGAACTTCTCCAAAAACAATTTTAGTGCACTATCCCTGTTTCGTTCCCCTCCCTCCCCTCTCAACCTGCACCATTTTCTCTTCCTACCCTCATCCCCGCCCCATCTTCCTCCCTCTCTCACACACCCACACACGACACTACAGTTACATGCCCTACACTCAATATCTCCCTCATAAACGGGCACAGCTTGGCTACTCCTCTCCTAGAGAATAACAGGCACCATTCAAGCCAGCAAACCAAAATGCCGGCCTTTCTAAAAGACTATACACACAAACACAAAAACAAAGACTTCATCTCACAGCCGTTATTTAAGGAAAGATAACAAGCTTTTTTTTCTCTCTCTCTCTCTTCTCCCCTAGAAGTGACGTCCCCTCATTCTCCCAACGTCCGCACAGAGCTTCAATGGCCCTCTAAAATATGATACTGTACTTCAAATTCAAGGGAAACAAGGGCTGCAATTGTTTGCATCAGTGTCTCCCAACCTTTCTACACCCAAGGATCACTTTTACAACTCCATGTAATTTGCGGACCAGCATCTTAAGTGTAGAATCTTTTACTGTTTTTTTTTTTATTCAACTGATGCCACAGGTAAGGGACCCTATAATACAACAAGGTAAAATAAGAAGTAACACAGAAATCTACACATTGATTAGCTCTCAGCTTATAGTAGCCGTTATGAGAAACAACAGACAGGGGTGGCCCGGGCATTTAGAGAGAATGGAAGAGGACAGATAAAGATGTCCTATACAGAAGTGAGAAAAGGGGATAGACCAAGAGGTAGATCAAGATAACGACGGCGAGACAAGCTAGAAGAAGACATAAGCGCTCTTGGAATTAACAACTGGCAAGAAAAAGATCAAGAACAGAGAGGAATGGTCACGTGTCTTGCCTGCAGCAGTGACCCTCACTCCTATTTATAAACAGGAAACAAAGAGGCTTTGCTGCGGTAAGGTAAGAGAACACAGTTTTGTAGGATCAGACCTGGAAAAAATCGTAGACAGAGCACTTTAGTGAGACGCGAGAGATAAGAAAAATCACAAGAGAATTACCTGGGATTCGAACACGGACTCCGGTAGGACGAGCAGACGTCTAGCCACGAGAGAACAGCGCACTATCGACTTAGCCAACTAGCACCCCCATTAAATGGTGGTGGTTTTTTTTTTCACATAGTCTTTAGTAAACTGTTCAGTAGACACGAGGGATCGTCTTCTTCTTCGTTCGCCTCTACCACCAAGATCGCCCCGTGATTCTACTGAATTTACTCCTGTAGTCCTTGATTGGTCCTCCTGTGGTCCCCGAGAGGGCCAAAAGAGACCCCCGAGAGGACCACACGAGGTTCAGAGTATAGCGGGGCTTGGGACTGTATTCTCGGTGGGTCTCAGAAGCGGGATTGCGTGACACTGTGGTTTTTGTTGCACCAGTTTAATCTAGAGTTGGTCTTTCTCAGCGGAAAACCTCGACGTGTTTTGGATATCAGTATATCCCCGCCGGGTGAGAGGTGGCAGCCCATCCAGCTCAGAGTTGGAGTTTCCCACCAGAAAACCTCGACGTGTTTTGGATATAATATATCCCCATCGGGTGAGAGGTTGTTGCTTATCTAGATTGCACTGGTCCAGAGTCTCCGACTTCAGCGTTTTGTGGTTGTGGCTGCTACCCTTCCTAGTTGTGACCAGGACGGAGCTTTTGTCCAGGAGGACGAATCATCGCCACTAGGTTTCACCCCTGGGTTAAACCGATTTAGGCGTATTATCCCAGTATATGCGGGATTAGGACACGGTCGACCTCTAGAGCGGAAGTACCATGACATGTGTAGTCATCAAGTTTCACCCCTTGTTTAAGCCGCTTTAGGCATATTTCACCAGTATTGGTGTATATCGGACGTGGACGGCCTCTAGAGTAGAGGTGCTGTGGTATGAGTAGCTCCCGCCGCGAGACCACTGGACACACCGATTAAACTTCACTTTATTCTTTCCATTACCTTTTCACAGCGGCGTCGCACAGCAACCCTAATCACATTTTATTCATTGGCTGGGAGGAGTTGCACCCCACGCGCAGCAGATGGAGATTCTCGCCAGCAGTGTACGAGAGATCGTGACACCCGGAAAGAAACAAGGTCGTGGCACAGAAATTCCGTACTTAGATTAAGACTCTCTAGCAGGTACCAACTTTTTAGACAAACATACACACGGTCTCCTGCCATGTCCTGTGCAAAATTAAACAACAATGACAAACGAACGAATAGTTATTACATGAAGTTAGTTTCAGGTATAGTTTAAGGAAACATTTTTTTATAAATAGGAAACTACGAGGCTTTGGTATGGTAAAGTAAGAGAACACAGTTTTGTTGTATTAGACCTGGAAAAAATCGTAGACAAAGCACTTTAGTGAGACGCGAGAGATAAGAAAAATCATAAGAGAATCACCTTGGATTCGAACACGGACTCCGGTAGGACGAGCAGCCGTCTAGCCACGAGAGAACAGCGCACTATCGACTTAGCCAACTAGCACCCCCATAAAAAGATGTTATATTGACATAGTCTTTAGTAACTGTTCAGCAGACACGAGGGATCATGACACCCGTGTGAGAACTACTTGTTCCCCACAAGATCACAGGTTAAGAATCACTGGTCGAAAATAGTGCTTCGCGAACCTTCTCGTGCGGGGCTCCTAGATTCCCATGCGACGCCAAAGAATCCCTCCCCCTTCCTTCCCTTCAAAGATGATTCTGGTGTTTCCTCACGCTTGTTTCTCTCTCGCGGCTCCCCCCCCCCCCCCCCACCTCTTTCCGATCCTACTACAGCCCTCACAGAAGCGGCATTGCAACCTTTAGGAAACATGGGTCTAAATCTATTCCTGGACCCTCTAAACACAGCTTTAATCGTCTCTTCAAATCATAGCTCTAATAATCTTTTTTTTTCTTCATAACATAAACGAATGTAAACAAACATATTTCCTACATCATGGAAATCCTTGTCAACAGATGCCAGAATACAGGGATATCAACGCAGAAACAGCAGCAACAGCAGGCTATAAGAAAGAAACAACCCAAAGAAAACTCGGGTGAAATATAAAAAAAAACAACATAAAGAAAGCTGCATAAATGGAAAGATAAATATTCAAGAGAAATCAAAATCACGGGATGGAAAACATGATGGAAAATCATGTAACAATTACTAAACCGAAGAAAGAGATCATACCACAAAACGAAGCAATTTTGAAATGATGGCAAAAAAAAAAAAAACCAGACAAATATGCCAGATACAAGGTAGAAACAATATGGAAAGAAAATACAGGATAGTGTAGAAACAATCCAAAGAGAAGACAAATTTCGAAGGCAGAAACAATTCAGAGGGCAAAAGCAGGTTAGATGATGGAAATAATCCAAAGAGAAAAAAAAAAATAGGAAAGAAGGCAGAAACAAATTCAGGGGAAAATGCAAGAGAAGGAAGTAACAATGCAAATAAAACACGCAGAATAGAAGTGTAACAGAATAGCAATTCTGTTCAGAGATTATTTGTGTATTGCTAATAATTGTGTTCGCGTAGACCACAACTCATGTCGTTAGGAAAGTACGTGTGCAAAGCACGTCGTTAGAAACGTCCGTGTGCAAAGCACGTCGTTAAGGAGAGTCTTGGTTTGAACGTGGAACTGTGTGGATGTGTTTCTGTCGAGCTGTGTGATTGTCTCTAGAAATGTGGTAGAGAGAGCCTTGTCGTTAGAGTTAGTTTCTTTTTTATTTTTCCCTGTGTGAGTTGAGGTTTTTAGAAAGATTGTAAGTATGATTCTTTGTGTATAGATCATTGTAATGTTTTTCTTGTCCATATGGCGTTTAGTCTTCTCATGCCGGGCACTGCTAAATGTAATTCTTGTTTAGCCTGATGGCTACGTATACATCTTCACGATTGTCACCCTCATTTCTTGTCCATTAATAAATGTGTGTAGTCTGATGATGGGTTTTGTTGGAGTCCTTATTGTTGACCGGTTTGTTGGTTGAAAGACGGTCAAGTTACGTTGAGTTGTTGTATTTGTATTATTCTGTGGAGTTGGAAACCTGGGTGTCTTGTTGTGTTTTCTTGATGTATAATACAGAAAACTAGGTGATTGTTAACACCAGCAACAAGAAGAAGAGATTTCTAAGATAAACTGTACTCCACATGTAATCAATCAATCCAGTAGGAACCCATTTTTGTAAGGAGAAATCCTGCTTTAAGTGGTGCCGTGACCAGGATACTCGTTACGTCCAGTGTGTTTGTTTACACGTTGAACAGTTCCTGCACGTTTTTTCTAGCCCACAGTTGTGTGCTGATAGTATGTTTCGTCAGTGGTTTTCAAGTTTTGGTTAGGGAATTGTATTTTTGTTAGTGTCAGAGACAGTTATAGTAGAGGTTGTTCAAAGCGGCGATGATGTCCAGCCTACCCGAAAGTTTGTGTCACATCTAGTCCTGGGTCCTAGGCAGTGCAGCTACTGACGTTTTCCTGTGCCTGCAAGCAAGCCCAGTGAGCCTGAACCTGAACTACAATCCGGTGCGGAACCAGAGCGGTTTGTTCCAAGCGACATTTACTTCTCAACCAGCTCCATCCAGACAGGGGAGGTAACATGTTGTCAAAATTTCCTGTTTTCCACAATTTCGGCAGATAGACAGGAGTGGACATTGATACATGGGCAGTTTGGATTGTGCTCTTTATGTGTGGTGTAGGATTTAAGACATTGTAGATTCACTTATATTTGGAATAGGCATTGTAGGACATTCTTCTCCAGTGTTATTAGTGGGACTTTCTTGAACACTTAATTTAGTGGTGATATTTGGAACAGTGCATAGACCTCTTGTTGCTTTTCATTTAACTTAGGACTTCATTGTAGTTAGTTAGTTAGTGCGTGCTATGGTATTTAATTGAATTTCTTTTCTATGTTTATTAGTTGGATGGCATTCGTACATGACATGAATAATTGATGTGCCATTGTTTTGAAACTTGTTGACATTGATGTATATGGTGGCATTGTATTGATTCCAGTGGTATATTCTAACAATCAGTGGGGTGCACTACGGATAGACGCACGATGGCCTCAGCTCCATCCACGCCCAATTTGCTGGGTTTATTGCAAGATACCTTGTCCCAAGTCAGCAATGACTTGAGGTTTTCCCACGTCATGTCCGCTGTCGCAAAGTTCGACGGGGATCCAGCCAAATTGAAACCATGGCTGGATGAGATTAATAAGATTATGGACATGCGGAATGCTGATGTGCCCAGTAAGAAGAACTTTGTGTATTTACGCACCACAGGTTCCCTGGCAGAGTTCGTTAAACAGCGTCTCCAGATTCAAGAGACATGGGAGGAGTTCGTATCTGTTTTATTAGCACGATATGGGGTGCTGCAGACTCCTCAGGAGGCCTGGCATACGCTAGCCTCTACTCGACAGTCTCCTGGAGAGTCCATTCAAGCGCTGGCTGATCGCATCAGTGAGGCAGCTAGAGTTGCTTACTCTGAGGCGGAATGGGTAACTCCGTTGGCGCCGAGGCAAATGGTGCAGTCGTTTGTAGATGCACTACTTTCTAGAGCATTGAAATCAAAATTATTAAGAGATAAACCTGTTCTATTTTCACAGGCGGTGGACTTAGCCTTACACGAAAATGACCTCATGAAGTCGGTGAACCTTAGTTGTAATTCCCGACAAGCTTTCATTACAGGTTCCCGACCGTCCGGTGAGGTGACGACACACAGAGAGTCTCCTTGTGTGGATTCGCAGAGAGTACAGTTAGTCTCTCATCAGGAGAACTCTCGATGGACGTCTTCACACTTCGAAGCGGGTAGGACAGACCACCAGAGGTCGAATACCAGGAAGGCTAGACCTGCGAGTACACTACCACAAGAAACTAGATCTTGTTATAACTGTGGAAAGAAAGGTCACATAGCCAGATTCTGTAGGCAGAGTGTGAGAAAAGATCGTTCACATTTGAAACTGACAAGTCGGCGCATGAATAGCTCCCATGTGTCCGACCGTATCTTTACACCATCTAGATCTGCCAAACACTCTGTCTCATTTTCGCATGCGACACCACTACGCTCGGTGGCTGCGAATCCCCCGACTCCTACTTCTGTCCTTGTTTCTATTGATACTTTTCGAATTCGAGCATTGTTAGACACAGGAGCTAGTGTCTGTCTTATCAAGGATTCTGTATACAGATCCTTACGTTCTGCTCCTAAGCTCTTGCCCGCTACAATTACTCTGCAGACTGTTACTGCAGCTTCCATGAGAGTACTTGGCAGAGTTTACCTACCTATCTCTATTGCTGGAGTCACTGTTTCTCATTGCTTTTATGTGGTTCGCAACATGAACCGTTCCGCCATTCTGGGGCGTGATTTTTTGTCTCGTTCTGGTGCTGTCATCGATTACAATTCTAATACACTTAACATACATAACAAGAAGATTCCTTTAGAGTTAGATGCACACATTGCTTCTATTCTTCGTGTCCAGCGTTCTTCTCTTCTTTCTCCACGTTCCGTCAATCTTATTCCTCTTAAACTGAATATATGGTTCAGGGTCTTGAGACACCATTCTTACTGTCCCAGCCGGAGATAGAGTTGGTAGACTCAGTATGTGAGCTCCACACTAATCGCTCTCCCGTGTTGACTGTAATTAATCATTCTAGTAAACACATCGAGCTCAGACGTGGATGTGTTTTAGGAAAATTGACACCATTCACGGAGTCAGTTGACTCTATCCAGCAAGCTTCTGGTACTGAGGAAACAACACCTAACAGTCGTTTTGAGACTATCGTTCGACAGGTTCAGTGCCCTGAAGTGCACAAGGACATAATATCCAGGTTGTTGACGCAGAACAAGGATGTCTTTGCCTTGACTGATTCCGAGATTTCGCATACCTCGACAGTGCAGATGGAGACTGATACAGGCGATCATCCGCCAATCTCCAGGAAACCCTACCGCACTCCGTTGGCGAGTAGAGAGGTGATAGAGAAGGCCGTCGAGAATATGTTGCGTGACGGAATAATTTCTCGCACGATCTCAGAGTGGTCATCACCAGTTGTCTTGGTGACTAAGAAAGATGGTACCCATCGTTTCTGCTGCGACTACCGTGCACTCAATGCGGTGACCCGTTCATTGTCATATCCATTGCCACGCATTGAGGACATCCTGAGCACGATCGGAAAAGCCAAATTTTTCAGCACTTTGGATGCTCGTTGTGGCTTTTGGTGTATTCCCTTGTCCAAGGACGCTCAGCAGAAGTCAGCATTTAGCTGTCATCTGGGTTCTTTCTGTTTTAATTACATGAGCTTGGTTTAAAAGGGGCACCATCTACCTTTGTCGCACTCATGGACACAGTATTACAGAGCTTAGGCATGTTTGCACAAGCCTATATTGACGATATACTGGTGTTCAATGATGGAACGATCGAAGACCATGTTCGCGAACTTCAGGCGGTATTCGACCGATTGCGCGAGCACCAGGTCAAGCTCAAAC
The DNA here is from genome assembly GCA_009760885.1 of Achatina immaculata. Lineage (NCBI taxonomy): Eukaryota > Metazoa > Mollusca > Gastropoda > Stylommatophora > Achatinidae > Lissachatina > Lissachatina immaculata. The sequence goes on along the minus strand of CM019715.1, from coordinate 3,096,801 downwards.
CATCCAAATGTCACTTTGCGGCCTCTGAGACAAAGTATCTCGGGTATGTCATCAGCCAGTCAGGCATATCTCCTGATCCTGAGAAGGTCAGAGCCATTGCCGACATGCCGTCTCCTTTGAACGTGAAGGAGGTGCGCTCTTTTTTGGGGACGTGCAGTTACTATCGACGTTTCATTCCCCACTTTTCGGAGATTGTGGCTCCTATAGTTGACCTCACCAAAAAGGGTCATAGGTTCAAATGGTCTCCAGTCTGTCAAATGGCGTTCGAGTCTTTGAAGGATCGCCTTGCGAAGGTACCGCTTCTCTCGCATCCTGACTTGCATAACCCACTTACATTGTATACAGATGCTTCCAATGTTGCGGTTGGAGCCTGTTTGGTGCAGACAGCCTCCTCTTCTGACGGACTCTCAGTTGAAGAGCCCTTATATTTTCTTTCGCAGAAGCTGTCGCGCTCTCAGACTAAGTGGTCTACTTTGGAGAGAGAAGCGTATGATGTCCATTACGCCAGGCAGAAGTTGAGATATTTTCTGGCGAATAGACACTTCGCTGTGAAGACTGACCATAGACCCTTGGTGGACGCATTTCTCAGCAAACAGGGGATGTCAGACGTCAAGTTGCAGAGGTGGTTTGCTAACCTCCGCACCCTGGACCTTCAGATGTTCTTTCATCCAGGTGCGCGGGAGACAACGTTGGCAAGTTTCGATCGTGCCACTTCTCTACCAGTACCAGTTCACGTTCTTGATGGGGACGTCCCTCAGTCACAGGGACCTGGGGCATGTGTCGTAAAGTCGGTGAGCGTTGTGGGGGCCTATTCACCGGCAGAGCCCCAACTTGTTGTAGATTGCTCTGTGCAGACTGACTTGCCGTGTCCCTGTCAGCAGAAAGAGAGAGTAGAGCGGGCGACTAATACCGTGTGTCCTATGGTTCAGGACGTCGCCATTAATGTAGCGTTGCCTGGTGGGACCTTTCAGCGGCAGTATCAGCAAGATCGTTGTAGATCTTACCTGCCACGTCCCATTAGACAGAGATTTTCTCTTCCGCCGCCTCCTCGTTTTGTTCCCAGGCTCCCACCGTGGTACCTGAAGGAAACCCAGCAGAGAGTAGTCCCTAGAGCTCCTCCCTCAGACCACTATATGGAGGTGGATGCTTCCGCCTCAGCAGTTCCTATGTCGGTGGATGACTTGCGACCTCGGCATAGGCGGAAGAAACGGAGGAGAGCCGATATCTGCCATCAGAAGGAACACTGTCCTCACAGTGAAGATTATTTCCCTGAAGAGACCTGACCTAGCGCCGACTGCGATACGGAGATTGATCAGTTGTACGTCTCCGATCGTAAGCTCGTTGTGGCAATAGGGCAGATAGTGGATACCGTGGACTTAGAAACGTTCACGATGAAAGATCTCCATAAAGCACTTATGGAAAAGTTCCCACTATTGGAACTAGATGGCAGGAAGCAGTTCATAGAACGTGTGGTGATCAACATATTAACTGCGATTCCTTCTACTGAATAGTTTGAAATCTATAGGGATTTCTAAAGAAAAGCACAATAGACACTAGTTGGGTAGTGTTCTTCGAAAAAGGAGTTCATCCTTTGCTTCTGTCCTATTTCTATGGCAGTAGGAATAGATGGTGTAGTTCATAACACTCATTATTTGCAATGTTGTAAATATGTATATTCTGTTTGCACCACAAAGGTTTAACGTACTTATTTTGTACAAATTGTGCGTGCATGAAATTTTTTGTAGCTGAATATTCAGCTTTAAATTCATTCTTATCGCTCACAGTTCGTGAGAGTTTTCTGTGCAAGTTCGCAATTTTTTTTTTTGTTTGAAGATATTTGATGGCCAAATATCTACCTTTAGGGGGTGGGGAGATATTCTGTAACAGAATAGCAATTATGTTCAGAGATTATTTGTGTATTGCTAATAATTGTGTTCGCGTAGGCCACAACTCATGTCGTTAGGAAAGTACGTGTGCAAAGCACGTCGTTAGAAACGTCCGTGTGCAAAGCCCGTCGTTAAGGAGAGTCTTGGTTTGAACGTGGAACTGTGTGGATGTGTTTTTGTCGAGGTGTGTGATTGTCTCTAGAAATGTGGTAGAGAGAGCCTTGTCGTTAGAGTTAGTTTCTTTTTTATTTTTCCCTGTGTGAGTTGAGGTTTTTAGAAAGATTGTAAGTATGATTCTTTGTGTATAGATCATTGTAATGTTTTTCTTGTCCATATGGCGTAGAGTCTTCTCACGCCGGGCACTGCTAAATGTAATTCTTGTTTAGCCTGATGGCTACGTATACATCTTCACGGTTGTCACCCTCATTTCTTGTCCATTAATAAATGTATGTAGTCTGATGATGGGTTTTGTTGGAGTCCTTATTGTTGACCGGTTTGTTGGTTGAAAGACGGTCAAGTTACGTTGAGTTGTTGTATTTGTATTATTCTGTGGAGTTGGAAACCTGGGTGTCTTGTTGTGTTTTCCTGATGTATAATACAGAAAACTAGGTGACTGTTAACACCAGCAACAAGAAGAAGAGATTTCTAAGATAAACTGTACTCCACATGTAATCAGTCAATCCAGTAGGAACCCATTTTTGTAAGGAGAAATCCTGCTTTAGAAGGTAGAAACACTCCACAGAAAAATTCACGACAGAAGGTATAAACAAGTCAGAAAGAAAATGCAGGATAGAAGGTGGAAACATCCAACGAGAAAAATACAGAATACAACGTAGAAACAATTCAGAAAGAAAATGCAGGATAGAAGGCAGAAACACTTCACAAGGACAATGCAAGAAATAAAACAGAAACAATCCGAAGAATACTGCAGGAGAGAATGAGGTAGCAATCCAAATAAAACAAAAAGGGTAGAAGATACAAATAATCCTAAGAAAACATCACAACGGAAGGCATACAGTTTTTTTTTAAATTTACTCATGAGAAAATTCTATCCAAGCAAAACATAGCCAAGAAAGCAAGAAACAACAGAATGGTATAAAGAACAAAAGAATGGTATAAAGAACAACAGAATGGTATAAAGAACAACAGAATGGTATAAAGACAACATAATGGTATAAAGAACAACATAATGATATAAAGAACAGAATGGAATAAATAACAACAGAATGATATAAAGAACAAATGAACTATGGCGAATGAAGCAACAAAAATACATGGTATAAGGAAGAAAAGAATGGTATAAAGAACAAAGAACTACGGTGAGGGGAGCAATAAAAATATATGGTATAAGGAAGAAAAGAATGGTATAAAGAACAAAAGAACTACGGTGATGGGAGCGCTAAAAATATATGGTATAAAGAAGAAAAGAATGGTATAAAGAACAAAAGAACTACGGTAAGGGGAGCAATTAAAAAAAATACATTATATAAGGAAGAGAAGAGTGGTATAACTAACAAGAAAATTATGACCAACGATCCTACCCAAGTTCTCAGCCAAGACTTGTTACAAACTTATAAGTGCGCGCTGCCAAAAACTGGTTTTCTGCCTGAGGAAATACGTCTGTGTCAGATTACTGGGACAGTCAGCCATACTTTTATTTACATATGTTTTCCTCTACATCAGCGGTTTTCAATCTTTCAAAACCTGCCCATCATCATCATCATGTGCCATGCCTGAAGGCGTCGGCGACCACGTCTCTCTACAGTTCCCCCGATCTTTCATATGTTCCATCAGTTCTGCTGTTGCGCTTCTCTCCTGCCGTTTTATCAACACATCTAAGATTTTCTCTCTCGGTCTACCTTTCCCCTTTCTGTCTCACATTTTACCTATTTTCATATTTTCGATTCCTCTTCTTCTCATTAGATGGTAAATGAATCTACACCCCCCCCCCCGTGTGTCCATTAAGCTTCGCTTCTCGCTGGCTTTCCTTAGGCATTCTCCACTTGTTATTTTAGCTGTGCATTGTATTCTTAACATTCTTCGTAGGAATCGCATTCCAATTGCTTTTATTTTCCTATTATATTGTGCTAAATTTAAAAAGCTTCATACATTTTAAATGATCGAGACTTTTCACAAAACCTCCAAAGGTCCACTGACCCCACAGATCCACTAGCCCTAGCAGTCCATTGATCCCAGAAGTCCACTGACCCCACAGGTCCACTAACCATATTAGTCTACTGACCCCACAGGTCCACTAACCATATTAGTCTACTGATCCCACAGGTTCACTAACATATTAGTCTACTGATCCCACAGGTCCACTAACCATATTAGTCTACTGATCCCACAGGTCCACTAAACATATTAGTCTACTGATCCCACAGATCCACTAACCATATTAGTCTATTGATCCCACAGGTCCACTAACCATATTAGTCTACTGATCCCACAGGTCCACTAACCATATTAGTCTACTGATCCCACAGGTCCACTAACCATATTAGTCTACTGATCCCACAGGTCCACTAACCATATTAGTCTACTGATCCCACAGGTCCACTAACCCTATTAACCCACTGATCCCAGAGGTTTACTAACCCTATTAGTCCACTGATCCAAGAGGTTCATTAACCTATTAGTCCACTGATCCCAGAGGTTCACTAACCCTATTAGTCCACTGATCCCAGAGGTTCACTAACCTATTAGTCCATTGATCCAAGAGGTTCACTAACCATATTAGTCTACTGATCCCACAGGTCCACTAAACATATTAGTCTACTGATCCCACAGATCCACTAACCATATTAGTCTATTGATCCCACAGGTCCACTAACCATATTAGTCTACTGATCCCACAGGTCCACTAACCATATTAGTCTACTGATCCCACAGGTCCACTAACCATATTAGTCTACTGATCCCACAGGTCCACTAACCATATTAGTCTACTGATCCCACAGGTCCACTAACCCTATTAACCCACTGATCCCAGAGGTTTACTAACCCTATTAGTCCACTGATCCAAGAGGTTCATTAACCTATTAGTCCACTGATCCCAGAGGTTCACTAACCCTATTAGTCCACTGATCCCAGAGGTTCACTAACCTATTAGTCCATTGATCCAAGAGGTTCACTAACATATTAGTCCACTGATCCAAGAGGTCCACTAACCTATTAGTCCACTGATCCAAGATTCACTAACCTATTAGTCCATTGATCCAAGAGGTCCACTAACCCTATTAGTCCACTGATCCAAGAAGTTCACTAACCTATTAGTCCACTGATCCAAGAAGTTCACTAACCTATTAGTCCACTGACCCCAGAGGTCCATTAACCCTATTAGTCCACTGATCGCAGAGGTTCAACGTCCCTGTATGTCAACTGACCACAGGCTGAAAACAAACGGCATACAGCAGTGTGCAGATATATGAACGACTAGTCCCCAGTCTATAAAGAAAACCCCAGAACCCAGCAACAATCTTAATTAGCGACCAGCAAAGCCCTAACTGTCAAACGCATCCGCTTAAGAAACGACATTTGTAACTCCATCAAAGGAAAGCAGACAGATCGCCCGCATCTTAAACATTCTGCACGCACGTGTGTGGCTACACTGCCACTGCTGCCAAGACGCCATACTCTCCTGATTAAGCACAAATCTCACCTGCATGTCTAAGGTCACGTGTTTACCTTTCAGTGAAAAGGTGTGAACATATCCTGCCAGGTGTGAGATTTATAATTAGGCAAATATATAAGGAAGGGAGAGCACGAAGAAAAAATGTACAGCGCGGCTGAAAACAAAGGAGTTTTCGATTCAGCGGTCTTTGAACAAACTATGTACTTTTAGCTTGGAAAATCTGTAGATAAACCACTCTCAACGAGGGAGAAAGAAAAAAAAACAGTACACTTTAAACGTGGGAGAAAGGAAAAAAAAGGTCCAAACTTTAAACGCGGGAGAAAGAAAAAAAAACAGTACACTTTAAATGTGGGAGAAAGGGGAAAAACAGTACACTTTAAATGTGGGAGAAAGAAAAAAAACAGTACACTTTAAATGTGGGAGAAAGAAAAAAAAACAGTACACTTTAAATGTGGGAGAAAGAAAAAAAACAGTACACTTTAGATGTGAGAGAAAGAAAACAAAACAGTGCACTTTAAATATGGGAGAAAGGAAACCAGTACACTTTAAAATGCGGGAGAAAGAACAACAGCACAGTTCAGACGCTAGAGATAGCAAAACAGTACACTAAAGACGCGGGAGAAAGGAAAAAAGCGCAGTTCAGACGCTAGAGATAGCAAAACAGTACACAAAAGACGCGGGAGAAAGAACAACAGCACAGTTCAGACGCTAGAGATAGCAAAACAGTACACTAAAGACTCGGGAGAAAGGAAAAAAGCGCAGTTCAGACGCTAGAGATAGCAAAACAGTACACTAAAGACGCGGGAGAAAGGAAAAAAGCGCAGTTCAGACGCTAGAGATAGCAAAACAGTACACAAAAGACGCGGGAGAAAGAACAACAGCACAGTTCAGACGCTAGAGATAGCAAAACAGTACACTAAAGACGCGGGAGAAAGGAAAAAAGCGCAGTTCAGACGCTAGAGATAGCAAAACAGTACACAAAAGACGCGGGAGAAAAGGAAAAAGCAAACTTTTGACGCGAGAGAGAGAAGAAAACAGGACACTTTAGCCGCGAGAGAAAGGGGAAAAGTATGAGAATTGCTGCAAATTTCATCCAGGACTCCCTCCACCAGCACAACCAAATGCTCGGTCAAGGGAGATCATCACAAAGTTGACTGTTTGCTGTACTGGTCTCTCTCTTTCTCTCGGTCAAGGGAGATCATCACAGAGTTGACTGTTTGCTGTATTGGTCTCTCTCTCTCGGTCAAGGGAGATCATCACAGAGTTGACTGTTTGCTGTACTGGTCTCTCTCTTTCTCTCGGTCAAGGGAGATCATCAGAGTTGACTGTTTGCTGTACTGGTCTCTCTCTTTCTCTCGGTCAAGGGAGATCATCACAGAGTTGACTGTTTGCTGTACTGGTCTCTCTCTTTCTCTCGGTCAAGGGAGATATCACAGAGTTGACTGTTTGCTGTACTGGTCTCTCTCTCTCTCTCTCTGTCAAGGAAGATCTGTTTACTGCACTGGTCTCTCTCTCTCTCCCTCTGTCAATGGAGATCATCACAGAGTTGAATGTTTGCTGTACTGGTCTCTCTCTTTCTCTCGGTCAAGGGAGATCATCAGAGTTGACTGTTTGCTGTACTGGTCTCTCTCTTTCTCTCGGTCAAGGGAGATCATCACAGAGTTGACTGTTTGCTGTACTGGTCTCTCTCTTTCTCTCGGTCAAGGGAGATACCACAGAGTTGACTGTTTGCTGTACTGGTCTCTCTCTCTCTCTGTCAAGGAAGATCTGTTTACTGCACTGGTCTCTCTCTCTCTCTCTCTGTCAAGGGAGATCATCACAGAGTTGACTGTTTGCTGTACTGGTCTCTCTCTCTTTCTCTCGGTCAAGGGAGATCATCAGAGTTGACTGTTTGCTGTACTGGTCTCTCTCTTTCTCTCGGTCAAGGGAGATCATCACAGAGTTGACTGTTTGCTGTACTGGTCTCTCTCTTCTCTCGGTCAAGGGAGATCATCACAGAGTTGACTGTTTGCTGTACTGGTCCTCTCTCTCTCTCTCGGTCAAGGGAGATACCACAGAGTTGACTGTTTGCTGTACTGGTCTCTCTCTCTCTCTGTCAAGGAAGATCTGTTTACTGCACTGGTCTCTCTCTCTCTCTCTGTCAAGGGAGATCATCACAGAGTTGACTGTTTGCTGTACTGGTCTCTCTCTTTCTCTCGGTCAAGGGAGATCATCAGAGTTGACTGTTTGCTGTACTGGTCTCTCTCTTTCTCTCGGTCAAGGGAGATCATCACAGAGTTGACTGTTTGCTGTACTGGTCTCTCTCTCTCTCTCTCTCTCTGTCAAGGAAGATCTGTTTACTGCACTGGTCTCTCTCTCTGTCAAGGGAGATCATCACAGAGTTGAATGTTTACTGTACTGGACTCTCTCTCTCTCTCTCTTGGTCAAGGGAGATCATCACAGAGTTGATTGTTTGTTGTACTGGTCTCTCTCTCGTCTCTCTCTTGGTCAAGGGAGATCATCACAGAGTTGATTGTTTGCTGTACTGGTCTCTCTCGTCTCTCTCTTGGTCAAGGGAGATCATCACAGAGTTGACTGTTTGCTGTACTGGTCTCTCTCTCTCTCTCTCTCTCTCGCTTTATCTACCAGTGTCCTACTAACGAAAACTGAAACGAATCCTTGGGGGAAAAGGACATAGGTGGTGTCTAAAATTAGGCAGCGCTATGCTCAAGACCCGCTCAAACTTTCCTTGGCAGAGAAAAAAAAAATAGCGCGGGCGACATGAAGAAAGAGAAGGGGAACTCATGCTGATCACCTCACAGCAAGCAACAGAAAGGATCCGAACATGAAATGATGAAACAGAACTAACAGCAAGCAACAGAAAGGATCCGAACATGAAATGATGAAACAGAACTAGGCTTGAGCAAGCGCACTGTACGTATCTTTGACACTGCCTCGCGTGTACAAGTCATTTGTTGTAGATTTCGGGAGGAAGGAACCTTACATCTTTTGTACGTAACCAGCTTTTTAACGTTGTCTGTGAGTTCCCCCCAGCGCCGGGAAGATTATATTGGTGCCTCCACAACATTACTCCGGGCTGTGGCAGGTTTATGTTAATCAACCCAGCCAGCACTGTTGAGCAAACTGGTCCATTCTATAATCAACCCAGCCAGCGCTGTTGAGCAAACTGCCCCATTCCCTCATCAACCCAGACATCGCTGTTGAGCAAACTGCCCCATTCTCTCATCAACCCAGCCAGCGCTGTTAAGCAAACTGCCCCATTCTCTCATCAACCCAGACATCGCTGTTGAGCAAACTGCCCCATTCTCTCATCAACCCAGCCAGCGCTGTTAAGCAAACTGCCCCATTCTCTCATCAACCCTGCCAGCGCTGTTAAGCAAACTGCCCCATTCTCTCATCAACCCAACTCTAAACGCGGGCCTCGCTTTCAGAAAAATGGATCTGAACATATGTCCGCGGGACGAGGAATATTACACATGGATACCACTGGATGACGGCAATATAGGATATCACATGACAGTCTGTCCCGTCAATATAGGACGATGCCAAAGTCCAAATGAGGTTTAACAAGAGGAAGCTGCTGCTGATGTGTATTCTCTCCTGTTTTGACGCAAGCATCCGCTGAAGAACGAACTAACTGATAGAGACAGATAAATAGAGATGAGAAGAAAAAAAAAAAAGAAACCTGGACCTTTTATACTCAAAACTCTACCGGTGCGTTATCCTGACTTTCTTACCACAGTGCTATCTTGACTTTCTTACCACAGTGCTATCTTGACTTTCTTACCACAGTGCTATCTTGACTTTCTTACCACAGTGCTATCCTGACTTTCTTACCACAGTGCTATCCTGACTTTCTTACCAGAATGTGCTATCCTGACTTTCTTACCACAGATCTATCCTGACTTTCTTACCACAGATCTATCCTGACTTTCTTACCACAGATCTATCCTGACTTTCTTACCACAGTTCTATCCTGACTTTCTTACCACAGTTCTATCCTGACTTTCTTACCACAGTTCTATCCTGACTTTCTTACCACAGTTCTATCCTGACTTTCTTACCACAGTTCTATCCTGACTTTCTTATCACAGTTCTATCCTGACTTTCTTATCACAGTTCTATCCTGACTTTCTTACCACGGTTCTATCCTGACTTTCTTACCACAGTGCTAACCTGACTTTCTTACCACAGTTCTAACCTGACTTTCTTACCACAGTTCTAACCTGACTTTCTTACCACAGTTCTATCCTGACTTTCTTACCACAGTTCTATCCTGACTTTCTTACCACAGTTCTAACCTGACTTTCTTACCACAGTTCTAACCTGACTTTCTTACCACAGTTCTATCCTGACTTTCTTACCACAGTTCTATCCTGACTTTCTTACCACAGTTCTATCCTGACTTTCTTACCACAGTTCTATCCTGACTTTCTTACCACAGTTCTATCCTGACTTTCTTACCACAGTTCTATCCTGACTTTCTTACCACAGTTCTAACCTGACTTTCTTACCACAGTGCTATCCTGACTTTCTTACCACAGTTCTAACCTGACTTTCTTACCACAGTTCTATCCTGACTTTCTTACCATTGTGCTATCCTCCACCACTTCATAGCTCGTGTAGGACAAGGGAGGACCACTCTAATATCACACTATAGTATGTTAAATCTCTTGGCTAATTAGAAGCGTTCATGCTCATGAGACTGGAGACAAAGCATGTCTGAGAAAAGTTTACTGACTGCTGTGACATGCATGTGTGATTTAAAGAGTGTCTTTTGAAAATCTAACAGAACTGATATATATATATATATATATATATATATTATATATATATATTATATATATATATATATATAACGCACACTGGCTTGATTATAGAATGTCCTATGAATTCCCTCTAAGGCACTCCCCCCCCCCCCTTCGAAAAAAGTTCTTAAGAACATAATGATTATTTCCATATTAGAGAACTGTGGTAGTGAAGCAGGTGAACATCAACTGCTTGTGTACGCTGGCAAGCATCTGTTTCACGATCATCTTGTCTCACTGCCGATACTACCGATAATTCACTGGCATAACCGGCTGGAGACAATAACAGGAGCAAGGACCGACTCCAAATCTCTACATTTCTACTGCGTTTTCCGCTTCACCTGGGCGATTATCATGGAGAAGGCTGCCTTGCCCATACTGCACTAACTGTCTCGCACAGAAAGTGCAAGTACTATGGGCTATCCTGCTTGGCTCAGAGTGCCACACGGCAACATTAGAGCGGAACCGCTAAAGAAGTACTTGGCAGCTGTGAGAAGCGCTGACCCAGGTAGCAACTGGATTAATTTGTTTCCTGGTCTCCATTAATTAATTCTCAGAAATTGTAAAGTGTAAATAAGAACAGACACATTTCAACAGTTTGATAACCACTGGACATCCAATTTAGTAACAGGAAAAAACACATGTTTATTATGGAGAAAATGGGTGGTGATAAATGAGGATGTAGCAAAATACTGAGTATACAGATGAACAAGCCGCTACTCTCTCTCTCTCTGACGAGAACTACTTCGCCATACAGAGAGGGAATGGGCAACACTCGCTCTCAGACAGGATAACAGACATACATCATGATGTAATACAGAGCCAACTTACAGTCTCAATGAAAGTTCTTATGGATCCACAAGAAAAACATCACATCACAAAATATCGGACTTAGCAAGTCCTACGAAGTCTCAAAAGAGAGCTATTTTCACATTCTTCGGTTTACGTATCTATTATAGACAACTGTAGTAACATCAAAAACACATATGAATCCATGAAAAAAAAAACTACTAGCTCAACGTTCATAGCTTTCTTATGCTATCACAACTTCAGCTATCAACTTCAATCAGCATAATCACAATGATCAAAAAGGACTCACAACTGCTGACTGACCGTAATTCTTTTTTTTTTAAATTTCAGTGCTTAAATATGATCTGCACATTCTAATTCTGTTTCGTGAACATTCCTCTCACGAAAAAGTCTAAACTTCGTGCAGCTCCCTGTTTACGATCCTGGACAAGTTTCCAAATTTAACTTTTTTTAAGTCTCAAATTTTAGCTGGCTATAAAAACATGTCAAGATAAAGTTCACCAAACATAATCATAATTCTCGGGAAGTTAACGTGTCAAAATCAAACTCTCCTTGACCTCATCAAAAGGCTTTAAAAAACTAAGTCTAAGAACTAAATTGTATCCTTGATAATGTCCCTTTGATAGTAAAAATAAGTGCAGTATTAACAGAATACTGTCACATACCTGAATATTTGACATTGCACAAACGAGTGCTAGATGACGGGTGAATTGTTTTAATTTTGCTGTCTAGATTTACTCCCCCAGTCTACGACTTTCCTGAACCACTCACGAGGCGGAGGCGAGTGTGACAACTACAAGGATCTTCTACTCTTCTACTCTTCTGTATATTGTTTGCTAATGTAGTGATATCAACAATTTTGGAGTAATTCAGGTTTACAATTTACAGAAACAGGAACCGTGGACGTAAGCTTTATATTTAGGCCATTTCAGGTCGAGCTGCACGTCACTACCTTCACGTGACGGGCTGGGTTCGAGCTGGTGGTCTTCAGTATCGAATCGGAACCATGTCCAGTCCTCAAAGTGTCTCGAGCTCGGAATGCTACGCTTCATATGTCAAGTCATGTCTTGTTCCAGTCTTCAATATGACTCGAGTCCAGGTTGCTGTTCTTCATATGTCAAGTCTTCAAAGTTACTTGAGTTTGAGGTTGTTCAAATTTCTCAAGTCATGTCTAGGTCGAGTCTTGGAAGTCGACTCACATCTGAGTCGATCGCCTGGAATCTACGATCCACGATATTTTTAATTTTCAAGAAATACAACATCCGGTGATAAAAAAAAAAGAAAAAACAAACAAACAAACTGTGATATTAAACAAATTACATAATGAAACCCAAAGGGGCTTCCCATTATTCTAAACATAAACGAACATACGGCAAGACATGGGAATGAGAGAAGAGAGAAGGAGAGAGAAAACGACTAATCATTTTCCCAATAGCAATATTTTCTCCTTGGATGAATTTATTAGGTCTTCCTATTCGCTAGCTTAGCCCGCGATGAAGGAAAACCAATAAAAGTAGGGTTACCAACACGGGGTATCGGAACAACGAGGACGCAATATCGCTTGAGCCGGGAGAATCCTGGAGTATTAGATTCTGCCCAGCTGCTAGTATCGGAGTAACAAGATTGAGTGGGGAAAGCAATGAGAGGGAAAACAATCGTGAGTCTGGAACGATGACTGATTTAGTAACATCATCATGTACTATCTCTGTCTCTCTTAGGGAAGACTAAAAAACATATACTATCTCTGTCTCTCTTAGGGAAAACTAAAAAAAACATGTACTATCTCTGTCTCTCTTAGGGAAAACTAAAAAACATGTACTATATCTGTCTCTCTTAGGGAAGACTTCTTCTTCTTCTTCTTCTTCTTCGTTCACTTCTACCACCAAAAACCGCACTGTGAACCTACTGAATTCACGCCTGTGGTCCTCGTTAGGTCCCGTGGTCCCCTGTGTGGTCCAAAATAGACCACACGAGATCCACGAGAGGACCACAAGGGGTTCAGAGTATCACAGTGCTTTAGCCTGTATTCTTGGTGGGTCTCGGAAGCGGGATTGCGTGACACCGTGGTTTTCGTTGCACCAGTTTAGTCTAGGGTTGGACTTTCTCACCGGAAGACCTCGACGTGTTTAGGATATCAGTGCATGCCCGCTGGATGAGAGGCGGTAGCCCACCCAGGCCAGAGTTGGACTTTCTCACCGGAAAACCTCTACGTGTTTTGAGATACCCGTGTATCACCGCCGGGTGAGAGGTGGTTGCCCATCCAGTCCAGGGTTGGACTTTCTCACCGGAAAACCTCAGCGTGATTAGGATACGCAAACATCCCCGCCGGGTGAGAGGTGGTTGCCTATCTAGACTTCCCTGGTCCAGTGTCTCCGATTTCAGCATTTTGCGGTCGTGGCCGCTACCCTTCCTAGTTGTTACCAGGATGGAGCTTTTGTCCAGGAGGACGAATCCTTGCCACTAGTGACTTCTACCCCTGGGTTGAGCCGGTTTAGGCATTATCCCAGTATGGGCGTGTTTGGGACGGGACCGACCTCTAAGGCAGAGGTACTGTGACATGCATAGCCTTCAAGATTCACCCCTGGTATGAGCCGGTTTAGGCATAATTCACCAGTATGGGTGTTTATCAGGCGTTACCGACCTCTAGAGCGGAGGTGGCATGACATGTCTAGCCATCAAGTTCCACCCCTGGTGTGTGCTGGTTTAGGCATATTTCACCAGTGTAGGTGTATTTCGGACGTGGGCGGCCTCTAGAGCAGAGGTGCCGTGGTATAGCTCTCGTAGCGATACTACTGGACATACCGGTTAAACTTCACTTTCCACCACCTTTTCCCATCGGCTCCGTACAGCAACCTTTATTTCTTTTCTGCATTTACTTCCTTAACCGGGAGGAGCTTCACTCCACGCGCGGCATTTGAAGAGTCTCGCCAGCAGTGTCTTAACCTCTGGGACAAGCCGGTTCGTGCATTTCACCCGATATGACTGCACTCAGGACGTGGCCGACCTCCAGACCAGAGGTGCCGTGATTTGACTGTTTGCTTCGCTTTATCCTTTCTACCACCTTTTCCGCAGTGATGCTGCGCGGCAACCTCATTTGCAAATTTCTTCATTGGCCGGGAGGAGCACTGCTCCACGCACGGCAGCTGAAGATCTCGCCAACAGCGGCAGATGAGCTACCAAACGTGCCACTCATCTACCCTAAGTAACTGGTTTTCAGGCGCCAGATATTCGCCCTCGCCCCTTCTCCTGTCAGTTTAAACAGTTCTGCCACGGGAAGGCCAGGAGCTGGACTTGACTGCCAGAGGCTGTTTGTGACGCGTTTGCAGTCCTTAGAACCTTAGGGAAGACTAAAAAACATGTACTATCTCTGTCTCTCTTAGGGAAGACTAAAAAGCATGTACTATCTCTGTCTCTCTTAGGGAAGACTAACATCGTCGTTGTATTTACGACGGAGTTCATGTTTTCATCCGCCACCTGTCTAATATGCATCATATGGCCCTGAACTAAAAAAGAGGCTGCCCATGAAGGAGGTGATGATCTTCTTCTTCTGCTATCTCCCTGAAACTGCGAGCTGGTGTTTTTTTCCGCCGAAGAAGTGAATATGAACCACGTGAACCAAGACCCTGTCCCAGCTCTGGGCTGGTACCTCCAGTAACAGGCCTAGCCTGGTTAACGGGGCAGGGATTGCCTGCCACAGCGCGAATGCTGCTAAGGAAGTACGGCAGACTCTTTGCTTTTCACCTCCACTCAGGGTCCGAAAAAAAAGACAGCCGCCGTAACCCGCTCCCAATCCGCCACGATTCTTGTGATTCAACATCTTCACTATTTTGGCTGCAAAGAACGTCCTGCGAGTTCCAGCGAGACAGAACAAGAACAAAATACAACACCTAGGAAAGCAAGCACTTTCAGTGCACTGTAGGCTAAGAAGACGCTTACAACCACAGCATCACAAGAGTTATAAGTGCTACGTCCAACCTGTACTGTTGTATGGATGCCAAACATGGGCGGTAACCATGAGCGCTGCGGAGTTGTGGTTCCTAGCAAGAATGATGTGAACACCATGGACAGCCAAGAAAACAAATGAAGAGGTTCTAAACGAGGATGCGAACAAAAGGGACAAATGGTAAAATTCACAACACGACAATCCAGATCTATAGGGCATAGTTTTTAGGAGAGGCAAACTGTAACAACGGGAAAACTGGAGGGACAAAGGGACAGAGGAAGACAATGAAACAAGATACTTGAAGGACTAAAAAAGAGTGGCAAAGACCACGGTCCAACTCACATCTTACTGAAACAGCAAAGGAAAGGTGGTTGTGGAAACCGGTGACAACTAACGCCTGACTGGCATGAACCAGAGAGAAAACATGAGAGACAGCATATTACAGAGAGACACACAGAGAGAGAGAGAGAGAGAGAAAGAGAGAGAGAGCATCTTACAAAAACAACTAACAGCTGCTCTAGTAACGTTCCTCTATGGAGAACAACATCAGCTATCGCATTCACTGCTGAACATTTTTTTTTAACTCTCGCCGGTAATCAAATTTTTTTTCAATGTTTTTTTTTTAAATTTAAATCGGCCAGTGCACAGAGAAGCTCGGAAATGTCACAACCTGACGCCAAACAATGAGAGTGACAGACGAGCTGGAAGAAAACTGTCAAAAACGGCGCAGAAACAACAAAGAATCGATACGGGTCAAAGCTGTCACACAGGATTACATCAACCTGGCCGGTAGAGATGGCTGGCTTTATCTGGCGTAGGGCCGGGGCTAGAGGTTGATTAACGATTTTAACTGGAAATAACTTTACGAGTCTGAATTGTAATGTTCAGTCCTTACAATAATATGAATAATCAATACGCTCACCGGAATAATAATAAAGAGTATCCCTTGGACAATCATGAACGCAGAGAAGTAGAAGCAATGCTAAAACATCCATTTGCAGCACTAGCAAAGCTGCAGCCAAACTCGGACTTTTACAATGGTGGTGTACAACTCATAAGACCTGAGGGAGTCATGACCTAGAGGGGCCCACCTCCCTTAGAGTGTCGGGAGTTTTAAAAGGGCCGAAACACTTGTCTGAGCGGGGGGGGGGGGGGGGGGGGGGGTACTTCCTCTGATGATCTGAAGGAGTTATGCTGATGTTCCGCTCTCTACAGTAGAGAGTTTCCTGCATACTAATATAACTTTTTATTACTGTAAATAATTTTCCAGCGTTTTAACATTAAATTTGTTCTTATTAATGTTCCCAGTGGTTGCATCTTCTTTTTCTTCTTCAGTGTCTCCGGAATTGAGAGCTGGTGGCCCTTATAGTCGATGCCGTGAAGGTGTCGGAGCACAGCAATCGCGTCGGCTTTTCAGTCCTTCACTGCAGCTAAAAAAAAAGCAGGGGGTTTGCACTACTTCTTTATCAGACTCCACTACCATGGGATATTATGGCGATCCTTGCCCCGTTAATCAGGATAGGTCTGTTACTGGAGGTGCCAAAGGAGAGGCGGGACAGGTTCTTGGTCAGCTATGGATCGCTTCTTTGCCCCCGATTACATCAACAAACAAACACCTACACCAACACCTATGATTACATCAACAAACAAACACCTACATCAACACCTATGATTACATCAACAAACAAACACCTACATCAACACATATGATTACATCAACAAACAAACACCTACACCAACACCTATGATTACATCAACAAACAAACACCTACACCAACACCTATGATTACATCAACAAACAAACACCTACACCAACACCTATGATTACATCAACAAAACAAACACCTACACCAACACCTATGACTACATCAACAAAACAAACACCTACATCAACACATATGATTACATCAACAAAACAATTACACCAACACCTATGATTACATCAACAAAACAATTACACCAACACCTATGATTACATCAACAAAATAAACACCTACACCAACACCTATGACTACATCAACAAAACAAACACCTACATCAACACCTATGACTACATCAACAAAACAAACACCTACATCAACACCTATGATTACATCAACAAAACAATTACACCAACACCTATGATTACATCAACAAAACACCTACACCAACATCTATGATTACATCAACAAAACAAACGCCTACACCAACACCTATGATTACAACAACATGCACACCACAGCAAACTTTATTCTTTCACCTCAGCCATGTCCACTATCAACCCACTTTACCAAGGAAGTTCACTCCAAAAAACGACCCACATTCGCCCCCTTTTTTTCTGCCGGTCCTAGCAAAATTAATAATCGATTACATGAAATCGTGGACCGAAGAAAAGGGACTCCTGGTTTGTTTTGTTTTTTTTTAACTGAAATTCATTTATTCCAAATCCCGCATGGGACTCAAAAAGAGGTTTCCTTTTGTCCCAGTGATAAAGATGGCACAGCTAATATAACAGGCTGGCGCGAATACACTGATTCTCATGGCGCCTATCTGAATATGGGGCACAAACTTCGTTCACTGGATGGCAAAAGCTTAAACAAAGATTTAAGACAGCCCTGCTCCACACCAGTAGATACACGGGTTAGTAGGAATATGTTTACTTCCCTATTACTGAGGTGTCCTCAATCAGGGGTTCTCAAACAGTGGGGAATACCCTTCTTCCAATTTTAAAAACAAAATGGGGGCGGGGAAGATACTTTTGGGTTTCGGAGAGCAGGAAGATAGGAATCACTAAAAATTATTGAAATCATCATCACCATCATCATCATCAGGTGCCGTGGCGACTGGCGTTGGCTATTATGTCTCTCCATAGTACCAGAACCCTCATGCAAGACCATCAGTTAAGTTGGTGATCTCTCACACCATCTAGTCAAACTATCCGGTATCATTTCTCTCGTCCTTCCCCCCTGGCTCTACTTCCCTCAATTTGTCCTGCTGCCGTATTTTCAACGTCCCCTCTTCTCATTTCATGTCCTATGAAACTACATTATTTCTCCCTTATTTTTGTACAATTTTTTTTTGGGTCTCTCCAGCTTTTCTCATACATCCTTCATAAGTAGCCCTCTGCTGTGTTGGAAGTCACCAAACATTGGGATATTATATGCTTAATATTAGGAATGCACCCCTGAATCAGAGAAACTTAGCCAGTAGAGGAACGTATAACACGCTGACACATGCTGTCAATGTTGCATGGGGCTCATCAATCAGCACTTTACATTCATCTATACTAGCTATGCTCACAATTCTTCCATGCTATTTGCACCTACATGGCTCCAAGAAACCATCGGCGTCATTACAAGTGTGTTTTTTTTTAGTGCGTGGCTCATATTCAGCCCATTCTGCTGACTTCAGAGCTCCGCAACAACCTCTACTGCAGCATTTTCTCCAACCACTTCAGATCTGAGACAACACGAAAGAAGAGTTACATATAGGCTACAGCTGCACTGAGTCTGGGCTTGTCTGAACTAGCGGGGAGGTAAACGAGAAACAGAGTGACAAGATATACATTCTTGGCATAGCTCAGGTTCAATCTCCTAACAAATATGTTTTCTTGACTCTCAAGCCTATAATTTGTTTTTCTTCTGTAGCTTTGTTATTTGAAGCAACGAGAAGATCTACAATTTCGTTGCTGATTTATTTAATATTAAATATATGTAGTTGGTTGGCAGCCTTTCTGCTAACTGTTTAGAACACGATATTATGTATTAACCTGTTTGCGTGTATGTCTGGCTCAGGAGAGTACTGGTGGAGGAGAAAGGAGAGAGGGAAGTAATGAGTGTGACTGATGCATTTCTGACTACAGCAAACAACGTGCATTATCAGTTTTCTGTACACGGAAAGTACGGTGCATTATCAGTTTTATGTACACGAAAAGTACGGCATATCATCAGTTTTCTGTACACGGAAAGAATGGTGGGTTATCAATTTTCTGTACACGAAAAGGACGGTGCGTTATCAATTTTCTGTACATGGAAAGGATGGTGCGTTATCAGCTTTCTGTAAACAGCTTGTATCATCAGAAGGAAGGTGTACTACCAATTTTCTGTATATTTCAAGAAAGACATGTATTACAGAAACGAGGAAAAGTGGAAGGAACAAAATGGCGACAAAGAAACTGGCAGAAAACATGTAAAACAGAAAGAACGAGGCTTGATAATGCTGCAGGATGAAGGCACGAAACAGAACGATGGAGATGACTTTATGTGAACAGGTGGAACTGGATGATGATGATGATGATGATGACTAAAAAAAAAACCAATGTTTCGTCCGTTCGTTATATGCACCCTTAGTCATCTGTGATAAGACCTAGTTGTAAGATGTGTGTCATACCATATACAAAATTACACATACGTACATAGGCTTCACTCACCTCGGTTATGGAAGTCCGTGTTTTCTTATTCCTTGATTTCCACTGAACCAGCTTCACCATCATTACTCCAAAATTATGGAACGCCATTTCCACCATTTATCCAAAACTGCGATGGAGAAACACACAAAACAATCACCTCATCCAAACACCGAGTAGAAGAACGAAAGACACACTGGTAGCGCTGCAACAATGATGGGACCCTGTATGTGGAAACACAGCGCTGCTAGTATCACAACGCCCTGCTGCGGGCATCTCAGCAAAAGATCCCTCACAAACAAATTCCAGCTCACTTACAAGATATTCCGAAGATAAAAGAATGCCGTAACGCTTCCACACAGATCAATATACGCACAGTGAAGTTCAAACAATCTGTAAGGGACTCTCGGCGATCTAAGATCCCGCCGCAGACATCACGGTAATCCCTGTCACAGATGTAGATATCAGGCGTGACAGAACATCCGGGAATATTTCACTCAAAGAATCACACGTTACAAACCACGACTGGGTAGGCGAATCGACAGCGACGAGGTTTCCACTGAACGAAACACGGCGAGTTCCACTCCGGCACCGTCGCGCTACATCTGATGAAGGTGCCCTCGCCGATATTTACACAGCACAAGTAACTATATGAAGAAGACCTTTCCTCCAATGAGGAACCTGAGAAATGACGATGAAGACTGAGACACATTCAACCCTGCCGCGCCTACACTAGACATCTCCTGAGAAGCACGACTGAAAGACGTGCGGTCAGAACAACAAATGAAAGCGCCGGAACGAACCTACCAACAGAGAGAGAGCTACCAAGCTTAAACGCGACCATCCTGAGCCAGCGGTGCCAGGGCGGAGACCTCTCTGTCTGATACAGGTGCCAGCGATCTACAGCTGACATGCTACCGTCAGAGTTTGGCGAACCACATCTGGTCGAGAGACTGTCCCTCTTCTCTTCAGGTTTTAGCCTGGATAACGTGACAGCCCCCACTGTGGTGGAGTCTACTAAAGAAGCACTGAACAAGCCCCTGCTCTTTAGCACTGCTTCAGAACTGAACAATATCCGCTGTTACCTGCTTCGAGTAGGACACGACGCTGTGCCTCAATATTTTCACAGCATCGACTGCAAAAGACCACCAGCTCGCAGTTCCATAGCGACCGAAGAAAGAAAGAAAGAAGTCCTTGAGATATGATGGGAAAAAAAAGAATAATAATAGAGAAAGAAGATGGCCACATGAAAAGTACTTGAAAGAGCAACCCAGTTCTTGGTGGTGCTTTCTCTCAAACCATCAGCAGGGAGTGCACACTGCCAAGCATGTATGATAAGAAGATGCTAGCAAATAAGAGGATAACCGATGAAAGCGAGGAAAAGAATATCACTGTGCTATGTGGAAGACCACATCCAACAACTCCAGCATAAAACACATCCAACAACTCCAGCATAAACACATCCAACAACTCCAGCATAAAATACATCCAACAACTCCAGCATAAACACATCCAACAACTCCAGCATAAAACACATCCAACAACTCCAGCATAAACAGATCCAACAACTCTAGCATAAATACATCCAACAACTCCAGCATAAACACATCCAACAACTCCAGCATCAACACACCTAACAGCATAAACACATCCAACAGCATAAACACATCCAACATCATAAATACATCCAACACCATAAATACATCCAACAACTCCAGCATAAACACATCAAACAGCATGAACACATCCAACAATTCCAGCATAAACAAATCCAACAACTCCAGCATAAACACATCCAAAAACAGTCAGCAGAAACACATCCAACAGCATTTTCTGACAAAAACTTCACACCAAACTATGAACTCAATAATTTAATAATCAATTATTAAACCAATGACTGCGAATACTCTGTAATACGAAAACTCACATAACGGATGTGCGTCACTGCAACGGATCTGGAGCTTGTGATTAGTACTCGCATCAAATCTAAACTTATCCTGGAGAAGTAATCGATACCTGTCTTAAAATATTTGCCAAGGAATTACAGAGCCCGTGAACTGCCCTATCAGCGCTCTGCATTTTAATGAACAATGTATAATTTTTGTGATAAAAGTTCGGAAGGGTAATTACAAATATTCTACTCGGAGAGAAAAAAAAAACGAAATATGGGTCATAAGGTTTCTGCGTACTTTAGAGCATAAATTTGTGTGCGTGTATATTTGGGAGGGGGGGGGGAAGAGAGAATGAGAACAAGAGTGAGAAATTGAGAGAGAAGAGAGAGAGAACGAGAGAGTGAGAGAGCAAGAGTGAGAAAGCGAGAGAGTGAGAGAGAGAGAGAGTGAGAAAGCAAGAGAGAGAGAGAGAGAGAGAACGAGAAAGTGAGAGAACAAGAGTGAGAAAGCGAGAGAGAGAGAGAGAGGACGAGAGAGTGAGAGAGCAAGAGTGAGAAAGCGAGAGAGAGAACGAGAGAGTGAGAGAGCAAGAGTGAGAAAGCGGGAGAGAGAGAACGAGAGAGTGAGAGAGCAAGTGTGAGAAAGCGAGAGAGAGAGAGAACGAGAGAGTGAGAGAGCAAGAGTGAGAAAGCGAGAGAGAGAGAGAGAACGAGAGAGTGAGAGAGAACGAGAGAGTGAGAGAGCAAGAGAAAGAAAGCGAGAGAGAGAGAGAACGAGAGAGTGACAGAGCAAGAGTGAGAAAGCGAGAGAGAGAGAGAGAACGAGAGAGTGAGAGAGCAAGAGTGAGAAAGCGAGAGAGAGAGAACGAGAGAGTGACAGAGCAAGAGTGAGAAAGCGAGAGAGAGAGAACGAGAGAGTGACAGAGCAAGAGTGAGAAAGCGAGAGAGAGAGAGAACGAGAGAGTGAGAGAGCAAGAGTGAGAAAGCTAGAGAGAGTGGGTGGGAGAGAGAGTAGGAGAGGAAGAGAGGGCGAGAGAGAGTGAGTGGGACAGAATGGGTGAGAAAGAAAGAGCGGGAGGGAGAAAGAGAGAGGAGACAGAGAGTGGGAGAGAAACAGGAAGCGGAAGAGAGAGAGAGAGTGGAAGAGAAAAAGAAGGTGTGAGAGAGAAACAGGAAGCGGAAGAGAGAGAGAGAGAGTAGAAGAGAAAAAGAAGGTGTGAGAGAGAAACAGGAAGCGGAAGAGAGAGACAGAGAGAGAGAGAGTGAAAGAGAAAAAGAAGGTGTGAGAGAGAAATAGGAAGCGGAAGAGAGAGAAAGTGTGTAAGAGAAAAATAAGGTGTGAGAGAGAAATAGGAAACGGAAGAGAGAGAGAGAGAGAGAGTGGGAGAGAAAAAGAAGGTGTGAGAGAGAAATAGGAAGCGGAAGAGAGAGAGAGAGAGTGGGAGAGAAAAAGAAGGTGTGAGAGAGAAATAGGAAGCGGAAGAGAGAGAGAGAGTGTGTAAGAGAAGGTGTGAGAGAGAAATAGGAAGCGGAAGAGAGAGAGAGAGAGAGAGAGAGAGTGGGAGAGAAAAAGAAGGTGTGAGAGAGAAATAGGAAGCAGAAGAGAGAGAGAGTGAAAGAGAAAAAGAAGGTGTGAGAGAGAAATAGGAAGCGGAAGAGAGAGAGAGAGAGAGTGGAAGAGAAAAAGAAGGTGTGAGAGAGAAATAGGAAGCGGAAGAGAGAGAGAGAGTGGAAGAGAAAAAGAAGGTGTGAGAGAGAAACAGGAAGCGGAAGAGAGAGAGAAGTGGAAGAGAAAAAGAAGGTGAGAGAGAAATAGGAAGCGGAAGAGAGAGAGAGAGTGTGTGTAAGAGAAAAAGAAGGTGTGAGAGAGAAATAGGAAGCGGAAGAGAGAGAGAGAGAGTGGAAGAGAAAAAGAAGGTGCGAGAGAGAAATAGGAAGCGGAAGAGAGAGAGAGAGAGTGTGTGTAAGAGAAAAAGAAGGTGTGAGAGAGAAATAGGAAGCGGAAGAGAGAGAGAGACAGACAGGGCGAGAGAGCGGGAGAGACAGAACGAGAGAAAGAGAGAGCGAGAGAGAAGAATGGTGTATGAAAAAGAAACTAAAATATATAGAGCATCCGGAAAACGAAAACAGAGGGAGGGAGGGCGTGACATGAAAGATGATACTGACAAAGAAAGCAGGGCCTCCGTTGAGATGGTACGTAAGTATTCCCGCTCTCCCGTTTACAGCCACTAATCAGCCATTCTGTTTTCATCCACTACGTGCTCCCCTCACTACACAGGAAATCCTCCAGGCCCACCTTCAAATACAGACAGCCCTCCCTAAGACATGCAATCGAGATGTTTGCCCTCCTACTCCATCATAACGATACCGACAAGATGACATTTTATACAATGGCGCCTCTTGTCTGGACATATTCGATTTCATTCGGAATGCCATGGGTATTGAAATGTCTGATATCCTGCTCTGTGATGACGATACTGTCAATATAAAACAGTCATGGGCGGTTGTCATGGTTTCCTTACTTCCTGGTCACGCCCGCATGCGCTAGTGGGTCAAACTGTACGGCCAGGCTTTTCGATAAGGATCACCATGACAGCGACCTATTATTACATGGCGTGCCGGACATCGTTGATGATCATGCTTCTCCATCTTGCGCGGTCCTTGGTGTTTCCGATTAATTCAGACTGTTTCCTTTTTTTCCCGGGCCACTTGGTAAGTCTGCCGACATGTTTTTCTCTTGATCTTCTCTTTCTTTTTCCTTTGAGTTTTCCAGTTCAGGTTCTCTAACTTATGTCTTCTCGTGACAATGTCCGAGAAATTTAGACTCTTTTTCTCCTCATCA
The DNA here is from genome assembly GCA_009760885.1 of Achatina immaculata. Lineage (NCBI taxonomy): Eukaryota > Metazoa > Mollusca > Gastropoda > Stylommatophora > Achatinidae > Lissachatina > Lissachatina immaculata. The sequence continues at coordinate 3,072,603 of CM019715.1, read as the reverse complement.
CTTTAACTACTTTTCGTTGTTCTGAAGCTCCTCTCAAGACCTCATCGTTTGTTTGTCTGCCTCTCCTGGGTATTTTTCAAGCATCTTTCTCCAAAACCACATTTCTTTACAGCGACCTGTACTGTTACATAGTTAACGTTGAATACATCCTATATTGTTACATAGTTAAAACTGAATACATTCTATCAAACAGTGGTTCCCAACCTATTTTTTTTCTGTTCATGAACCTCTCAAGTCTATTTTTCTCTGCGTCCACTACCTTTCACCTCCCTTTAACTCAGCGGTTTTCAACGTGGAAGGCAGGTGGCCCTCGCGGAAGAATTTTAAGTCTGGGGAGGAATTTTTTCGAAAAGAGAAATTTTCCTCCGTAACTATTCCCTTGAAACAAAAAGTCATCCCCTTAAAATTCTTCCCAGGGAGTCGCTTGCCTTCCCTGGTGAGAACCACTGCCTAACTGATGCCAGCAACACGCGATAAATAGACAGAACAAGCGTAGTGGACAGGTTTGAAAAAAACAAAATGGCGACAGAACGAAATCAACAGCTGAATATATACCCAGGCTTGTTCACCTATGTCTGTGGTTCTGAATGAGAAGGCAGTGGCTCTTCGAGGAAGAATTGCAAGTTTGTTTGCTTTTTTTTTTCTTTTTTTTTTTTTGGAGAGGGGGGGGGGGTTCCAAATGAGAATTTTTCCATGGAAAATTCCTTGTTTCCTTGTCTCCCCAATAAGAATCCCTGAGACTTGTCTCCATACTGAGAATCACTGAGACTTGTCTCCACACTGAGAATCGCTGAGACTTGTCTCCACACTGAGAATCACTGAGACTTGTTTCACCATTGAGAACCAGAGACTTGTCTCCACACTGAGAATCACAGAGACTTGTCTCCACACTGAGAATCACAGAGACTTGTCTCCACACTGAGAATCACTGAGACTTGTCTCCACACTGAGAATCACAGAGACTTGTCTCCACACTGAGAATCACAGAGACTTGTCTCCACACTGAGAATCACAGAGACTTGTCTCCACACTGAGAATCACGGAGACTTGTCTCCACACTGAGAATCACAGAGACTTGTCTCCACACTGAGAATCACAGAGACTTGTCTCCACACTGAGAATCGCTGAGACTTGTCTCCACACTGAGAATCACTGAGACTTGTTTCACCATTGAGAACCAGAGACTTGTCTCCACACTGAGAATCACAGAGACTTGTCTCCACACTGAGAATCACAGAGACTTGTCTCCACACTGAGAATCACAGAGACTTGTCTCCACACTGAGAATCACAGAGACTTGTCTCCACACTGAGAATCACAGAGACTTGTCTCCACACTGAGAATCACAGAGACTTGTCTCCACACTGAGAATCACAGAGACTTGTCTCCACACTGAGAATCACAGAGACTTGTCTCCACACTGAGAATCACAGAGACTTGTCTCCACACTGAGAATCGCTGAGACTTGTCTCCACACTGAGAATCACTGAGACTTGTTTCACCATTGAGAACCAGAGACTTGTCTCCACACTGAGAATCACAGAGACTTGTCTCCACACTGAGAATCACAGAGACTTGTCTCCACACTGAGAATCACAGAGACTTGTCTCCACACTGAGAATCACAGAGACTTGTCTCCACACTGAGAATCACAGAGACTTGTCTCCACACTGAGAATCACAGAGACTTGTCTCCACACTGAGAATCACAGAGACTTGTCTCCACACTGAGAATCACAGAGACTTGTCTCCACACTGAGAATCACAGAGACTTGTCTCCACACTGAGAATCGCTGAGACTTGTCTCCACACTGAGAATCACTGAGACTTGTTTCACCATTGAGAACCAGAGACTTGTCTCCACACTGAGAATCACAGAGACTTGTCTCCACACTGAGAATCACAGAGACTTGTCTCCACACTGAGAATCACAGAGACTTGTCTCCACACTGAGAATCACAGAGACTTGTCTCCACACTGAGAATCACAGAGACTTGTCTCCACACTGAGAATCACAGAGACTTGTCTCCACACTGAGAACCAGAGACTTGTCTCCACATTGAGAATCATTGAGACTTGTTTCACGACTGAGAACCAGAGACTTGTCTCCACACCGAGAATCACAGAGACTTGTCTCCACACTGAGAATCACAGAGACTTGTCTCCACACTAAGAACCAGAGACTTGTCTCACCACTGAGAATCACTGAGGCTTGTTTCACCACTGAGAATCAGAGACTTGTCTCCACACTGAGAATCACTGAGACTTGTTTCACCACTGAGAACCAGAAACTTGTCTCCACACTGAGAATCACTGAGAATTGTTTCACCACTGAGAACCAGAGACTTGTCTCCACACCGAGAATCACAGAGACTTGTATCCACACTGAGAATCACTGAGATTCTGTGTGATTTAGGCAGACGATAAAGACGACAGTAACGACTATGCCGATGGCAGTGTTGATGATAAAGTGATGGTGGTATTAGTGCTGCTGCTGCTGCTGATGATGATGATGATGATGATGATGATGAATAAAGCGTCCGAATCAACGAAAGACGCAACCTGGCAAGCCATAGAGCAAGGAATCAGATACACGACGCCAACACGCAGAAAAACGACAAACTGCCACACGGCCCAGCGCAGACTCAAATGTGGCAATTTTACCAGCAACTGCTAGCTCCACCGAAGGATCTAACGAGCACTGAACGTTTGCCAAATACAGACCGCGCGCCAATGCTTTCTTTAATACTGAAAATAATACATCACAGCAGAATCCCCCGCTATTTCGCTCCTTCGTTGCTTGGTTCACTATCATCATGTTTCGCCGTCTAGAGGGGGCTTCCACTGGCAGGATAAGTTTGCTCTTCTGCCTGGTGATGGTTGGTTGGAACGATGAAGGCAATCATCCCCAGCTCTGTTCGGTCAATATACTACATCTTTCACTCCGACTCTCAAATTATTCTATTGTCCGACTCCGACTCTCGTATAATTCTACTGCCCGATTCTGACTCTCATATTATTCTGCTGCCCGACTCCGACTCTTATACTATTTTGCTGCTGACTCTGATTCTTGTATTATTCTACTGTCCGACTCTCGTATTATTCTGTTGTCCGACTCCAACTTTTAGTGTTCAAGTGTCTGACTCCGACTCTTGTATTACTCTAATGGCCTCCGACTTTTGCATTACTCTATGACTGTAAGCTGTAACAAGATCTTCCACCACGTACTCGGCTGTAACACGACCTTCCACCATGTACTCAGCTGTAACAAGACCCTCAACCATGTACTCAGTTGTAACAAGACCTTCCACCATGTACTCAGCTGTAACAAGACCCTCAACCATGTACTCAGTTGTAACAAGACCTTCAACCATGTACTCAGCTGTAACAAGACCTTCAACCATGTACTCAGCTGTAACAAGACCTTCAACCATGTACTCAGCTGTAACAAGACCTTCAACCATGTACTCAGCTGTAACAATACCTTCAACCATGTACTCAGCTGTAACAATACCTTCAACCATGTACACAGCTGTAACAATACCTTCAACCATGTACTCAGCTGTAACAATACCTTCAACCATGTACACAGCTGTAACAAGACCTTCAACCATGTACTCAGCTGTAACAATACCTTCAACCATGTACTCATCTGTAACAATACCTTCAACCATGTACTCAGCTGTAACAAGACCTTCAACCATGTACTCAGCTGTAACAAGACCTTCAACCATGTACTCAGCTGTAACAAGACCTTCAACCATGTACTCACCTGTAACAAGACCTTCAACCATGTACACAGCTGTAACAATACCACCCGTGACAGCAGTTTCAACAAGACCTTTGTCGCAAAAAAAGACCCTTCTCCAAGACATCAGTTGCAAAAGTTCCTGCTCACTATTACAACAAGGTACCACAACACTAAAAAAAAAGCACCAACCTGCGTTTCAGACTCATCGCTGAACGTCAAGGCCGTGCACGCCACACCTCCTCACAACTGCTCCTCCACACGCCTCCTCCTCCACCTTCCATCCATCTTCTGTTTGGTGCTCTCTTTATTCCCCTCGGCAGCGAACCTTCCACAACATGTCTTCTCCGGCTCGTGAAACCTAAGCCGAACAATGAACCCAGGCCATCAATCCTCTTTCCCCCCACTTACTGCACTGAATATAAAAAGAACTCTCTTCTCCCCCAATTTAAACAATTTTTTGCCCCGAGCCAAATCTGGGGAGATAACACCAAATCTGCGATGTATTCACAATTAACCATCCCCAGGCCATGAACTGTCACGACCAGCTGCATCAATATAGTGCACGCAGGGCTTCTCAAAATATCTCAAACACAGAGATCGATCATTATTTTTTTTCCCAGAAAATGCTACAGATCAAAGCCTTTTATTTTCCTAAATATTACCAGGAAACACGTTCATACACAGCTGTCTTCACCTGCCCAGGTTTTCGTTAACTACTATCTAATTTGTCCAGGAGGCCAGCGGTAAGGACACCACGGACTGAAAGGCTGGTAATCATGCTGGCCCTCAGACGTTGGATAAGGGACGCTATCATCACCGTCTTGCTGGCGGTGCCCGCAAACATGGCTGTTTACAGCGAGTGTGAGGATAATGTTTACCCAGGAAATTGCCTGCTTAGGACAAAAGGGATAGGACAGCACGCCCCCCCCCCCTCCCGTCTTTTACCGCCGTCCTCCGGAATAAAAAATCTGGTTGCCCAGTACATCCATTTTCTCAGTCTTTAATAAATCTTACATCTTCAAAAGTGCTTGTTAACGATCTCATCAACTGCGCTGCCTAGTGGGAGCGACATTATCAATGCACTGCCTGGTGAGAACGACCTTATCATTTCACTGCCTGATGAGAACGACCTTATCAATGCACTGCCTGATGAGAACGACCTTGTCATTACACTCTCTGGTAAGAACGACATAATCACTGCACTGCCTGATGAGAACGAGCTTGTCATTACACGCTCTGGTAAGAACGACATCATCATTGCACTGCCTGATGAAAACGACTCCCTGTAAGTGTCACTAAGCTCTGGGCCCAAATGATCTTCAGGCACTAGGCACGGACAAATAAGCTAAAACACCCACCCATAACTTCCAACACAAACCAATCCATCGAACTGGAGACAGCACATGAATCTAGAATGAAGCAACCTCCTGCACGACGTAGCAGACAGTTTTATAACCAACTTCCACCGGGACAGTACAGTTTCTCTTCAACTGCCGCTGCAACCAGGGAGAGGAATTTGTCCCGAACGACATGACTTAAAAACCTATCATAGTCAACCAGCTTCTCGCACTCCCAGTCAACTCGATTATTGCCACCTGACACCAGTGTTATGGAACGAAGATAGAGAAACTGCTGGAAGACACAGCGCCTCACTGAAAGGACAAAAACTGTTCTGCCCTAATGCGCTTTAGGCCTCAATTCCATGAAAACAAAATCACAGTTTCCAACAGGTAATGATAGGACATCTCGGTTTCAGCAAGTGAGAACAAAACAACTAAAACTACGTTCGCCCTCGAAAGGAAAAGACACTGTGCTATGAACAGGTAAGAAAAGGATACTTGTTTCAACAGGCTAGGAAATGACACCACGCTCTAAACAAATGCGAGAAAAAAAACCCACCATACTCTAAACAATGGAGGAAGAGACGCTATTTTGAACAGGTAAGAGACAAAAACTATGTAATGAGTAAATCTAGAAAAAAAAACACTTAAGAAGATTTTACAGAATGAAGACAAGAAACAATTAACTAAAATGATAAAAATTCTGTTTGTAAAAAAACAATATACACAATAAGGCGTGTTTATTACTGATAAAACCATCACGTCATAAATTATTATTACAGCAAGGCATTTCCGCTCACCGAGGCTCTGTAACTATCTATACAATGTTGTCCTTCAACTGGATGGACGGCAATGTCTGCTTCTCCATAAGGATTTCCATAAGAAGGCTACGCTTCGCTATTCGCCAAAACTCTGTTCCCCGAGCAAACGACCTGTCGAACAAACGAGGGGGGGGGGTGTCTCGTGTACACGAGAAACGACGGTAATACGGAGGAAGGTCAGCAGAACTTTTGGGCGGAGTTTGAAAAGTAGGAGTACCACGCCAGCTACTACTACTACTACTACTGCTGCTGCTGCTGCTGCTGCTGCTACTACTACTACTACTATTACTACTACTACTACTACTACTACTACTACTACTACTACTACTACTACTACTACTACTACTATTTTCATATGCATAATCACCCAGATCAGGAAATGGTTGGTTCTCATGAACAGTTCTTCACGCGTTTCCTCGTGTTTTGCATCTATCTCCATGTCCTGGTGGTTCTGCCTGGACTCCAAGTGTACGTAAATTTGATTATGTGCTCTAGATGAATCAGATTTTTTTTTTTGTTTGTAGACCGCTACTGACCCGCAAACTACAACTTCAGAACCACTAATCTCTTCTACTGATTCCAGAAGGTGGCTGCTCATTTCTATCACCCGCGAGCCACAACTCCAGATCCACTAACCCATTCTACTTGTTCCAGGAGGTGGCTGCTCATCTCTATCACCCGCGAGCCACAACTCCAGATCCACTAACCCATTCTACTTGTTCCAGGAGGTGGCTGCTCATCTCTATCACCCGCGAGCCACAACTCCAGATCCACTAACCCATTCTACTTGTTCCAGGAGGTGGCTGCTCATCTCTATCACCCGCGAGCCACAACTCCAGATCCACTAACCCATTCTACTTGTTCCAGGAGGTGGCTGCTCATCTCTATCACCCGCGAGCCACAACTCCAGATCCACTAACCCATTCTACTTGTTCCAGGAGGTGGCTGCTCACTGCGTCAAAACTTAAAAGACGTCTGGACAAAATCTAACATGACAGAAAAGAAACCACTCACTGCTACGTTTTCCAGGCAAAAATGTTAAAAAGTCATCTCACCCTTTTTATAGATCAGCCAGACTATCTATATCTGGAAACTTATCTCAGAGTGAACTGCAGTTTTCTTAATACAAAAACTCCTGTAAAAAAAAAAAAAAAAGAGCACAGAGTTTCGCCTGCGCCTCGCCAACATCTCGAGTTTTCCTATCAGGGGCCGATAACCGAAACCACGTTGCCATTTAAGTGTAACGTGAGGCGGACGATACGTGAAGCCTCATCTTGCCGGAGTGGAAGCTAGACGCCAAGAAAGAAAAAAAATACGCGACCACAGCAGGCCCTACAAAAGCAGAACCAAGTCGCCTAAGCCAAGTCTAAGCGTGCAGGAAGAGTTGGCTGGAACTGCAGCTGAAGCTACCGACACTCCCGTGACAAAACCGACAAAAAAAAAAAAAAAACCTCATTCCAATCACAGGTTCCAAACACAAAATAACCGAAATTTTTCCAAAAATATGAAAATAAAAATTTACCACATACAGATTTCTCAAAATATTTTGAACAAACCGTTTAAAAAAAAAAAGGGGGTAAAACTCCAGTTTCAAAGCCATTAAGGGATAATGGAAATACGGTGTCGGGTCTGTACTTCCATGGCCATCGGTACGTGAAAGCGTGATGTGATGAGTATGACGTCCCGGCTGCATCTACCTGCCCAGATTTCTCTGGCACTTATTATTAAAGACTAGGTGGCCCCCCGGGGTATGGGGTATGTGTATGTCTGTGGTGGTGGCGGCAGACAAACATCCCCACTGCTGGGGCTCGAACCCTGTACCGCCGGGTTTATAAACCGAGCATTACATTACTCAAACACATCAAAGAAATCACAAGCTGAAGACGTACTCCAGCGACGCGGCCAGCTTACGTCAGGGTTGGCCAACCATAAACCACATGACCACTGCAGTAGCGCCAACCATAAACCACATGACCACTGCAGTAGCGCCAACCATAAACCACATGACGACTGCAGTAGCGCTAACCATAAACCACATGACGACTGCAGTAGCGCCAACCATAAACCACATGACGACTGCAGTAGCGCCAACCATAAACCACATGACGACTGCAGTAGCGCCAACCATAAACCACATGACGACTGCAGTAGCGCCAACCATAAACCACATGACGACTGCAGTAGCGCCAACCATAAACCACATGACGACTGCAGTAGCGCCAACCATAAACCACATGACGACTGCAGTAGCGCCAACCATAAACCACATGACGACTGCAGTAGCGCTAACCATAAACCACATGACGACTGCAGTAGCGCCAATCATAAACCACATGACGACTGCAGTAGCGCCAACCATAAACCACATGACGACTGCAGTAGCGCCAACCATAAACCACATGACGACTGCAGTAGCGCCAACCATAAACCACATGACGACTGCAGTAGCGCCAACCATAAACCACATGATGACTGCAGTAGCGCCAACCATAAACCACATGACGACTGCAGTAGTGCCAACCATAAACCACATGACGACTGCAGTAGCGCCAACCATAAACGACCACCTCTCCGTTGGTACCCCAAGTAACATGCCCAGCCTTTCTAACGGGGCAGGGATTGCCCTAGTCCCCATGGTGGTAGAGTCGGCTAAGGAAGCACTGTACGCCCCCCCCCCTCCCAGGTGGAGAAAGAAACAAATCCCGCAGTAACAGACTCCCCGATCCTTGTGCTTCCTGTACCCTCCCCGCATCGGCTGCCTAAAACGTCCCACTCATAGTTCCAGGGAGACAACAACAAAAAAGCGCGCCTACAGAAGACTTCCGGAACGCGGAAGTTCAATCAGAGCAATAAACAAAACCGATGACAGGTTTGTGAATATATCAAGCGATATTTGTTACCTTGCCTTACTTGACCTCCTTCCTGTTCATCTAGTAACTGGTCTAGTTACTCTGTTTAGGGCTGGAGTTCTTTATTTTCTTTTACGATTACAGGCTCCCTACGGACTGTCCATTATGCTCCATAACCGATATCATCAGATATCATCATCATCGTCACAAGTACTGTTTTTCTTCTTCTTCGATCTCCTCTGGGATTTAGAGCTGATGTCCTTCGCAGCCGATCCAGTGAAGATGTTGAGGCGAGGCATAGTGCTGGATTGGGAGCAGGCCGATATTTTGTTTTCAGTTCCCGTGTGCAGCTAAGAAGCAGGAGGCACGCGGTATTTCTTTAGCCGACTCCAGCCCCCATGCGGACTACGGCGATACCTGCCCCGTTAGTCAAGCTAGGCCTGTTACTGTAGCTACCAACGGAGAGGTGGGACAGGGTCTTGGTCAGCTCTAGTTAGCCAACCCTGAAGTCAGCATGTCAGGTATGGGTCGCTCAATGCCAAAACGGACAGCGTCTCTGCAACCCCTTCCCCCCCCCCCCCACAAGTGTTAAGAACTAATATTATTTCATAAAATGTCAACAGCCTGGTTTGACTTCACAGTCGGACAGTGACATCTGTAGCATACAGCAAATAACTACAAGAAAAGTCTCATCTAACAAACATTTTTGCTTCAGTTATTGTTCTGAAATCCGAGCCCCATACCCATATCATCTGGTTCATAAGAAGTACAGACTACACTCCCCAAAAATTGTAGGCGGTCTACGGGGTAAATAAAGCCAGAATCTACTGGTAAACGACAGTGGAAACGTCATTCATTCATTCATTTGCATGTCCCTTGCGGAACTTTGCCTCCCTAACAGCTCTCCTGTAGGCCTCTCGGTTGTGAGCAAGATGGCCTGCTGCTGATGCATCCATTTGCAGATCGTCAACGATGTCTTGATGCCATTTTCGTCTTGGTCTTCCTCTCTTTCTTGTTTCCATTATGTACCCTTCCAAGACGGTCTTCTCTAGATTATCATGACGTTTAATGTGCTCAAAATATTTAAGTTTTCTCTGTTTAATCCTCTTTACTAGCCAGCCTTCTTCAATATTAAGTTCTTGTAGTATAGATATATATTTTTTTCTTTTTTTTTGTGTCCATGATATTTGAAAACTCTTCTGTAGTATTTACATTAAAAGGCATTTATGTGTTTCTCGGCTATTTTGTTAAGTGTCCTGGTCTCACTGGCACATATTGCGATGGGAAAGATGCATGCCCTTAAAAATCTTATTTTTGTGGTTCTGTCTGCTCCTCTCCACAGATTCTTTAGTTGTTTTACTCTCTGAAGACCGACAGATGTCCTCCTTTTAATTTCCCTCATTTTATCTCCATTACTAGTTAGTAGTGATCCAAAATATTCAAAACTCTCCACTTCCAGTTTTTCCTCATTGATACATATTTCAGCTGCCTTGTTTGTTTTGTCAGTTGTTATCAATTTACTTTTCTTTGCATTAAGATAGAGGTTTTGCTCTTCACTGTTCTTACGGACTGACATAATTAAGTTTTTCCATTCCTTTTTGCGCTGTGGACAGTAACACTGTGTCATCAGCATATCTAATCTCTGGTATTTCATAACCTCCAATTGTTATGGCATCGTAATATTCTTTGTCTACATCTTCTCCAACATTCCTCATTATATTTTCAGTATACAAATTAAATAAGTAAGGCGACAACATGCACCCCTGACGGAAACTACACAACACAACCTACTCCAAAGAGCCAGGCCACAGTGTAATGAACTCTCTCCTCAATACTTCTACCAGGAAATTGCCTGACGCCGACAACATAACGAATCACCGCAAATGAAGACAATCGGGGCTCAGACAAATTACAGCTGCAGACAAGTTACCTTTCATGTACACACACGCGCACACACGTATAAACAAACCAAACGTTCAAAAAAGACATTAAAATTGAGCAGCGAACAAACAAACTGACGGGATTCAAATTTTAAAAAAAAACAGAAGCGATAAGACATTTAAATACAAACCAAAAAAAAAAAACACAGACTACTGAAAATTCCCCCCCCCTCCAAAGTACAGACAGACCGGGATAAAGCAGACGCCACCATGAAGGAAGCCCCGAGAGAAAGTAAAACAAACATCAAAGCAAATATAAACCTTTAAGCCAAACTACACATTCTGTACCAAAATGCTCTACATTTTTCCCCTCAAAGCAAACGATACGTGCTTGTAATATAGGTTTATCAAAACACAGGACGATGATTAACTTCAAATACAGCAAATAACTACTACCTACGTCTTTTGAACATCAAAAAGACAGAGACTATGGTTATATCTAAGAAACAGAATCCACCAGCATGCAGTATTAAATTAAACGGAACTATTCTAAAGCAAGTGCAGAAATTCAAATACCTTGGAGCAGTAATAACTTCAGATGGGAAATGCAGAACAGAAATTACGAATAGAATAGGCCAAGCAAAGACTGCATTTCAAAGAATGAGAAACATATTAGCTAACATATCTTTATCAATGAATGTTAGAAAACGAGTCCTAAAATGCTATATTGAACCTATCTTGTTATATGGAAGTGAATCACAGACACAAGTCTGCACAAAAATTATTGGAAGCAGCAGAAATGTGGTTTATTAGAAGAATGTTGCGAATCCCCTGGACAGCAAAAATAACTAATATCAAAAAGATAAGAGAGAGACAATGTACTTTCATAGAACATGCAATGAGAAGAGGGGACATTGAAAATATTATAACAACAGGGAAAATAGAAGGAAGAAGATCACAAGGAAGACCAAGAGAAATGATACTGGACAGTCTGACGGGATGGTGTGAGAGGAGATCACCAACTGAACTGATGGCCTGCATGAAGGATCGAGTACTCTGGAGAAGCATAATAGCCAACGCCAGTCGGCACAGCACCTAATGATGATGATGATGATGACGATGATGACAACATCTTTCCACATCTACAAACAAACGCAGTTCTCTGGTCACCACTTCAGCTGCACACCATCTTTCATTTTTACATCACCCCTGTACCTGTTACTGTCTTGTCATGTCTTGTCTTGTCATGTCTTGTCTTGTCATGTCTTGTCGTGTCATGTCTTGTCATGTCATGTCTTGTCTTGTCTTGTCTTCTATCTCCCTAGAACACAGCGAGCTGGCGTTCTATGAAGCCGATGCTCTGCAGGCGTTCAAGCACAGCATTGTCGCCTCGAGAGCGGATTATGGCAGCTATTTTTTTTCAGTCCCTGACTCCAGCTAAAAAAAAGCAGAGGATGTGTGTGCAATGCTTCTTTAAGGCGCTCCCTGTCCTGTTAACCTGACTAGGTCTGTTACTGGGGGTACCAATGGAGAGTAGGGACAGGGTCTTGGTCAACTATGGCTCGCCAACACTAACTCCAGAATATCAGTTATGGGTCGCTTATTGCCAAAACGAACAGCATCTCCCCCCTCATGAAAACTATATCACGAAAAAGCAAATCAGCTCTTCGCTTGTGTACATGCAGAAGCACTATTTCAGAAATAAGCGCGTATAACATTCCAATAATACTAACTGTAGCAATGTGTAAACATGACAAGCTGGAAATCTTCAGTTCATTCGAATTATATCGAAATTACCAACTCATTAAAGAAACAAAACCATGAGAGCTTAGTTCATGAATCACCAAAGTAATAAAAAAATTTTGAAGGCTAAGTTCATGAATCACCAAAACAATTTAAAAAACTTGGAAAGCTTAGTTCATGAATCGCCAAACCAACCAAATAAAAATGGAAAGCTAAGTTCATGAATCACCAAAACAATAAAAAAAAACTTGGAAGGCTTAGTTCATGAATCGCCAAAACAATAAAAAAAACTTGGAAGGCTTAGTTCATGAATTGCCAAAGCAACCAAACAAAAAAAAATGGAAAGCTAAGTTCATGAATCATCAAAAGCACTTTTAAAAAAAACTTGGAAAATGTAGCTCATGAATCACAAAAGCAACTAAAAAAAAAACTTTGAAAGCTAAGTTCATGAATCATCAAAGCAACCAAGAAAAAAAATCAACTTTGAAAGCTAAGTTCATGAATCACCAAAACAATTTAAAAAAACCACTTGGAAAGCTTAGTTCATGAATCGCCAAAGCAACCAGAAAAACACAGTATTCTACATTCACAAGAGATCTATAAAATGAAATTTTAAAAAAGTCACTGTGCCAAATAAAACAACTTTCACCAGAAATCTTCCCACACAAATAAATAAATAAAACAATAATAATGGTGTTCACATGGACACTGATCAAATCAAGGCAAAAAAATCACATGGTGTGCAGAAATCGGTAAGCTAACTCAAACCACGTTCATTAAAGTCAATAATCACAGATCCATCAAAAGATCCTGGATAGAAATAACTGAGCTGAGACAGGCGCTGTTCGCTAAAGCCACGGGTCCAGCAAAACACAATGAGCACAACTCTGAGCTCATAACAAATGATGTACACCTCATAACAAATGACGTACACCGGGGGCTATGACTTCCAGCGAAAACACTCATCACTAAAACAAATCTATGAAAATCACACAGAAAGAAACGATGTTCACTACAGCTCACCCTTCCAGCGAAATATGATGATCACAGCTCTATAAAAATCACTAAGCTAAAGCAAATGACGTTCACTAGAGACAGTAATCATCCTTCTAGAACACACAAAAACAAAATCATCAGAGCATACGAAACTCATCAACCCACAACAAATGATGTTCAACACTTGAAAGCTAAAAGCGGTTTTTTCTTTTCATTTTTCATCTATTTTTTCGTGTTTTGTCCCTTGTTTTTTTTTCAATGTGGTCCCTGAAAAAAAAAAAAGGCTTTTGCCAAAATACTGAACTGGTTATGTTCTCCATTTATATATGCTCATCTTACTTTCTGCCATTCTTCTTTCTGGCCACCTTCCTCCCTCTTTCTATCTTCTCTACAAACCTGAACCACACACCTCTACATACCCATCTACACCACAGCTCTATTTTTCTTTTAGATGTCGTTCACCTGAGTTCTGCAATAAATACATAAAATTACCAGCTCAGGCATCAAATATTCAGCAAAACAAAACAAAAACACACACGAGCCCAGAAAACCAGCCTTGCCACAACCTGAAGGTATGTTTTGAGAGTCTTTTAAACGCGCTCTCACTAAACACAGCGCAACTGGGGGGGGGGGTGTATGTTTCCACGTTATCACACATTCCTTTTTTTTAATGTGATATTTCCTCATTTTCAAAAACAAGCTAACACTTATCACCAGCACAAGAGAATCACTGGCATTCTGAAGTAGCCACTCTCAAAAGATAACAACCCACCCTCCATTTATTCGTTCATAAAAATAACAACACTTTTTCGTAAACTTACTTACATTTAAAACTACAAAGCACATACAATAAAAACAGTGTTTCGTATGTTTTCACGCAGGTTTATCAACTCCACGAAACACCAATCATGACACATGAAACATCAGTGTTTGAGTGAAATTTCACTTTTCTTTCCCCTGTCTCATCTCTTGCAAAACTAAATCGCTGACGATCCACTGAATTCAGCGCGCATCTCAAGCATCTCTAACGCTGAGAAATATGGCTCAGTACAAGCCCCTCTGCCAGCCCTCGCCACACAGCCTCGACGCCAGCAGTTAAGCTGGCAGCCCGGCGCATGCCAACGTTGACTAAATTCTCCATCAAATCGCGAGCAAAAGGAAGGCGCAGGCCAGAATTCGTACACGCGCACGGCTTGAATAAATTTCTGCGTAAGATAAGTAAGGCCAGTGTTGCCAAACACGAGTGTATTTTAGGCGTATCAGAGAAAAAAAAAAAAAACTCACTGGTTATGCTCTTCTGCCGCTGCTTCAATTACAGGTGTCCTGTCAAAAACTTTGTCAATTTTAAAAACAGAAAGCCATATTTAACTGCCGCACATTTTTTTAAACCCAATTAGGTTTACTTCTCTTTCGTGTAAATAATCTTTCTGGGTTTACATTTCAGTGTTCACTGGATGTACCCTACACTAACAGTATTCACTATTTACGGTGGCCAGTTTGGATAAATAAATTCATTCCGTCTTTCCGTGTCTTTCTGTCCTGACAAAACTGAAACATTTTATCAGGAATATCTGTTCTCGCCTGTTTTGTTTGTTTGCTCGTCAGTTTGTTCGCTTGTTTGTTTGTGTGTTTGTTAATGTTAAACGTTTCCCCCAAGAGGCCTCTAACTGCTCAGTCTTGAAGCAGCAGCAAACTTTACATTCTCAGAGCAGCAAACAAACTTTACATTCTCAGAGCAGCAAACAAATTTTACATTATCAGAGCAGCAGCAAACTTTACATTCTCAGAGCAGCAAGCAAACTTTACATTCTCAGAGCAGCAAACAAATTTTACATTATCAGAGCAGCAGCAAACTTTACATTCTCAGAGCAGCAAAACAAACCTTATATTCTCAGAGCAGCAAGCAAACTTTACATTCTCAGAGCAGCAAACAAATTTTACATTATCAGAGCAGCAGCAAACTTTACATTATCAGAGCAGCAGCAAACTTTACATTCTCAGAGCAGCAAAACAAACCTTACATTCTCAGAGCAGCAGCAAACTTTACATTCTAAGAGCAGCAAACAAATTTTACATTATCAGAGTAGCAAGCAACCTTTACATTCTCAGAGCAGCAAGCAACCTTTACATTCTCAGAGCAGCAAGCAACCTTTACATTCTCAGAGCAGCAAACAAACTTTACATTATCAGAGCAGCAAGCAAACTTTACATTATCAGAGCAGCAGAAAACTTTACATTCTCAGAGCAGCAGAAAACTTTACATTATCAGAGCAGCAGCAAACTTTACATTCTCAGAGCAGCAAAACAAACTTTACATTCTCAGAGCAGCAGCAAACTTTACATTCTCAGAGCAGCAAACAAACGTTACATTCTCAGAGCAGCAAACAAACTTTACATTCTCAGAGCAGCAAACAAACTTTACATTATCAGAGCAGCAAATAAACTTTACATTCTCAGAGCAGCAAACAAACTTTACATTCTCAGAGCAGCAAACAAACTTTACATTCTCAGAGCAGCAAACAAACTTTACATTCTCAGAGCAGCAAACAAACTTTACATTCTCAGAGCAGCAAACAAACTTTACATTCTCAGAGCAGCAAACAAACTTTACATTCTCAGAGCAGCAAACAAACTTTACATTCTCAGAGCAGCAAACAAACTTTACATTCTCAGAGCAGCAAACAAACTTTACATTCTCAGAGCATTCCCCAGTCCCAGTCCTTCAGTCTCAACGTGCCCTTTGTGATATTCTGTATATCAGATCACCGCCCCCCCCCTCCATTCAGCTCACCCTTCAGTATCAGATCACCGCCCCCCCTCCATTCAGCTCACCCTTCAGTATCAGATCACCGCCCCCCCTCCATTCAGCTCACCCTTCAGTATCAGATCACCGCTTCCCCCCTCCCCCATCAGCTCACTCTTCGGTATCAGATCATCTCCCCCTTCAGTATCAGATCACCGCCCCCCCCCATCAGCTCATCCTTCAGTATTAGATAATCGCCCCCCCCCCCAAATCAGCTCACCCTTCAATATCAGATCACCGCCCCCCCCCCCAACCGTATCTTCTCAACCCTCTGTATGAGCTATTTCTTCAGTATCAGATCACCGCCCCCCCCAACCCCTCAGCAACAAATCATCCTCTGACGAAATGCGGTGACTGCTCAATGAACATGACCATGAATCCAACGACCCAGGAGAACAGCCCAAGTAAGTTTCACACTCCTCGTAAACATCACAAGCCCTTACAAAGTTTTTGTACAGAAATAGGACAATCCTCGCTCAAACGAGTTCACCAAAATGATCCAAAGACACCATCATTATCACACAAAGGAGATGAGCGGAACATTCAGTCAAGCAAACATTTACGGAACTAGTAATTCTGAACAAAACTGATTAAAAAAAAAAAGAAAAAAGAAATAAAACTTTGTAAAATAAAGAATATTTCCTGACCATATAAATGCGCTCCTCTGAATTGTTTGACCTTCAACATAAGAATTCCTGCACGCCTGCATTAATAACTGCTACTGTGGAAGAAAGGCCTGTAGGTTTTCTAGGCCGTCAGTGGCTGGAGTCAGTGGCTGGAGTCAGTGTAGAAATCAACGATTCTCAGAGTCACCTTCATCTAACTGCCTGGGGCAGGCGGGCATCCTGGGAAACTGAGAGAGCTGACAGGTTGGCCGGCTCTGCCCTCATCACTGACGGACAACCACTGGATCCAGCTGATATTGTTAATTCGCTCAGAGAGAGAGAGAGAGAGAGAGAGAGAGAGAGAGACGGGCAGAATGGAGGACTTCCAGAGCAGCAAATCCACATGGCTGCTTAGACTGAGAGAGCTGGGAAGTACAGACTGACAAACCGGACGCCCGAGGGGTCAACACAGGACGGGCACTGTCCGCTACGCGGGAGGGGGGGGGGAGGGCACAGGAATTTAAGCACCTATGGACACACCTGGAATGCAATGACGATGACCCAGGCCATATACCATAAAAATAGGCAACACAAATGATTGATGATTACATACACTGACTCCCAAACACTGATAAAACCACGAAACACAAAATTCTCGTCCACTTCTCAATGAATTTCCCCTTCTCCCCTCCCCTCCACCCCCCCCCCCCGCAAAAAAAACCAAAGTTATCAGTACATGAAACGCCACAGAAAACTCTTCAACAAGAACCTCCGTTTATCTTCTGCATCGTGCGGACCACATTCTGTTTTCCCGAAAACTTCCGCAGCGGGCGTTCAGACATTGAAATATAACCCCATCCCTGAAAATAGTTACAGTAACGATCTTATCTTGATAAGAATAATCAAATTTTTTATATTTGCACAACGGGTTTGCTTCCACGCTATAACGCGTCTGAGATTCGTCGATTTTACAGTCTCAACGTGCCCTTTGTGATATTCTGTATATCAGATCACCGCCCCCCCCCTCCATTCAGCTCACCCTTCAGTATCAGATCACCGCCCCCCCTCCATTCAGCTCACCCTTCAGTATCAGATCACCGCCCCCCCTCCATTCAGCTCACCCTTCAGTATCAGATCACCGCTTCCCCCCTCCCCCATCAGCTCACTCTTCGGTATCAGATCATCTCCCCCTTCAGTATCAGATCACCGCCCCCCCCCATCAGCTCATCCTTCAGTATTAGATAATCGCCCCCCCCCCCAAATCAGCTCACCCTTCAATATCAGATCACCGCCCCCCCCCCCAACCGTATCTTCTCAACCCTCTGTATGAGCTATTTCTTCAGTATCAGATCACCGCCCCCCCCAACCCCTCAGCAACAAATCATCCTCTGACGAAATGCGGTGACTGCTCAATGAACATGACCATGAATCCAACGACCCAGGAGAACAGCCCAAGTAAGTTTCACACTCCTCGTAAACATCACAAGCCCTTACAAAGTTTTTGTACAGAAATAGGACAATCCTCGCTCAAACGAGTTCACCAAAATGATCCAAAGACACCATCATTATCACACAAAGGAGATGAGCGGAACATTCAGTCAAGCAAACATTTACGGAACTAGTAATTCTGAACAAAACTGATTAAAAAAAAAAAGAAAAAAGAAATAAAACTTTGTAAAATAAAGAATATTTCCTGACCATATAAATGCGCTCCTCTGAATTGTTTGACCTTCAACATAAGAATTCCTGCACGCCTGCATTAATAACTGCTACTGTGGAAGAAAGGCCTGTAGGTTTTCTAGGCCGTCAGTGGCTGGAGTCAGTGGCTGGAGTCAGTGTAGAAATCAACGATTCTCAGAGTCACCTTCATCTAACTGCCTGGGGCAGGCGGGCATCCTGGGAAACTGAGAGAGCTGACAGGTTGGCCGGCTCTGCCCTCATCACTGACGGACAACCACTGGATCCAGCTGATATTGTTAATTCGCTCAGAGAGAGAGAGAGAGAGAGAGAGAGAGAGAGAGACGGGCAGAATGGAGGACTTCCAGAGCAGCAAATCCACATGGCTGCTTAGACTGAGAGAGCTGGGAAGTACAGACTGACAAACCGGACGCCCGAGGGGTCAACACAGGACGGGCACTGTCCGCTACGCGGGAGGGGGGGGGGAGGGCACAGGAATTTAAGCACCTATGGACACACCTGGAATGCAATGACGATGACCCAGGCCATATACCATAAAAATAGGCAACACAAATGATTGATGATTACATACACTGACTCCCAAACACTGATAAAACCACGAAACACAAAATTCTCGTCCACTTCTCAATGAATTTCCCCTTCTCCCCTCCCCTCCACCCCCCCCCCCCGCAAAAAAAACCAAAGTTATCAGTACATGAAACGCCACAGAAAACTCTTCAACAAGAACCTCCGTTTATCTTCTGCATCGTGCGGACCACATTCTGTTTTCCCGAAAACTTCCGCAGCGGGCGTTCAGACATTGAAATATAACCCCATCCCTGAAAATAGTTACAGTAACGATCTTATCTTGATAAGAATAATCAAATTTTTTATATTTGCACAACGGGTTTGCTTCCACGCTATAACGCGTCTGAGATTCGTCGATTTTACAGTGGAACTGCACTGAAATAGTTCTTCTTTCAATTTGTAGTGAAGTAAGTTAATAAAGGAATATGATATCCTCTCAGTATTACATTTTGTAACATTCAGAAAAAAAAAGGTTGAGGGAGGAATGCTTTGCTCAGCCAAAGGGACAGTAACAGAGGACAAAGAACGGAGAAACAGTGCAGTTATGGATGACTGCGACCAGAGATACAGTACCGTTATAGACAGCACAGACCTGAGGGACAGTGCAATTTAAGAGAATAGATGGACAGTGCAGCAATGGAAAATAATCCAGTGATAAGGGGACAGAGAACAGACGGTGTAGTAATAGAAAGTATAGTAACAGAGAGTAGAACACAATCTAGAAATAAGTTGACAGAGACAGACAGTATAGTAAAAGAAAGTATAGTAACAGAGAGTAGAACACAGTCCAGAAATAAGAGGGCAGAGAACAGACAGTATAGTAAAAGAGAGTAGAAGACAGTCAAGAAATAAGTGGACAGATAATAGACAGTATAGTAACAGAGAGTAGAACACAGTCCAGAAATAAGAGGGCAGAGAACAGACAGTATAGTAAAAGAGAGTAGAAGACAGTCAAGAAATAAGTGGACAGATAATAGACAGTATAGTAACAGAGAGTAGAAGACAGTCATGAAATAAGAGGGCAGAGAACAGACAGTATAGTAAAAGAGAGTAGAAGACAGTCAAGAAATAAGTGGACAGATAAAAGACAGTATAGTAAAAGAGAGTAGAAGACAGTCAAGAAATAAGTGGACAGATAATAGACAGTATAGTAAAAGAGAGTAGAAGACAGTCATGAAATAAGTGGACAGATAAAAGACAGTATAGTAAAAGAGAATAGAAGACAGTCAAGAAATAAGTGGACAGAGTGGACAGTATAGTAACAGAGAGTAGAAGACAGTCCAGAAAT
Source organism: Achatina immaculata (assembly GCA_009760885.1). Classification (NCBI taxonomy): domain Eukaryota; kingdom Metazoa; phylum Mollusca; class Gastropoda; order Stylommatophora; family Achatinidae; genus Lissachatina; species Lissachatina immaculata. The sequence goes on along the minus strand of CM019715.1, from coordinate 3,052,263 downwards.
AAGAGAGCAGAGAACAGACAGTATAATAAAAGAGAGTAGAAGACAGTCAAGAAATAAGAGGACAGATAATAGACAGTATAGTAAAAGAGAGTAGAAGACAGTCAAGAAATAAGTGGACAGATAATAGACAGTATAGTAAAAGAGAGTAGAAGACAGTCAAGAAATAAGTGGACAGATAATAGACAGTATAGTAAAAGAGAGTAGAAGACAGTCAAGAAATAAGTGGACAGATAATAGACAGTATAGTAAAAGAGAGTAGAAGACAGTCAAGAAATAAGTGGGCAGAGAATAGACAGTATAGTAACAGAGAGTAGAAGACAGTCAAGAAATAAGTGGACAGATAATAGACAGTATAGTAAAAGAGAGTAGAAGACAGTCAAGAAATAAGTGGACAGATAATAGACAGTATAGTAAAAGAGTAGAAGACAGTCAAGAAATAAGTGGACAGATAAAAGACAGTATAGTAAAAGAGAGTAGAAGACAGTCAAGAAATAAGTGGACAGATAATAGACAGTATAGTAAAAGAGAGTAGAAGACAGTCAAGAAATAAGTGGACAGATAAAAGACAGTATAGTAAAAGAGAGTAGAAGACAGTCAAGAAATAAGTGGACAGATAATAGACAGTATAGTAAAAGAGAGTAGAAGACAGTCATGAAATAAGTGGACAGATAAAAGACAGTATAGTAAAAGAGAATAGAAGACAGTCAAGAAATAAGTGGACAGAGTGGACAGTATAGTAACAGAGAGTAGAAGACAGTCCAGAAATAAGAGAGCAGAGAACAGACAGTATAATAAAAGAGAGTAGAAGACAGTCAAGAAATAAGAGGACAGATAATAGACAGTATAGTAAAAGAGAGTAGAAGACAGTCAAGAAATAAGTGGACAGATAATAGACAGTATAGTAAAAGAGAGTAGAAGACAGTCAAGAAATAAGTGGACAGATAATAGACAGTATAGTAAAAGAGAGTAGAAGACAGTCAAGAAATAAGTGGACAGATAATAGACAGTATAGTAAAAGAGAGTAGAAGACAGTCAAGAAATAAGTGGGCAGAGAATAGACAGTATAGTAACAGAGAGTAGAAGACAGTCAAGAAATAAGTGGACAGATAATAGACAGTATAGTAAAAGAGAGTAGAAGACAGTCAAGAAATAAGTGGACAGATAATAGACAGTATAGTAAAAGAGTAGAAGACAGTCAAGAAATAAGTGGACAGATAAAAGACAGTATAGTAAAAGAGAGTAGAAGACAGTCAAGAAATAAGTGGACAGATAATAGACAGTATAGTAAAAGAGAGTAGAAGACAGTCAAGAAATAAGTGGACAGATAAAAGACAGTATAGTAAAAGAGAGTAGAAGACAGTCAAGAAATAAGTGGACAGATAATAGACAGTATAGTAAAAGAGAGTAGAAGACAGTCAAGAAATAAGTGGACAGATAAAAGACAGTATAGTAAAAGAGAATAGAAGACAGTCAAGAAATAAGTGGACAGAGTGGACAGTATAGTAACAGAGAGTAGAAGACAGTCCAGAAATAAGAGAGCAGAGAACAGACAGTATAATAAAAGAGAGTAGAAGACAGTCAAGAAATAAGTGGGCGGAGAATAGAGGATCCTCAGTACAGTTACAGAGGATAGAGAACAGAGGATCCTCAGTACAGTTACAGAGGACAGAGAACAGAGGATCCTCAGTACAGTTACAGAGGACAAAGAACAGAGGATCCTCAGTACAGTTACAGAGGACAAAGAACAGAGGATCCTCAGTACAGTTACAGAGGACAGAGAATAGAGGATCTTCACTACAGTTACAGAGGATAGAGAATAGAGGATCCTCAGTACAGTTACAGAGGACAGAGGATCCTCAGTACAGTTACAGAGGACAGAGAGGAGAGGATCCTCAGTAAAGTTACAGAGGATAAAGAGCAGAGGATCCGCAGAGGATCCTCAGTACAGAGGACAGAGAGCAGAGGATCCTCAGTACAGTTACAGAGGACAGAGAGTACAGGATCCTCAGTACAGTTACAGAGGATAGAGAGCAGAGGATCCTCAGTACAGTTACAGAGGACAAAGAGCAAAGGATCCACAGAGGATCCTCAGTACAGAGGACAGAGAGCAGAGGATCATCAGCACAGTTACAGAGGACAGAGAGCAGAGGATCCTCAGTACAGTTACATAGGACAGAGAGCAGAGATCCTCAGTACAGTTACAGAGGACAGAGAGCAGAGGATCATCAGTACAGTTACAGAGGACAGAGAGCAGAGGATCCTCAGTACAGTTACAGAGGACAGAGAGTACAGGATCCTCAGTACAGTTACAGAGGATAGAGAGCACAGGATCCTCAGTACAGTTACAGAGGACAGAGAGGAGAGGATCCTCAGTACAATTACAGAGGACAGAGAATAGAGGATCCTCAGTACAGTTACAGAGGACAAAGAACAGAGGATCCTCGGTACAGTTACAGAGGACAAAGAATAGAGGATTCTCAGCACAGTTACAGAGGACAAAGAACAGAGGATCCTCAGTACAGTTACATAGGACAAAGAGCAGAGGATCCTCAGTACAGTTACGGAGGACAGAGAGCAGAGGATCATCAGCACAGTTACAGAGGACAGAGAGCAGAGGATCCTCAGTACATTTACAGAGGACAGAGAACAGAGGATCCTCAGTACAGTTACAGAGGACAGAGAGCAGAGGATCCTCAGTACAGTTACAGAGGACAGAGAGCAGAGGATCCTCAGTACAGTTACAGAGGACAGAGAGCAGAGGATCCTCAGTACAGTTACAGAGGACAGAGAGCAGAGGATCCTCAGTACAGTTACAGAGGACAGAGAGCAGAGGGACAGTTTGGAGAGGCACGATCTAAGACTGTGTAGAGAACGTAAGGACAGAGAACATAATGACATAACAGTTATAAAGGTCTGAGAAGACAGAGCCAACACAATTATATAGAAGAGAGGGGCAGTGCAGATATAAATGGCAGAGAACATAGGCTAGGTGCGGTTAGAAAACAGAGAGACAGTGCAGTTCACATGGGTATATAACAGAGGAACGGTGCAATTATAAGAGAACACATAGAGCAGAAGAATGGCAAGTTATCGATGGCAGGGCGCCAAAGATGCTCCTAGAAAACATGGCGTTGGCTGACAAGATAAGAATAAGACGCAGAAGTAATTCTGCCACGAAGAAACACAAAGCTACACAAAGTAATTCTGTGACGATGTGGAATAAAATTCCAGAAAGTTATTTTGTGAAAATGAAGAATAATGTTCTAGAGTTGTTACTTTGTGAATGTGAAGCACAAAGTTCCGAGTTATTTTATGGAAGTGAAGAAATAAATTCCACAAAGTTATTTTGTGAAGCATCAAACTCCGCACTTATTTTGTGAAGCCAAAGAATAACGTTCCACAAAGTTATTTTATGAAGGTAGAGCATAAAGTTCCAGAAAGTTATTTTGTGAATATGAAGAATAAAGCTCCAGAAAGTTATTTTGTGAATATGAAGAATAAAGTTCCACAAAGTTATTTTATGAATATGAAGATGAAAGTTCCACAAAGTTATTTTGTGAATATGAAGAATACGAATTATAAAGTTTCATAAAACGGACCTGTTTGAACGCGTTTCCAAGTCAAACTAAAGCAAGAAATAGATACAGGCACGGCCGCTTTCTACACGCTTGTATGTTAAGTGAGAGGGAAAGAATAACAAACAAACAACAACAACAACACCTTCTTGGCTTGGATACAAACCTGCGCCTTCTGTTACGGGACCAGCATCCTACGATATCTGGAATCAGACATATTCTACACGGGAGCGTCGCCAGACAAAAAGCGCGCCTGGGTGGGGCTGTGATGAGAACTGACTTGCAAACAAATTACGCAGCACAAGCATACTAAAGTCTGCAGCCAAGGCAAACAAACTAGCACATGAATGTATAGTTTTAAAAAAAACTGCATTTTACAACGAACATTCAGCGAGAAAACTGCGCTTTCACAACAGACTGAGGTGTCACAAGACGAAGATTGGCAACAACAGTCTGAGATGTCACACATCTTCAAGACAACCAACAGCAATCTGAGATATCGCATGTGTAAGAAGAGAAGAAGAAGAATTATTTTTTCTTCCGGGTTTTCCCGGAAAATGACGGAATTTCCCCCAGATTAAAAATACAGTAAAAGCTTGCCAGATCCTCCCTTCTATTCTGTTTTGATACTTTTATTCCTTGTTTGGTATGTTCATGTAACTTTTTACTTCCAAGAAAACAAGAAGGTGATTCTCTAACTTTTCTTTGGTTAAAACTAAAAGTCTTAGTGAACTCGTAGCTGGGCAGTTTCAATTTATTGACGAGCTTTTACTATTGTATTCTTTAGTAGTTTAGTAGTAGTAGTAGTAGTAGTAGTAGTAGTAGTAGTAGTAGCAGCAGCAGCAGCAGTAATAGTATATGTAAAAGATATCAGTAGTTGTAGTAGTTACATGTAGCAGTAGGTACTAGTAGAAGTAACAGTAGTAGATAGTAGTAGTATTATAGCAGAGATAGCAGTAACTGTAGTAGCAATAGCTGCAGTAGCAGGTAGTAGTTGCAGTAATAGCAGCAGTAGTAATAGTAGTGGTAGTAGTAGAAACTGCAAGTAGTAGTAGTAGTAGTAGTAGTAGTTGTAGTAGTAGTAGTAGTAGTAGTAGTAGTAGTAGTAGTAGTAGTAGTAAGAGCAGCAGTAAAGAAGAAGCAGGTTATCTCATAGATTACAGAGAAATCTATTCCGACATCTAATGGACAACCATAACCCATCTAGGTCTCACGAGATTCTGTGCCTCTATTTCCTCATTTTAGTGCGGCCAAATGGAATTTGGGTAGTATTCTGGAGAGAATTAAACTGGACAGATCAGCCAGACACGACAAAATTGGGGGGGGGGGGGACTCTGATAGGGAAAAAAATGGAGACTAAAGTGCACAAGGCAAGCACTGCCATCACCACTGACGCTGCGTCTAATGATCTAATGCATCCTTTTCACTTCTCTGGGTACAGTGGAGTACACCAGCGATTCTCAGCCTGGAATTTGTGGGCTTCAGAGGACCCGTGCACGTTTTGCCCCCGTGCGTATACGCCATCATCAAGTGATGGGTGAGTGTGTGTGGTACTCCTGTTGTAAGTGATGGGTGAGTGTGTGTGGTACTCCTGTTGTAAGTGATGGGTGAGTGTGTGTGGTACTCCTGTTGTAAGTGATGGGTGAGTGTGTGTGGTACTCCTGTTGTAAGTGATGGGTGAGTGTGTGTGGTACTCCTGTTGTAAGTGGTGGCAGCTCAACATATCCAAACAAACGAACTCCTTATGCTGACGCTGACCACGACTCGTGAACTACACTGAAGAGCAGACCCGAGCTTAAGCCCAACTCCAATATCTAGCACACATACTCCTTATTTAATCACTTCCTCATCACTCAAGCAGACAATTCAAGACCTCGAATACTTCCATACGTCCACCACACACAGCTGTTCTCCCTCCAAAAGTCCTGCCAAAAATCCCCTCTCTCAGTCACATGAGCAAACGACCATCGTCACATCCTTAAACACGTGTTGAAGCATGGCCTGAACAGCCACAACATACCAAGTAACCCTCATACTGCTCTAGCAATGGCTGAGCAGGTGTGGCAATTCTTTTTTTTTAATCATAAAAAGCACAAGAAATATGAATATTTGAACACTTTTAAAAGTTAACACCAAATGCTATAGGAATTTATGGGAAATGCCAATTATCACTGGCTTCAAAAGTTCGGTACCTGAAAAAAAGACTGGAAACCAACAGAGCATGCAGCTTCCACTGCCTTGACATCAGACAACATGAATGTACCAGAGAATAACAAATTCTGAATCGGCAAAATCAAAGCTGGGTTTAGACACATATCTCACCTCAATGTAAAGATAAAGGTAAAGTAAAGGTAACCCTGTCATGCCTTAGAGGCACTTAGGGATATAATGTTAGCGCCCATATTTTCCTTCACCTGTGGCATACTAGAGGATGAATGTGCTCAGCGTCACGCCTGGCTGCCTCTCCTTCCCCAACTCCAGAAGAAGTCGGGTTACCCATTTCCACACCTGGGTGACGGCCTATTCCGGTCGGATTCGAACTCCCGACCTTCGTCATGAGAGACTAGTGCACTTCGTCACTCAGGCGCTCACCTCAATGCGGTGATCCTAATAACAGAATGCGTCACTATAACAGTACGAGACAGTGTTAATATTTTATAGAGGAGATAGACTGGAGATAGACTAAGTAAGACAGTAAGACACGGAGGGTGGGGGGAGAAGAGTATATTTTTAAAAAGCCAAGCGTCCATGAAGAGGATGAGAAATGGAAAAAAAGGACTCTCTTTGTTCTTGAGGAATCCTGCTCCTTTGTGTCCTGCCGACCTGAAGCTCTATACAAGACGTCCTCTTGAAGGTCTCTATACAAGACGTCCTCTTGAAGGTCTCTATACAAGACGTCCTCTTGAAGGTCTCTATACAAGACGTCCTCTTGAAGGTCTCTATACAAGACGTCCTCTTGAAGGTCTCTATACAAGACGTCCTCTTGAAGGTCTCTATTCAAAACGTCCTCTTGAAGGTCTCTATACAAGAAGTCCTCTTGAAGGTCTCCTATATTCTCGGAAATGTGAGCCTAACACCGTATTCCCCAACATACCTTACTGACACAGAAGAGGGAATTTTATCTTTAATTCACCTTTACCTGAAATAAGGAACGCAACTGCAACTTGTCGTCAAATCTGCTCGCTCATTTAGCCATTCCTAAGCAAAACGCTATTCCCTTGATAACCAGTCTGAAAATGTGCTCTTGTCTAGCCAGAACGCCCGTTGTCAGTGGGTGTGGTGTTTAGACTATCAGTGATATATCGGGCCCACCTTTCCCTCGGGAGCCCCCTTTCACGTTTCTTATGAGTCCGTCCGTCCGTCCGTCCGTCCGTCCGTCCGTCCGTCCGTCCGTCCGTCCGTCCGTCCGTCCGTCCGTCCGTCCGTCCGTCCGTCCGTCCGTCCGTCCGTCCGTCCGTCCGTCCGTCCGTCCGTCCGTCCGTCCGTCCTCCGTCCGTCCGTCCGTCCGTCCGTCCGTCCGTCCGTCCGTCCGTCCGTCCGTCGTCCGTCCGTCCGTCCGTCCGTCCGTCCGTCGTCCGTCCGTCCGTCCGTCCGTCCGTCCGTCCGTCCGTCCGTCCGTCCGTCCATCCATCCATCCATCCATCCATCCATCCATCCATCCATCCATCCATCCATCCATCCATCCATCCATCCATCCATCCATCCATCCATCCATCCATCCATCCATCCATCCATCCATCCATCCATCCATCCATCCATCCATCCATCCATCCATCCATCCATCCATCCATCCATCCATCCATCCATCCATCCATCCATCCATCCATCCATCCATCCATCCATCCATCCATCCATCCATCCATCCATGAGACAAAGGGCAGAATGTCTGATAGGGCTTGCGTCCCAAATTCTTCATTTTTAGAAAATAGAGCTCTCTCTCTCTATTCCCCCCCCCCCCACCCAAGTGAGAGTCAATCTAGTTAGATCAAGTCACACCCAGTCACCCCCGCCACACAGTTCTCACTAAAGTGACACAAAACTGGTTATCAGACAAAAATGACAAACTGCACGGTGCTATCTTTGGTGACCGTTTACGAAACTCTTGTAAAAATAAGCTACAGACTTTGGGATGACTTAAACAAAACGTATTTCATCACTTCTTTCAGGCGGACAACAAGCAGTATGTTTCAAATGCATCTGAAGCTGATGCTCTCATTACTAAACCCAACAATCCAACTCTTTGCTCTATCTATAAGATGTGTTTTAGACCGTGCTCTGTGCCAGTCTTTTAGTCCCTCAAGTATATGTTTCTTTGTCTTCCTCTGCCCCTTTGTCCTTCCAGTTTCCCTGCCTGACCAGGTACTCCATTTTCTCCCTTCTCGAAACATGCTCAACAAATCTGGACTGTCGTGTTCAGAATGTTGCCATAATTTCTCTCTTTTGCTCAGCCTCACTTAGAATCTCTTCGTTTTCCTGGCCTATACTAGTTTCATCATTCTTCTTAGGAACCACAACTCTGCTACCTCTAGCAGATTCTGAGTGCTCTTGGTTACTGTCCCTGCTTCGCACTCATATACCACTACGGGTTCAATGTAGGACTGAATAACTCTCTTGGCATTCATCCACAGAGCTGTATTACTTAGTATGCTTTTCATTTTCAGAAATGCTGACTTGGGCCTGGATTATACTGCTCCTTATTTTGATTTCGCATCTTCCTTTCTGTGTTCTTATTGTTCCTAAATACTTGAATGTGTCCACCTGCTTTAATTCTGTGCCTTTTACTTTGACGCAACATTTTGCTGGTGTCTCCTTCTTAGATATGATCAAGGCCTCTGTCTCCTTTTTATTTAAACTACGTCCTTTCTCCTCGCTTTTTTTTTCCTACGACTTTTTGTCTTGTCTAACAAGGCTTTTAGTTCTAAATCAGATTTTCTAACAAGGCTTTTAGTTCTAATTCAGATTTTCTAACAAGGCTTTTAGTTCCAAATCAGATTTTCTAACAAGGCTTTTAGTTCTAAATCAGATTTTCTAACAAAACTTTTACTTCTAAATCCTAACAAGACTTTTAGTTCTAATTCAGATTTTCTAACAAAACTTTTAGTTCTAATTCAGATTTTCTAACAAAACTTTTAGTTCTAATTCAGATTTTCTAACAAGGCTTTTAGTTCTAATTCGGATTTTCTAACAAGGCTTTTAATTCTAATTCAGATTTTCTAACAAGGCTTTTAGTTCTAATTCAGATTTTCTAACAAGACTTTTAGTTCTAATTCAGATTTTCTAACAAGGCTTTTAGTTCTAACTCAGATTTTCTAACAAGGCTTTTAATTCTAGTTCAGATTTTCTAACAAGACTTCTAGTTCAGATTTTCTAACAAGACTTTTAGTTCTAATTCAGATTTTCTAACAAGACTTTTAGTTCTAATTCAGATTTTCTAACAAGGCTTTTAGTTCTAATTCAGATTTTCTAACAAGACTTTTAGTTCTAATTCAGAATATACAAATCTTTCAAAACGGACATGCATAAAGATGTTCATGTCAATCAGCGAGCAGTAAAGAAAGAAAGAAACAAATTAATAAACAAACAAACAAAAGAAAGAAAGAAAGAAAGAAAGAAAGAAAGAAAGTAGCAGTGTTCCACAAGAAGATTATTTTGTCTGGTATGAATCCCGCTGACTTAGCATCATCTCTGCATAATCAGTTCATTTCAGTGTAGCTATGCGGGATCTCCGCTCTGACACTTAGCGGATTTGAGAAATAAACCAACCAATAATCGTCAGCTTGTGTACTGCTGATGGAAATATTCCTTTCAATACGTTTCTTTCAGAAACAGGCACTGCACTGGATACGTTATTATAAAACAGAAATAGGCACTGCACTGGATGCGTTATTATAAAACAGAAATAGACACTGCATTGGATGCGTTATTATAAAACAGAAATAGACACTGCATTGGATGCGTTATTATAAAACAGAAATAGACACTGCAATGGATGCGTTATTATAAAACAGAAATAGACACTGCATTGGATGCGTTATTATAAAACAGAAATAGGCACTGCAATGGATGCGTTATTATAAAACAGAAATAGGCACTGCACTGCATGTTTTATTATAAAACAGAAAATAGCCACTGCACTGGATGTTTTATTATAAAACAGAAATAGGCACTGCACTGCGTGTTTTATTATAAAACAGAAATAGGCACTGCACTGCATGTTTTATTATAAAACAGAAATAGGCACTGCACTGGATGCGTTATTATAAAACAGAAATAGACACTGCATTGGATGCGTTATTATAAAACAGAAATAGGCACTGCACTGGATGCGTTATTATAAAACAGAAATAGGCACTGCACTGCATGTTTTATTATAAAACAGAAATAGGCACTGCAATGGATGCATTATTATAAAACAGAAATAGGCACTGCAATGGATGCGTTATTATAAAACAGAAATAGGCACTGCAATGGATGCGTTATTATAAAACAGAAATAGGCACTGCAATGGATGCGTTATTATAAAACAGAAATAGGCACTGCAATGGATGCATTATTATAAAACAGAAATAGGCACTGCACTGGATGCGTTATTATAAAACAGAAAAGAGCCACTGCACTGGATGCGTTATTATAAAACAGAAAAGAGCCACTGCACTGGATGCGTTATTATAAAACAGAAAAGAGCCACTGCACTGGATGCGTTATTATAAAACAGAAATAGGCACTGCAATGGATGCGTTATTATAAAACAGAAAAGAGCCACTGCACTGGATGCGTTATTATAAAACAGAAATAGGCACTGCAATGGATGCGTTATTATAAAACAGAAATAGGCACTGCAATGGATGCATTATTATAAAACAGAAATAGGCACTGCAATGGATGCGTTATTATAAAACAGAAAAGAGCCACTGCACTGGATGCGTTATTATAAAACAGAAATAGGCACTGCAATGGATGCGTTATTATAAAACAGAAATAGGCACTGCAATGGATGCGTTATTATAAAACAGAAAAGAGCCACTGCACTGGATGCGTTATTATAAAACAGAAATAGGCACTGCACTGGATGCGTTATTATAAAACAGAAATAGGCACTGCAATGGATGCGTTATTATAAAACAGAAATAGGCACTGCAATGGATGCGTTATTATAAAACAGAAATAGGCACTGCAATGGATGCATTATTATAAAACAGAAAAGAGCCACTGCACTGGATGCGTTATTATAAAACAGAAAAGAGCCACTGCACTGGATGCGTTATTATAAAACAGAAATAGGCACTGCACTGCATGTTTTATTATAAAACAAACAGAAACGTCCGTAAGCATCGCGTCTTGTATTCTCTAAGGCCACATCTTTACCTTGCCAGAATAGATTGATGATGTTGTCAAGGCTGGTGTAACAAAATAACTTTCTTGTGCTTTTTGTTGTTGTTGTTGTTGTTGTTGTTGTTGTTGTTTTGTTTTTGTAGAGATCTGGATAAAGTGAGAGAGAAATGAAAAGAACAGGCGAGCAAGAGAGTAAAGGAGTACGGCGAGAAAATAAAGGAATATGGTGACAGAGAAAATAAAAGAATACGGTGATACTGAAAGTAAAGGAATACGCTGAAAGAGAAATTAAAGGAATACGGTGACAGAGAAAGTAAAGGAATATGATGATGCAGAAAGTCAAAGAACGCAGTGATAGAGAGAAAGTCGAGGACTTCTGTGAGAGAGGATAAAGAATACTGTACGTGGGTGCTAGCTATTGGTGTGGGAGGCGGTCATTATCGCGGCAGAGAAGCTAGCCTCGTTTTGGTCAGTTAGCTCATTAGAGAGAGAGAGAGAGAGAGAGAGAGAGGGTCAAGTCCCGACCGTGCCTGTGGATAACTGCTCCCTGGTCTAGTTTGTCATGGAAGATGATGTGTTGTCGTATTGTGTTTGCTGCTAATCGGGAATATGAGTTTTAACGAATGTTTATCAAAGTCAACCCGGAATTCACAATGGTGTAGGCAATTCATGAACTGATACTCCATGGTATGTGTAGTACAGTGGCTGCTGTTACGTTACAGGTTTTCCGGGGATTCTTAAACTGGTGGTGGTGTGTGCCGAGTTGTTCTGGCGTTGGAACGTAAGGTTGTCTAGGAACGTACGTCATTGCTGGTGTACCATCTTGAGTGTTATGTAAGAGTATGCGCGTGTGCGTTTCCGTTTCAGTGCATAAGAGAGTATGACGATGGTGACGATGAGGAAGTCTGTGCGCCATATACTTTTCTGAAATGACATGATTTCACTTAAGAAAGCATGTCGCCGAGAGGGACAAGGGATCTCTCTCTCTCTCTCTCTCTCTCAAATGGGACACAACAGGACAACAACAACAACAACAAAACTCTAAAGAGAATACTGCTGAGAGAGGCTAAATTAGATGGCGTAAGATCCTTTCACAGAGTTGGACAAAAAAAAACTCGCCGAAAACAGAAAAACTTGGTCAGCTGCAATGCAAGCCCTATATGACGTTTACCAACACAGCTAGGATGTCAGATCTTCTTCGTTCGCTTCTACCACCAAGACCGCCCCGTGATCCTCCTGAATGTACTCCTGTGGTCCTCGGTAGGTCCCGTGCCCCTCTCCCCCGTGGGTCCCCGAAAGGACCACACGAGATCCACGAGAAGACCACAAGAGGTTCAGAGTATCGCAAGGCTTGAGCCTGTATTCTAGGTGGGTCTCAGAAGCGGGATTGCGTGACACAGTGGTTTTCACTGCACCAGTTTAGCCTAAGAGTTGGACCTTCTCACCAGAAAACCTCGACGTGTTTTGGATATCAGTATATCCCCGCTGGGTGAGATGTGCAGACAGGTTTTCGCTGATGGTTTGGTTACGAACTGACACTGTTACATAATGATAGTAACTATCATATGATACGTTTATACAGTATTCTTTGTATTTTGTAGCTAGCTTAATTTGCCACGAACACAAGTCCAATGAGATTTTTGGGATAATAAGAGCGCGGCACGTGATTCCCTTATATGGCTGCGGAGACATTAACTCACCTGGAGCAGGCGTGTGTGTAAGATTGTTTACGTAATTATATGTGATTTCTACTCATTTTGAAAAAGGGGGCTCGAAGAGTTGGACCTACTCGTCCAGAAAGTACGGACGAGTGAGACGTGAGAGAGACAGAGAGATTGTCTCTGCAACGTAGGGAGACGGTTGGTAGCAATGTTTCCTCCAAAGGTCTGCGGTCTGTGTGCAAAATGTTCAGTTCATATGTAAAAAAATTATGTGTGCAAATGTGCGTAGTAACAATATATATGTGTGTGCGTGCGTGCGTGCGTGTGTGTGGGGGGGGGGGTGTGGGTGGGTGGGTGGGGGGGGTTTCAGCTGTGGAAATTCATCTCCCGGATTATTTTAATTAGCCTCTATTCTGTGTGTGCCCACTCGTCACGATTCTGCTAAAGTACTACCTAAACTACGCGACAAAAGACCAGCTGAAACAGCCGATCCGAAAGTCATATCTCAACAAGAAAAAACAGCAAAGGAAAAACACCAAGTACCATCGCTGTACTTTTCTTCATGGCAATCACAGCACGGAGCACTAGGAACTGGGAAATAGAACTAGTATGTGCGGCTCCAACAGTTTTGTGCGCGGTATGATTTTTTTTTTTCTGTGCGCGGCCGCTCACCCGCGCAGCTTAGAGGGAACAGTGGCGGTGGGTATGTGTGGGGGGCGGGGGGAGGCGAGGAATAGCACTGAAACACAGCACGAGGTTTCCACTATTACGGTCCCTGTTTCATTTGTTGTGGCCGGGTTCTTAAAGTTAGGACATCAACACTATAAGCAGACGCCTTTCAACCTACAAACTTACAACACACTGATAGAGTGATGGACTGATTGCGGTATATCTTCCTTGTGTCTTGATCTATGAAGTGCTTGATTTTGGCTAATTGGTATACTTTTTGCGCGATGAGTTTTGTTTGACCTTGCACATGAGAGTTCCAGGTCAAATGTTGGTCAGTAATAAGACCTAGTGTTTTGTGCTCGCTAACGTTTTCTATCTGTGATGTTTCTGTACAGAGCCGAAGTGTTGTTTCTGTCGCGTTTTGTAGTTTATGTCTTGTTGTTATGAGGATTGATTTTGTTTTATCAGTATTTATAATCATGCCATTGTTGTTGCTCCATCTAATCAGATTGTTTAACTCGACCTGAAGAATTTATTCTAGGTTAATACAGTCGTAGTCACTGGTGTAGACTGTGCAATCATCGACAAAAAGGTCACAAGAAGAGTGTTTATGATGAAGTGGAAGATCATTGATATAGATAGCAAAGAGTAACGGGCCTAGAACATAACCTTGCGGAACACCAATGTCAACTATAGCAGAGTTTGATAGAGAATTGTTGAAGAATACTACCTGTTGTCTGTCTGAAAGAAATGATGCAATTAATTTTATTAGGTCAGGGTGCAGTCTATAAGTCTTTTTTTTACAAGAATATCAGGAGAGAGAGAGAGTAAAGGAATAAAAAAAAGACAGAGAACAGTCGGAATGTGGTTACGACAAAGTACGGTAATCAAACAATAGCGAGCCACAGGAGTGTAGTTAGAGGCAAGTAAGGGAAAAAAACAAGAGCGAATCAAGGGAATATGGTGAGAGAGAAGCAAAAAACGACATGGAACCAAAGGAATATGGTGAGAGAGAAGCAAAAAACGACATGGAACCAAAGGAATATGGTGAGAGAGAAGCAAAGAGATAAAACGACATGGAACCAAAGGAATATGGTAAGAGAGAAGCAAAGAGGTAAAACGACATGGAACCAAAGAAATATGGTGAGAGAGAAGCAAAGAGACAAAACGACATGGAACCAAAGGAATATGGTGAGAGAGAAGCAAAGAGATAAAACGACATGGAACCAAAGGAATATGGTCAGAGAGAAGCAAAGAGATAAAACGACATGGAACCAAAGGAATATGGTGAGAGAGAAGCAAAGAGATAAAACGACATGGAACCAAAGGAACATGGTGAGAGAGAAGCAAAGAGATAAAACGACATGGAACCAAGGGAATATGGTTAGAGGGAAGCAAAGGTATAATATGACAGCAAAGCAAAACGTGAAACAAAGGAAAAGAGAAAAGACAAAAACAAAACAGCTCAGTAATTTTAGCCAAAGGAAGTTTTTAAAACCAGAATGAAATCCACGACACAGCATTACCTATCTTAAGAGTCTTATAAAGGAAGGCCGCTATGAGATTCTGATCAAGTATACACATCTGCCAGGCACGTTTCGAAAGGAAGATTCAACTTTACGCCCTGGAACCGCATCCTGGCCGCTGTAAATCAATAACTCAATAAAGCAAAGAAACAACAACAAAACAACAACAAAACCATAAGCTCCAAGTCTGTTGAATGTACACAACCCACCAACTCAACACACACAGGCGCCGTCTTTGTTTTCTCTTATCTCTTGCACCCGCCCAACGAGGCCGGGTCGGTTAATTCAGAATAAACAATACCCGAGCATAAAAGCGCAGCACAAGGAAGCACCGGCTGACAGAAGACAACACCCGGCTTCCCGTCTACGTTCAGTGCCCGCGGGACACTTTTCTCCAGTTCGCTGTTAGAACACTCGAGCGCGGGGACTAACTACAGTTGTTGTTACATCCAGTATCTGGGATATAATCCTGTCATACTAAGTGCTGCAGTGTCTGCTCCAACTAGTGATTTATTACAGTACTTGAAGCAAGTGTTTCTCAACCAGTGCTCCGCCAGATGCCGCTAAAGATTGAGAGAGAGAGACAGACAGACAGAGACCACTGAGGGTTCCACGATGGATTGGCAAGGGTTCCACGATGGATTGGCAAGGGTTCTGCGATGGGTTGGCAAGGGTTCCACGATGGATTGGCAAGGGTTCCACGATGGATTGGCAAGGGTTCTGCGATGGATTGGCAAGGGTTCCACGTAGGATTGGCAAGGGTTCCACGATGGATTGGCAAGGGTTCCACAATGGATTGGCAAGGGTTCTGTGATGGGTCGTTAAGGGCGACGACATAGATGAATGAACAACATCAATGAATGGACATGAGCCACCTTGGCCAGGATGGCGAAGATATAGATGAGTGAACAACATCAATAAGTGGACATGAACCAGCTTGGCCAGGATGGCGAAGATATAGATGAGTGAACAACATCAAGGAACCAGCTTGGCCAGGATGGCGGAACCAGCTTGGCCAAGACGGCGAAGATACAGATGAGTCAGCAGAATCCAGCTTGGCCAGGATGGCGAAGATACATATGAGTGAACAGACATCACGGAGTTGGCAGAAACCAGCTTGGCCGCGTGCTCTAGCTGAGTAAGCTAGGAGAATCTTCCATGCGGACACGGCACAGGATGATAATGATTAGATATTTCTTTTATATGTAAGTTCCTGCGTGAGAGAATGCTGGATAAATTATACCCGGTTCTAATGAGGGTGTACATCTGGAAATTATACGGGGACAGAACTTCACAGACGTTGCACTAAGAGATAAAGCACAATCAATCACGGAGAAGCCTATTACTGGACCGCTCTTGGTAGGGTGCTAGTTTCCTCATTGCAGTAATCTGCCGCTGTTATTTACACTGTCTGGGCAAGACTGGACCCGGCGTTGCCCTGGTTGCTAGCTGCTGGACCGTCTGACACGTCTGTAAACAGCTTCAGGAAACATACATGTGTAACGCGGGGAAATCTTTCACTGGGAAAGGATATTTATTCTCCCCCCAGGGCCCCCCCCCCCCCAGCAAACTCAGTCCCCCGAGATATTTTTTTTCTCTTGGTCACAATCGTGACGCATCTGGACATTTTGGATGTCGCAGTTATGCCTTGCAGCAGCCCTGAGGCATATTTATATCCTATACCCTGATTTGTATAGCCGGTTTGTCTCCCTTTTTTTGCCACATTCGGTTCTATATTCTTGTATAATCTCCGGGAATTCTATATTCTCTGGACTTTACGTCTCTTCTATTTATTTAAACTATATTACTCTTTTCTCTAGACTTCACGTCTTCTTCATTATCTGTACTCTAGCCACACTAGGCAGCAAATTACAGGTACAACAAAACATAAGATATACTCATTAATTCTACACACATACAAAACACGACAAACGCCTACTCGCTTGAGTCAATGGGTCAGGTGAGATCACAGGTCTATGCTGCCCTACTTCTCTTTCTTACAACAATTCACAACGCACTTACTAGACTGAGAACTGTTCCACGCACGAAAACATTCTGTCTTACCAACGAAATGGACCGCCCCCAGCTCAACTCTGGCGTGGACCCACGACTGACTAATCTTATTCTGTTGAACCTTATATACTGCGCACCACCTGGAATCTTTCACTCCTACCACGAAACTAAAGCTGTCACTTCGTGGACAAAATAAAACGTTCCCATTCTTAGACAAGGTGAAGTGATCACAGCCTTGGCCTACCATTAGAAGTAACATTGAACTGTGACTAAAATACCGTTCCTCTTCTACACAATGAACATAACGGTTACGCCATTTCTACACATGTGCGGACCCATAGCCGATATCCAAATGTGCAGTGACAGCGGAGAACCTTAATCGGCTGGTCTTCCGTGATCAAGACTCCAGCCCTGTCGGTGTGGGCTTGTGTGCGCGATGTTGATGGCAGACCAGATCGAGCTTCGTCGGTTACACTCGTCCTTTCCGCATTAAACCTCTCTACCCCGATCATAAACTTTTCGTTCAGTCACGCTGTATTCACTTTTGAATTGAGCAAACACCCTACGGTGAACTTCAGCAGCTTTCACTCCCTCTGCCCAAAGAAATCTCACTGGGGTGTGTTGGTCAATGGTAGTGCAAACCCGCGGCAAAGCGTCCATACTTATCTGACCTTAGCTTCAACTAGGCTAAAGACACAGCGCTGCTCTATGCGTGTTCAAATTACCCGTCAGCCATTGCGAGCGCGTTGCACTGTATCAGCTTCTATCCCCTGCGGTTACTGATTTACTGTTCAAATTGTCTTTATTATTATTATTATTATTATTATTGTTCCTCATATCATAAGATATACGGTTCAGGTGTGCGCCGGCAAGAGTGTTCTCATCTTTCATCCACTCGGGTTCTGTCTGCAAAAAATCACTTCCACAGCCAGCAGAAACGCAGCAACCAAACAGTTTTAAAACTAATGAGCCGTCACGGGAAAGACTTGTCCCATACACGGCGTGGATATTTAGTGATATTTTCGGAAAGGGGGTGGGGGGGAGGGGATAAAAGCAGGGAGGAAGCCAACATAACTTTCCAACGAAAGACGAAGACGAAGACGAGCTTCTTGTGGTTCTGAACGCTATACGAATCTGCAGAAGCGGGCTCCCACCGTCCACAACTCTCAGCACAGTTGAAGGTATCAGCCAATGTTAGCAAAACTTAATTTCCACCTGCAAAATAACTGCCTAAGTTTTGCGGGGCGCTGTGATTCTTGGGGCGGCCGGAAAACTGTTGCTTGCCGGTTAATTAGCGCGATTTTTAGTAAGTGAATTATCTTTATTTAACCACGAGCTTAACACGCGTTGATCATTAACCTATGCTCTGAACAGACAGGCAGACAGACACACAGACACAAGTAATGTTATGGTCGCAATGACCTACCTTCCTTTTCCTTCTTTATCCTCCGAACAAAAAAAAAATAAACAAATACTCGAATCTCTGATATTCAGACACAGTATGATATTAATATCTAGACAAGATAACATATGTAAACTGCGGTGCTTTTGTAACTAAACAAGATAAGATAGGTAAACTGCGGCGCTCCTATATCTAGACAAGATAGGTAAACTGCGGCGCTCCTATATCTAGACAAGATAAGATAGGTAAACTGCGGCGCTCCTATATCTAGACAAGATAAGATAGGTAAACTGCGGCGCTCCTATATCTAGACAAGATAAGATAGGTAAACTGCGGCGCTCCTATATCTAGACAAGATAAGATAGGTAAACTGCGGCGCTCCTATATCTAGACAAGATAAGATAGGTAAACTGCGGCGCTCCTATATCTAGACAAGATAAGATAGGTAAACTGCGGCGCTCCTATATCTACACAAGATAAGATAGGTAAACTGCGGCGCTCCTATATCTACACAAGATAAGATAGGTAAACTGCGGCGCTCCTATATCTAGACAAGATAAGATAGGTAAACTGTGGCGCTCCTATATCTACACAAGATAAGATAGGTAAACTGCGGCGCTCCTATATCCAAACAAGATAAGATAGGTAAACTGCGGCGCTCCTATATCTAGACAAGATAAGATAGGTAAACTGCGGAGCTCTTATATCTAGACAAGATAAGATAGGTAAACTGCGGAGCTCCTATATCTACACAAGATAAGATAGGTAAACTGCGGCGCTCCTATATCTACACAAGATAAGATAGGTAAACTGCGGCGCTCCTATATCTACACAAGATAAGATAGGTAAACTGCGGCGCTCCTATATCTACACAAGATAAGATAGGTAAACTGCGGCGCTCCTATATCTACACAAGATAAGATAGGTAAACTGCGGCGCTCCTATATCTACACAAGATAAGATAGGTAAACTGCGGCGCTCCTATATCTACACAAGATAAGATAGGTAAACTGCGGAGCTCTTATATCTAGACAAGATAGGTAAACTGCGGCGCTCCTATATCTAGACAAGATAGGTAAACTGCGGCGCTCCTATATCTACACAAGATAAGATAGGTAAACTGCGGCGCTCCTATATCTACACAAGATAGGTAAACTGCGGCGCTCCTATATCTAGACAAGATAGGTAAACTGCGGCGCTCCTATATCTACACAAGATATGTAAACTGCGGAGCTCCTATATCTAGACAAGATAAGATAGGTAAACTGCGGAGCTCTTATATCTAGACAAGATAAGATAGGTAAACTTCGGCGCTCTTATATCTAGACAAGATAGGTAAACTGCGAAGCTCTTATATCTAGACAAGACAAGATAGGTAAACTGCGGAGCTCCTTTATCTAGACAAGATAAGATAGGTAAACTGCGGCGCTCCTATATCTAGACAAGATAAGATAGGTAAACTGCGGAGCTCCTATATCTAGACAAGATAAGATAAGTAAACTTCGGCGCTCTTATATCCTGACAATGAGGGACCAGAAAACTGAGATGCCCTAATATCCAGACAATGTGTGAAATGAAAACTGAGGTGCTCTGACATCTAGCCAATGCGAGATATAAACACTGAGATGCTCTATTAACTGGACAATGTGAGATATGAACAGTGCGATGCTCTATTATCTGGACAATGCGAGATATGAACAGTGGGATGCTCTATTATCTGGACAAAGCGAGATATGAACAGTGAGATGCTCTATTATCTGGACAATGCGAGATATGAACATTGGGATGCTCTATTATCTGGACAATACGAGATATGAACAGTGGGATGCTCTATTATCTGGACAATGCGAGATATGAACACTGAGATGCTCTATTAACTGGACAATACGAGATATGAACACGAGATGCTCCATTAACTGGACAATGCGAGATATGAACAGTGAGATGCTCCATTAACTGGACAATGCGAGATATGAACAATGAGATGCTCCATTAACTGGACAATGTGAGATATGAACAGTGAGATGCTCTATTAAGTGGACAACGCGAGATATGAACACTGGGGTGCTCAATTATCTGGACAATGCGAAAAAAAGGCACTTGCGAGCTTTATTTTCTATACAATGCGAGATAAGAACATTGGGGTGCTCTATTACCTCGACAATGCGAGATAAGAACACCGGAGTGCTCTATTACCTCGACAATGCGAGATCACTGGGGTGCTCCATTATCTGGACAATGCGAGATATGAGTAGTGGGGTGCCCTATTATCTGGACAATGCGAGATATGAGTAGTGGGGTGCCCTATTATCTGGACAATGAGAGATATGAGTGGTGGGGTGCCCTATTATCTGGACAATTTTTTATAAATAGGAAACTACGAGGTTTTGGTACGGTAAAGTAAGAGAACAAATATTGTAGGATTAAACCTCGAAAAAATCGTAGACAAAGCACTTTAGTGAGACGTGAGAGAAAGAAAAATCACAAGAGAATTACCTGGGATTCGAACACGGACTCTGGTAGGACAAGCAGCCGTCTAGCCACGAGAGAACAGCGTACTATCGACTTAGCCAACTAGCACCCCATGGCTAAGTCGATAGTACGCTGTTCTCTCGTGGCTAGACGGCTGCTCGTCCTACCGGAGTCCGTGTTGGAATCCCAGGTAATTCTCTTGTGATTTTTCTTTCTCTCACGTCTCACTAAAGTGCTTTGTCTACGATTTTTTCGAGGTTTAATCCTACAATATTTGTTCTCTATTATCTGGACAATGCGAGATATGTGTAGTGGGGTGCCCTATTATCTGGACAATGCGAGATATGAGTAGTGGGGTGCCCTATTATCTGGACAATGCGAGATATGAGTAGTAGGGTGCCCTATTATCTGGACAATGCGAGATATGAGTAGTGGGGTGCCCTATTATCTGGACAATGCGAGATATGAGTAGTGGGGTGCCCTATTATCTGGACAATGCGAGATATGGGTAGTGGGGTGCCCTATTATCTGGACAATGCGAGATATGAATAGTGGGGTGCCCTATTATCTGCACAATGAGAGATAAGAACTCTGGGGTGCTCAATTACCTGGACAATGTGAGATATTAACAGTGGGGTGCTCTGATATTTGGACAATACGAGATATAAACACTGGGGTGCTCTATTATTTGGACAATGTGAGGCCAGAAAACTGGGGCGGTGTAATACCTAGAAAAAAAAAGAGAACAGAAAAATATGTACTTTAATATCCAGAAAAAAAGCGAGACAGAAAACAATAGGTGCCCTAAATATATGCACATAGGGAGGTACTCCTATCTAGGCAAAGACAGACAGACAAAATCTGATTCCTATAACTAGACAAAGAAAGACAGACAAGGCTTGATTCCTATAACTAGATAAAGAAAGACAGGAAAAGCTTGATTCCAATAGCTAGACAAAGAATGACAGACAAAGCTTGATTCTTATAACTAGACAAAGAAAGACAAAGCAATCTTGATTCCCATATCTAAAAAAAGTGAAACACGAAATTTCAGAGCACTCTAATATCCGCACAAACTGAGACGGGAAATTTAGACAAAACATAAAATCAAAGAAACAATGACAGGACAGAAAGACACGAAGAAACAACGACAGAACATAAAGACACGCAGAAACAACGATAGGACAGAAAGAAACAACGACAGGACAGAAAGAAACAACGACAGGACAGAAAGACACGCAGAAGCAACGACAGAACATAAAGATACATAGAAACAACGACAGAACATAAAGACACACAGAAACAACGACAGAACATAGAGACACGCAGAAACAACGACTGAACACAAAGACACATAGAAACAACGACAAAACATAAAGACACACAAAAACAATGACAGAACATAAAGACACACAGAAACAACGACAGAACATAAAGACACACAGAAACAACGACAGAACATAAAGGCACACAGAAACAACGACAGAACATAAAGACACACAGAAACGACAGAACATAAAGACACACAGAAACAACGACAGAACATAAAGACACACAGAAACAACGACAGAACATAAAGACACGCAGAAACAACGACAGAACATAAAGACACACAGAAACAACGACAGAACATAAAGACACACAGAAACAACGACAGAACATAAAGACACACAGAAACAACGACTGAACATAAAGGCACGCAGAAACAACGACTGAACATAAAGACACACAGAAACAACGACAGAACATAAAGACACACAGAAACACCGACAGAACATAAAGACACACAGAAACACCGACAGAACATAAAGACACACAGAAACACCGACAGAACATAAAGACACACAGAAACAACGACAGAACATAAAGGCACACAGAAACAACGACTGAACATAGAGACACGCAGAAACAACGACAGAACATAAAGACACAGAAACAACGACAGAACATAAAGACACACAGAAACACCGACAGAACATAAAGACACACAGAAACAACGACAGAACATAAAGACACACAGAAACACCGACATAACATAAAGACATGCAGAAACACCGACATAACATAAAGACATGCAGAAACACCGATAGAACATAAAGACACACAGAAACAACGACAGAACATAAAGACACACATAAACAACGACATAACATAAAGACACATAGAAACACCGACATAACATAAAGACACACAGAAACAACGACATAACATAAAGACACATAGAAACACCGACAGAACATAAAGACACACAGAAACAACGACAGAACATAAAGACACACAGAAACAACGACAGAACATAAAGACACACAGAAACAACGACAGAACATAAAGACACACAGAAACAACGACAGAACATAAAGACACACAGAAACACCGACAGAACATAAAGACACACAGAAACAACGACATAACATAAAGACACAGAAACAACGACAGAACATAAAGACACACAGAAACAACGACAGAACATAAAGACACACAGAAACAACGACAGAACATAAAGACACACAGAAACACCGACAGAACATAAAGACACACAGAAACAACGACATAACATAAAGACACACAGAAACAACGACATAACATAAAGACACACAGAAACAACGACAGAACATAAAGACACACAGAAACACCGACAGAACATAAAGACACACAGAAACACCGACAGAACATAAAGACACACAGAAACACCGACAGAACATAAAGACACACAGAAACACCGACAGAACATAAAGACACACAGAAACACCGACAGAACATAAAGACACACAGAAACACCGACAGAACATAAAGACACACAGAAACACCGACAGAACATAAAGACACACAGAAACACCGACAGAACATAAAGACACACAGAAACACCGACAGAACATAGAGACACGCAGAAACAACGACAGAACATAAAGACACACAGAAACAACGACAGAACATAAAGACACACAGAAACAACGACAGAACATAAAGACACACAGAAACAACGACAGAACATAAAGACACACAGAAACAACGACAGAACATAAAGACACACAGAAACAACGACAGCCAACCAGATCGTTCACTTACCAATGAAAACGGATACCTCTGAGATTATTTTCGGACCTGCCCCGCTTGTAAATCAGTAGACTCCGGTGGCTCATAAAAACAAATCAACCGCCCCGACCGGTTATTGCAGTCTTCCCAGGAAAACAACTGCTAACCCGAGAGACGTGGGAGGAAATCAATTCTTCCACCAGCTTCAAGGGGTCTCAAAGAAGCTACCAGAATAAAATGTATAACACGATTCATCATGTGTAACTGATGGGCCAAATGCTACATATATCACCTCGTAGGATTTGATGGCCGTAACTGGGAGAAGCTGGTCATTAAAGAAAGGAATTATCAACAATCAAGATGTGATTCTCCGATTTTGCTTTCTGGAGGAAAGAATTCTGGTATGCGCACACTGTGTGAGTAGATCTGAGCGTGCGCCCGGATATCTCATCCTGGGGAACACATCTTCTAATCCTGCATCAGCTAAGAAAAACTCAGAGACACGCCTACTGAACCAATGAAATACCCACGCTCTACGCGTCTATACAAGAACTACAAAAACTACAGCACAATTTATCTAAGGGACAGAACTGCAAATATTGACTTTAAAGATGAAGAAGAAAACGCCTGAGAAGTAAACATAAAAGTTTAGGTGAAATTATAAACAACAAAATTATAATAAAATAAATAATAATAATAACAGAAATAAAACCACCCAACCAGTTATTTGTGGTGAGGTTGAAGGAGCGGTACAGACAGCGAAAAGACTTCTCGGGCTGAACACAGTGAAATCTATTTCTGGGGGGGGGGGGGGGTCGTCATCTTCCAGCTGACTTTTCTGCAAAAAGAGGTACTCGCCACAAAAGTCTCGAGGAAATTAGCTTCCGACAAAAAAAAAGAGAGAATATGCATAGCGAGGAGCACTGGATTACTCTCTACAGATTCGCAATGAGTGGATGAATGGTAAAATAGGAGCATTGCTTGTAGGATTGTGCTTCTCCATCTTGCGCGATCCTTGGTGTTTTCAATCAATTCAAATACCTTTGTTTTTTTTCCTTGTCCATGCTTCTTGGCTTGGCCACTCTTTCTCTTTCTTTTTCCCTTGAATTTCCCAGTGGTTAGGTAGTTCTCTAACAATGTTAACTGTTTCCCCCCCCCCCTTTCTTATAACTCTAACTTGTTTTCGTTGCTCTAAAGGTTCTCCGAGGACCTCTTCATTTGATTTTCTGTCAATCCACGGCATTTCCTGAAACCTGTCTCCAGATCTGGCCACACCTCTGTTCTCCCGTCTGTTTACTAACCGTCCACGTCTCACACCCGTACAGCGACACCGGCTAGTATACAGCACTAGCATACTCTCTGCCTCACTCCTACGGACATTTTATTTCTCCGCTTCTTCTTTACGTCATAAAAAGCTGGGGGAGGGGGGAGAGAGAGAGAGAGAGAGAGAGTTGCCTTTCTTATTCCTGGTTTGTTTCCCTCTGTGCGCCTGTCTTCGGCTGATATTCTTCTGAGATAATGGAGTTTATTAATTTATTGACTGCAGAAATAAGGACGAAGATTTTTTTTCAAAAATCCTTCCCCCCCCCCCCCCACCTTTTGCTCTGATAAAAAAAAATGTATGTACGCCACTTCTGTCTAGCTCTCAAACAACAGCCCGGCGGAGACGCCCACTGAGACTTCTCCTGTCAGTGCTTAGTTATTTATCCCGACTGTTGTTAAACTGTAACATCAGCGGCGTCCTACCACCAACTTATCCCCCCGGGTTCTGTGTCAGCCAAAACGTTGAAAACTTTCTACAACAAAGATTCCACTACGACTGTTCCGGCTGGCCAGCTAACGCGCTTATAAAGTAACTGCTCCAAATGTCGGACAAGTCGTAGAGTCTGAAGAGGTCAGTAACACGGGCCCTCTGTCTGACTTTATACGTGCTTATGCTTACGTAGTTTTACGTTTATGAGTTTGAAACCAAACAGAGATGGAAGACGGACATTCAAATAGAGCAGGAGGGGGAGGGGGTGGATTGACGACCAAGACCGGCTATGGGGCGGTTTCTACGCGGACAGAACGAAAGAACAAAAATATTATTTGCCCAGGGTTAAGACCCTGACTCCATCCCTTAAACCTTCAGTCAAGCCCAGTCATTCAACATCAGTACAGCACACTAAATGCGAACTGTTACCTTTGACCTCTTATCTATGCCACTCCTACTCTGAGCTGCAGCCTTCCCCACCCCCCCCCCCCCCCCAGAGCCACTGAGGCTGGCTGCTACAGACAGGTCAAGTCATCACTCCTCTCTACCCTCCATCCTTTCTTGCCAGTTGTTGACTCCAAGATCCCGCATATCGTCTTCTAGGTTGTCTCGCCGTCGTTGTCTAGATCTATCTGTTGCTCTGTCCCCTTTCATCACCTCTGTAAAGGCCATTTTTCATCTTTCTCTATTCTCTCATGTCCAAGCCATTTCAGCCTGTTGCTTCTCGTAATGGCTGTTATCTATCTATACACTCAGCAATACACGCAAATAAAACATACAATGAAGTTATTTCACATTCTCACACATTAACTATAAGCAAATTAATAAACAAATCACGTACGTGAATCATTTCAGCTACTTTATAAAGCATACACCGACGTAAAGCTGTAATGAAGGTGTATATCTCAAGACAGTGGTTCTTACATTTTGGTCGTGGGCCCCCTTTCTAACCTGAGAACAGCTGTGGACCCCCCTTTCTGGCCTGAGAACAGCTGTGGGCTCCCTTCTTGGCCTGAGAACAGCTGTGGCCCCCTTCCTGGCCTGAGAACAGCCGTGGACAACCTTTCTGGTCTGAAAATAGCCGTGGACCCCCTTTTTGGTCTAAGAACAGCTTTTGGACCCCCTTCCTGGCCTGAGAACAGCCGTGGACCACCTTTCTAGTCTGAAAATAGCCGTGGACCCCCTTTTTGGTCTAAGAACAGCTTTGGACCCCCTTCCTGGCCTGAGAACAGCCGTGGACCACCTTTCTGGTCTGAAAATAGCCGTGGACCCACTTTCTGGCCTCTTCTTCTTCTTCTTCGTTCGCATTGTCTGTCTATATATGCAGTCCTGTCTCTTGGACAAACTTCACTGTTTTTTTTTCTAATTCATGTATGGAACCATAGAGCTTATCTTCTTTAGTGGTTTCACTGGGCCAGTAATTAGTTCTCAGTGTCTCATAGTTGGTGCAGTTTTGGAGGATATGTTCCACAGTTTGGGGCACCTGGGCACATGTACATAGATTAGTAGTACCAACCTTAAACTTTGTATACATACCACTTCGGAGTTGGCTGTGTCCTGTTCGGAGACGGAACCTTCTGGCCTGAGAAGAGCCGTGGACTCCTCGTCAAAATTAAAGATACGATTTTTTAAAATCATATCCCCGCAATTAAAATACTAAACCACGGTCTGCAAACCCCAGATTAAACACCGCTGTCTTAACAAGACACGTGACCAAAGGGGAGATGACTAAGAGAAAGAGAAACAAGAAACTGAAACTTTCCAGACAGTACTCCGAAGCGCAAGGAATTCAAGACAAGAACCAGAAATTGTGGGTCAAGACCGCGTTTGATTGGGGTTTTTTTTTCGTCTTTGCCTTGCGTTCCGATGATGATGATGATGATGATGATGATGATGTCACTGCTCTCGACTACTTCACACTGAAACACAAACAACGTTGAAGCTGCGCCCAGCACACAACCCCTGCCTGACTTGCTTCTGTACGTCAGACTCTCTAACGACGTTTTTAATATTCCAAGCATTCTCCAGACCCTCAAAGAAATCGATGCCCTCGGAAAGATCTCCACTGAGGCAGCATCACGGGCATTAGGTGGCATTTCTTGTAAAATAATGTTATTCTGCGTGGTCTTTCTCCAAGACAGAAAAGCTGTAATAGTCGAAAAAAAGTGAGCGAGAGAGTTCTTGTACAGAAAGTCTGAATTCTTCCAAAACTATTTTCAAAACCAGCTTGCTTTCACCAGCCAGGGAAAAAAACAAACGACTACAGGCGAATATAACACTTGTCTTTTAATCTGTGAATTATTGCTGAAACATTGTTGATCACGTTTCTCCCCCCTCTGCGTGTTCCTGGTGTTTCCAGTCTTTCCTCTGCCACCTTGTCATCTCATTCTTGGCCTTATGCTCCTTTTTTCCCCTTTGGATTTTCCACCGATTACCGTGTCTTCTCATAACGAAATATCGCCTTTCAATTTCATGCAATATTCCTTTATATACAGACCTTCATCATCATCATCATCAACATCTCCATCATCTTCTTCTTCTTCTTCCCAGTCTGTTTATGTCATTAGTGTCGCAGGAAACTTGTTTCTAAAACCCAAATCCATAAATATGGCGCACTCATCTTCACCAACTTAGTTCCAGGACGAAGGTTGGGGTGGCGGTTGGCTATCAACAAGGTCGACCCGGCGATTACTTACTTGGCTGATATTGCTAAGACGACCTTGTGGTCGTTTCTGGTCGCCAATGGAAAACGTGTGACTGTCATTCGATCAACAGGTGGTCAATCAATGACTGCAAGGGACATCGAAAGAACGGAGCGCGAAACTGGCAGGAAACATCGACATGTTGAAAGAGAGGCAGTGAGAAAGAGACAATGAATGAATGATCTTTATTTTTTTCAAAGGTTGAAGAACTGGGCACCCAGACCCATCTTACATTGTCAGAGAGAGAGAGAGAGAGAGCTAGAAGGAGAGAGGTCAGAGAAGTGTGGATATACAGAGAGACCCTGAACATGGGAAACCAGAAACTTACTGAAATGCCAAGAGCTTTGGATTGTGTTGCACAAGATGAAACAACCGAACGCTGATCCAGTGTTTTGTATGTACAGAAACAATGAAAGTGTAATCCAGTGCTCATGTGTATATGGAAACCATGAAAATGTGGTATGGTGTGTTTTGTGTATATGGAAACCATGAAAGTGTGGTATGGTGTGTTTTGTGTATATGGAAACCATGAATGTGTGGTACTGTGTGTTTTCTGTATATACATGTCACTTTTTCTTACACAAGTGTGTTGAGCAACCATTTTTACACCGGATACCAACTGGGGCCAGTAACAGCTCCACAACCTCCAAGCTTCTCTTGAGAAAACATCTCATTATATGCCTGCACTACACCACGCTATTAACAGTACAGCAGACAGGCAGAAAATCATAAACGACACAACCGAAAGACAAGAAGCCATGTAACTAGAACGTTCTCCAGAATCCAGAAGACAAACATGTACTCCAGAAAAGAAAAGAAAAAAACGAACTCCAAACCTAGCACCAAAGAAAAATAAGTGAACGAAGAACGGTTGCCGAATGACAGGATTCATAAAGACCTAGCCGTATCCTTGCCCAGATGGCAAGCTCGTACTTTAAATCCAGCGCAAAAGAAGAAGAAGAAAAGACTAACTGGCAGATGTCTGTTCACAAAAGCCCCATCTGTCAGCAAATGAACACATTTCCGGCCTGCATCACGTGACCACGGCTGAACTCTCTACTTGGCAGGCGCACTCACAAAATAACCCCAGTCCTTTTGGCCACTTTACATCATTAAGGCAACCACGGAAAATTGATGGCCTGTAATTGAGAGTAAGTGAAACCCCGATACTGATGGGGCTGGGCCGAGGAGAAAGACCAGCTCCGGCTGATGAGAAAAGACAAGTGCTAAATCTAAGGAAAGTTCACGAGTGATCGATTCGCAGAGAAAACTGGATTAATTCCCCCATGAATCAAATCTCATATAAAATTCAGTGCCCTCTGTGTGTATCCAAACACAAACTCTAAAACTCAAGTTACTTCATGCCAACGAGTAGCGACAGGAAAAGTCTCTGGACAACAGCGGTCGCTTCATCTTTTTTGCGTGCCACCCTAAATCAGCAATAGTACATTGCCCACGATCTTATATTACGTGCCGTGCAAGACAGCGTTGGCGATCACGCTTCCTCATCCCGTGCGATCCTTGGTTGTTTCCTATTAGTCAAATGCTTTTCTTTTTTTTTTCTTCTCAATCCAACTGGTCAATCTACGGACATCATTTTCTCTTTGCCTCATTCTTCTTCTTTTCCCTTCCAGTTTTCCGGACATTACCAAGTTCTCATTCTTCTTTGAGGAGCTGCTAAATTCGGCAGCTTTCCCAGCCAATGAGGCTCACTGCTGCAGACAAGACGCGTCTCCGTTCCCTTCTAATCTTGATCTTTTCTTGCCATCTGTCGACTCCAAGAGCGAGTATATCTTCTTCTAGATAGCCTCGCCATCGCTGTCTAGCTCTACCTCTTGGTCTATCCCCTTTCATCACTTTCGTATAAGCCATCTTTGTTTGTCTGTCCTCCAGTCTCTCTAAATGCCTGAGCCACCTCAGTCTGTTGTGTTCCATAATGTCTGTTGTAAGTGGAAAGCTAACCAATGTGTAGATTTCTTTGCTACTTTCTCATCTTCCATTGTTGTCTTATAGGGTCTCTTACCGGCCCATAAGTGCTTTCTCTACAACCTTAGTTCTTTTTAAGAGTTTGTCCTTGTTCTTAAACTTCTCTGAGAAATGAGTTCTTCTGACTGATGACTCAGATCAAAATGTTGAAAGTTGCAACAAATACCCTGCACATCCAACAAACAACAAAAATGACCCCAAAAAATGATGTTTAAAAACAATGAAGTGACAGCACATATCACGTAATCACGAAGTCAGACACAAAACGACTAAAGACATGGCAAAGACGTTGTCCATTCTGCCAGTCACCGACCCGCAGCTGACACGCTAATGTCAAGGTTGGCGAACCACAGCTGACTGACCCCACCTCTCCGCTGGTACCCCGAGTACCGGACCCAGCCTGGCTAACCGGGCGAGGGTCACCAGCTCCCCCCCCCCCTCTCCCAAGGCGGTGAAGTCTGCAAGGAAAAAAAAAGTTCTGCACACTCCCCTGCTTTATTTCAGCTCCACTCCCGGGCTGGAGAAAAGGCAAAACAAAAAAAAAACACTACTATAGCGCACTCCCAGTCCGACACCACGTTCTCCTCAACATCTTTACTGCATCGGCTGACCACGCTCCCAGCTCCAAGAAGACAGAAGAAGAAGAAGAAACACAAATTCAAATATGGAGTCATCATTCACCTGTCTTCCCGTTTGATGAAACTGCCGACTCGTCTCCACGCACCCCAATGTGACAAAGAACCCGCTGTATTATGACTCTTAAGAACAGAACCAAGTAGTAATTTATTCAATGCTACTAAACTCTGGCACTTGAGGGAAAACTTCGGAACGAGCAGGCAGGATTTAGGAAAGGAAGATCATGCATAGACCATATATTTGTACTTAGACAAATATTAGAACAGGCAAATGAGTGGCACAGGACAACATATGCATTGTTTACAGATTTTGAGAAAGTCTTTGACAGTGTCAACAGAGATGCACTGTGGAAAATCCTAAGATGGCATGGCCTCCCCCTTAAGATAGTGATTGTAATCAAAGCCCTATACGAGGGTTTTCAGTGCAAAGTGATTTATGGAGAACATACCTCCAGCAGCTTTAGGGTACAAACAGGAGTGAAACAGGGATGTGTACTGTCACCAACATTATTTATCTCGGTAATAGACTCATTAATGAAGGAGGCAACATCAGACAAACGCAGAGGATTACAATGGACCTCTGACACAGTGCTGGAGGACCTTGACTTTGCGGACGACATTTGTCTATTATCAAGCAGTCACAAAGAAATGCAAGATAAAATAAACAAGCTAACTCAGAATGCAAACAACATAGGACTAAAGATCAACGTAGGAAAGAATAAGTTAATGAAGCAAAATGTGAACAACAGAAATGTACTGAGAGTAGATAGCAAGTTAGTGGAGGAGGTCAATGAATTTGTATACCTTGGCAGTAGAGTAGTAGAAAATGGAGACAGCACAGAGGACATCAACAGCAGACTTACTAGAGCAAACCAGGCTTTTGCAGTGCTGCAGACTATATGAAAATAAAAAAAAACTAAGCATAAATACGAAAATCAGGATATTTAAGAGTAATGTTCTAAGTGTACTACTCTATGGAAGTGAATGCTGGAAAATCACCAAAACCATAGAAAACAAGTTGAATTCGTTCCAGACTAAATGTTTACGAACACTATAAGAAATAACACAATAATTAGTGTATAAGTATACAACTATACACGAAGCACTGCAGTAAAGCTGCGATAACAGAATGTATAAAATCGTCCTGTATGTTTTTGTATGATTAAGGCTCATGCCGAAACGTCACAACTTTGTAATCGTTAAGTAATAAAGCTGCTCCTACTTTTTCCTATTTCATACATATAAGAAATAACATCTTGTTGGCAGAAATGCAGATTAAGCCACTGACAACAATTATTGAGGAAAGACGCTGGCGATGGTTGGGGCATGTGCTCCGAATGACTGACAACTCACTACCAAAAATAGCACTAAGATGGACACCACAGGGGAACAGAAGTAAAGGTAGACCAAAAGAGACATGGAGAAGAATAATAGAGATGATGTTGAGCAATAGAGGGCTCACCTGGGCAAGAGCAGAAAAAAAAGGCAAA
The DNA here is from genome assembly GCA_009760885.1 of Achatina immaculata. Taxonomy (NCBI): domain Eukaryota; kingdom Metazoa; phylum Mollusca; class Gastropoda; order Stylommatophora; family Achatinidae; genus Lissachatina; species Lissachatina immaculata. The sequence continues at coordinate 3,020,014 of CM019715.1, read as the reverse complement.
GGACAGGCATTTGTGGAAAACCCTTGCAGAAGCCCCATGTGCCCTGGGCAATTAAGATTCAGAGAGAGAGAGAGACTAAACTCTGAAGATTGTTCATAATATCTTCTCTATGATCCCGTACTGCACCCGTTCCTCTCTGGGTGCCTTACCTCAGTCAAGCGTGAACTGCTCGACCGTCTGTTCCCAACGTTCACTGACCCAAATACACGCGCTCCAAGTTCTGCTTCATCGATGTAAATCAACTACCCGGAGAACTAAAATAACTGCGCTGGTGGAAACACCTGTATCAACGCTTAATAACTGCCTGAAACACATCAGCTGCGAGCAAGCCAGGTAGACATGGTAAGCTTTTTTGCACATTATCATAATCAACGAAGCAGCTACAAGCCCCTTCCCCCAACACCTGCCCAATTCTGGGATATGTATTCAACTTCTGGATGCTAAATCTGGGTTTCTTGTTTTCTGTCGTCTACTAATTTCTCTGCTGTAGATACGCGTCACTGGCTTCTACTTGGAACTGCACGATTACAAGCATAGCAATCATCATCATGTGCTGTCTCGCCAGGGGGAGTTGCCCGTAACTGACTTCCAGTTCACTTTGTCCCTTGCTTTCTTAATGCACCCGGAAAAAGTAGAATCTCATCCATCCCATAATTTTGTCTGCCCACAAACAAGACCTACGTCATCTACTGATACTTGCCTTTTTCCCTTTGAATTCTTTTTTTTTTTCTTCAAGAAGATTTTCATTAATTGCAGGTTTCTGGGAAAAAGACCCTAAGAAGAATCTTTGGGCCCCATCAAGGATACCAACAGTGGAGAATGGAGAGCTAGAAAGAACACTGAACTGAACAGCTTATTTAAATCACAGTGGATTATAGACGTCTTGAAACTGGACAGGTTATGCTGATTGTGTCATGTACAAATAATGGAAGAGAACAGACAAACAAAAATTTCTATGTACAAGAGATGATGGAAACAAGGCCGAGAGGTAGACCAAGATATGCATGGTGAGACAACAGAGAAAACTGGTGTCACCAACTGAAGAGAGAAGATCACGAATAGAGAGGAGGTGAATTTATTTGCAGCAATGAGCCTTAATGGCTCCGAAAGAAGAAGAAGAAGAAGAAGAAGGAGGAGGAGGAGTTGATATCATGAAATATTCCGCATCCGCTGAGTATTAGCCACAGGGTGAGATAGAAGGACTGCGGTGGTGATCAAGACCTCACACGCGAGACTGCTTAAGCCGGCGCTGACAGGGGAAGAAAAAAACACCAGAATCTGTTTACCTACAAACCACACAAGAAACACGTCCCATGCGTCACCCACGGGTGAGACTCTTGACAGATGAAAGACTCCACTGGCGTCAGCCAAGAGTGTGACGTTACGTGTCATGCGCGCGGCCCGCACGTGTACCTTCCCGTCCTAACGGGCTTATATTCTCTTGATATATTATACACGTGTCTTCAACAAACGGGAGCACTCTCTCAACGTTTAACAAATCGCACACACAGCAGGGGGCAAACTGGCTAATGATTATTACCATTCCGCTAGAAAAGTGCATATATAAACATACAAAAAGCACAGGTGACGATTAACAGCTACATATAGTTATAGACATGCAAAATGAACTGTGCTTATTTCCTTCCACTATTTTTTTTTCTTCGTTATGAGCTATTTCTTCTGCGTTTTACTCCCCGTTTATTTTCTTCCCAACCGAACTCTATTTCTTCCAGTATTTGAGTTCAGTGACAGAAAAAGACCTTTGTCCAAAGACCAAAACAAGTCTGAAGGAAAACTTCGATTCTTTACTCTTAAGTTAGCACATCATTATCAGGTATCGTACCCGCAGACGCTGGTGCTCATATTCCTAGTCATTTTTTTATTGTGCCATCATTTTTTTTTCCTCTTCCTCTTCCCCTGCATCTTTTCCCATTTATCTTTCCTGTTGTTATGATGTTTTCAAGCCCTCGTCTTATCATTATAAGCCCAATGAACAACGGCTGTGGTTTTCTGATGGATTTAATTAGGTTCTTATCTACATTTGCTTTCATTGGACATTTCCTGTTCGTCATCTTAGCTGTCCACGGTACGGTTAACATTCTTCTAAGAGACCACATCTCTGCTGCCTCTATAGATCTTCTCACAGATCTGCTGATTGTCCGTGATTCACTTCCACAGAGTAGGACAGACTCAATGGTAACATTTCAGAACTCTCTCTCTCTCTCTCTGAAGCTCTGTGACGGAGATGCACTATACAAGACGTTCCTCATTTGTCTCAAAGCTGTTTATGGCTCGCCATATTCTATTCTTGATTTCAGAGGTGCATTTCCCCATCTGATGTTACTCGAACGCCCAGATAATGAACTGCATGCACTTGTCTCAAGACTGCACCTTGTACGTTAACAATGCATTTAGGTGGGGTTTACTTTCGCTGATATGACAACTGTTTCCGCTTTCCTGCTATTTAGGGCGGAGTCCAGTCTCTTGACTACGGCTACCACAGAAATGTCAGAATGCTATAATGGTTTGCTGGGAAAGATGATCTCAGCATGGCGCACGAACGGAAGCGGTGGCGGTGTCGGGGTAGAACCCATCACATTTAGTCGGAGAAGACATATGGATATCAATTTCTGTTTTAAAAAAAAAACTACTAAAAGCTGAGTGTATCTTTTATACTGGTCATTAAGTTCTTGTTGAACCTACGCTTTTCTATTGGTCTTATATGTTCTTGTTCAACCCACGCTTTTTCTCTTCACCTTAATGAAGCTAGCACGTTTTTGTAGCTTGTCTCAGTTTCCGCGGCGATCTTTTGTTTTGCGTTCAGTATACTATCCTCCACCACCCAGACAACAACAAAGTGGGACATCTCCAGGATACTTCACACGTGCCCCCGCCCCGAGGGCAGCTTTTAGTGATGTACTCTTCCCAGAGCCAGGTTTAGGTTCTTCTGTGTCTTCAGAAAGCGCGAATCTGCGTGACACGTTCCAGACTACCCTGAAGGTAGCTTCTGGCCAGGCCAGAGCGGTTCTACATAAAACAGATCGATGCTACCTCAGGGGGAACTTGCACTGTTAGGACCTTCAACAATCATCATCATAAGGACCACGTTTGTTTTGTTTTGTTTTTCTGGGGTTTTTTATCATCCTAGGCTGATGTATGTATCAAATAGAAGGAAAAGCTGATTATAGTAAAACCAGAGTCAGAGCGGGCAGCACAACCGTAGCTGATGAAGCAGCCTTTCTCAGCCTCTTCTTACCCTGCAGCAGCCTATAAAATACTCTTCGGATCTGAAGGAAACCTCGCATAAAAAGTGACCATCAGTGATAAGAACGTGTAAAACCCAATCATAATTATTCTAGTTCTTTGGGGTGGAAAAGTATTCCTCTGTATTTTTCTCAAACAAGATGCCTCGCCGAACCAATCGCGGCTTTGCCAAACCACAAGAGACCTCGCGTGGAACCTCAAGCAACTTTTCGCCGTCCTGAGGTCTACTGAACCCAAGATGAGAAACCTTGTGGCAGAAGGCTCAACAACTATAAGAGAATAAAGTTCTTATATACCAGAGAAAATATAGTGTATAACAGAAGAAAACACTGCTCTACGCTTGTGAGACTTGGGCAAATAAACAAATGAAACAGAAAAAAGAAGAAACAGATGAAACAGAAATAGGAAGAAACAGATGAAACAAAAATATAAAGACACAGATGAAACAGAAATAGAAAGAAACAAATGACACAGAACTAGTAAAAAAAACAGAAGAAACATGAATAGTAAGAAACAGACACAGAAAGAAACATATGAAACAGAAAATAGAAAGAAACTGATGAAACAGAAATATAGACACAAATGAAACAAAAAATAGAAAAGAACAGAGGAAACGGCTCTTGGAGAAAACTAACAATGCAAAATGACACTATCTTCATTTTAAAATGACACTATCATCATTCAAAAATGACACTACCATCATCCAGAAATGACACTCCAGAATACTGACGACTAATAAAATCAATGACAAATGACAATCAAAAATTTGTACTTGTCACAAAAATATGGAACTCATAGAACCTAATAATCACTAGAAAATTCAAGTTAAAAAAAAAAGAGATTGGGACACCAATATCTGAAATGGATGATCGATTAGCACAGGACAGGAAAGGTAATCAATCTAATTGGAAATACGGCAGTGATCTCATAAAAGGAAAAAGCTTTCTGGTAAGGCAAATAGTGCAAGAGTGGGAGATGGTGAAACTGATTACACTGTCATATTGGTGCACACAGCACTGTCATACTAGGTGCACATACCATTGTGTCGTACTAGGTGCACATAGCATTGTAATACTAGGTGCACATAGCCTTGTGTCAGGCTATGTGCACATAGCACTGTGTCATACAGGTGCACACAACAATGTGCCATAATAAGTGCACATAGCATTGTCATACTAGGTGCACGTAGCAGTGTGTCATACTATGTGTACATAGAATTTTATCACACTAGGTACGCATAGCATTGTCATACTAGGTGCACACAGCACTGTGTCATATATCCTTGATCAGTCTTGGATCAAATCTCGGTGAAGTAATAAAGAAAGACATTTAGGCTTAGATTCTGGGAAGTTCTAAGTGCAAATCCTCTCTCATCCTGTGGATTTCAGAAAGTTCTAAGTAAATCTTCTCTCATCCGGTGGATTTCAGGAGGTTCTAAGTTCAAATCTCTCACTTTGTGAATTTCAAAAAGTTCTAAGTGCAAATCTCTCACCTTGTGGACTTCAGAAAGTCCTAAACATAATTCCTCACCCAGTGGACTTCAGAAAGCTCTAAGTGCAGATTCCTCGCCCAGTCACCCGTTCTTTTCATCTCTCACATATGTTCCCTCTTTCTTGACCTTTCAGTTCTTCCCCCCTAACCAAACCTCACAATCATGGCGAACAGTGATTCTTCCTCATGTATACAAGCAATAAAACATATCAAATGACATTCAGGTAAAGACAGCTCCCTTTGATCACAACAGCTTTCCTTGTGTTGTTGCTCCAGATCAGTTCGGTGAAGCTACGTACTAGTACCTGACGCTTCTTATGAGTTTGCTCCGGGTTTGATTGGTGAACTCCGAAAATAAACAAAGACTATACTACATATCATCTTTCCAGCATTTTTTTGGACGTGTTCTTGTTCTTCCGCCTTTCAGCAGAATGACTGTTTACTCATTATTTTTACCTTAAAAACAGCCTTAATCGTCTGTTCGCGTTCATGCTACAAGGTAGCAAACAGAGGTTTGTGAGCTTACACGACGCGGAAGATCACTGTTACGGCCTATGAAACACCAACACTGGTAAAGACAGTGAGATAAGCCAGTGTGTTTGTGTACACGGCCAGCAGCCAGACTATTTCAGCTCCTGTATCTCTTCATATTTACCGGTAATATGAAAATCACGGCCCCTCTGACTATATAAAGCGTACTGAAAAATATGGCAAATGAAATCTACTTATGCCTGCTCCTGGGAACTATTTTGCGCAGTAATTTCTCTCAAGACTTCAACTACCAATATTTAACATAAGAAGCCGCGTGTACGACGCTGTGATGTGAATAAAGATGGCAAGGGCGTATGTTAGATAAGGAATGTGAATGCTGGACACAATAAAACATCCACAGCAATCAACCGTGTCGGCCATGTGTACCGTGGATGACTTTTCAGCTTACGCAGACGCGTATGGCAGCTACATAGACCAGGATGGTGACACTAGAAAGGAAGTTAGGATCAGAATTGCAAAAGCAGCATCAATCTTCAAGAATCTTGAGAACATATGAAATTCAAAAGTTATAAGCACAAAAACCAAGTTAAGACTATTCAATTCAAATGTAATATCCACCCTCATTTATGCATGCGAAAGCTGGAAAACAACTTCTTATATCTTATATCCTTCCCGTGCCGTTAGACGTCACATAGGGCTCGCAAAGTAGTTCGCCAATTTTTCCTGTCCTCGGCGAGTCTTTCAACCTCAACAAAGGATTTCATGCCTGTTAACTTGGCCTCTCTTAATAATGTTCTCTTCAGAGTTTCACGCGGTCTGCCCCTTTTTCTTCGGCCTGTTGTGTTCCACTTGATAGCTTGTTTTGGGATTCTCTGCTCATTTCTTCTCATCAAGTGGCCAACATATGTCCATCTCCTTTTCCTGATCACCCGTGAGACTGGTTGTTGTTCAGTCATCTGTCTTATCTCTGCATTGTTCTTGAATTCATTCCACTTGATGCCGAGTATTTTCCTTAGGCATTTGTTTTCAAAAGAGTCTAATTTCTTTTCTATTTCTTTAGTTGTTTTCCAGCTTTCGCATGCATAAATGAGGGTGGATATTACATTTGAATTGAATAATCTTAACTTGGTCCTTGTGCTTATAACTTTTGAATTCCATATGTTCTCAAGATTCTTGAAGATTGATGCTGCTTTTGCAATTCTGATCCTAACTTCCTTTCTAGTGTCACCATCCTGGTCTATGTAGCTGCCAAGGTATGCAAATTGATTGACTTCTTCAATATCTGTCCCTTCTATGTGTATTTTTCCATTTTGATTGATGGGAATTTTCATTATTTTTGTTTTGTCCTTGTTAATTTCAAGTCCTATTTTGCTAGCCAGTGAAGATAGGCTATCTGTTTTTTCTTGCATGGAATTCACATTATTACTGATAAGAGTTATGTCATCAGCAAAATCAAGATCTTCTAGTTGGGTCCCATGTACCCAGTCAATACCTGTGTTACCTGTGCAGCATTTTTTCATTATGAAGTCTATTGTAATCCCAAAAAGCAAAGGAGACAGTATACATCCTTGTTTCACGCCTGTTTCAATCTGGAACCATTCACTCATCCCTTCTTCTGTCTTGACTGCACAACCATATCCATTGTATAAGTCCTTAATGATGTTGACAATTTTAGATGGTATTCCATATAGACATAAAATTCTCCATAATGAATCTCTGTGTATGCTATCAAATGCCTTCTTAAAATCTATGAAATTCAGTATTAATGGTTTCTGCTTTTCAATATGTTCTTCAAGTATTATTCTGAGAGTAAAGATCTGGTCGAGACAGCTTCTCCCTTTTCGAAATCCTGCTTGTTCTTCTCTCATTGCAGTATCCACTATATCTTTGAGTCTATTCAAAATGACCTTGCAAAATACTTTTGACACAACTGATATTAAGGTTACTCCTCTCCAGTTGTTACAGTCACTAAGGTTGCCCTTTTTTGGTATTTTAACAATGACTCCCTTCTTCCAATTAGAAGGAAAACAACTAAAGAAATAGAAAAGAAATTAGACTCTTTTGAAAACAAATGCCTAAGGAAAATACTCGGCATCAAGTGGAACGAATTCAAGAACAATGCAGAAATAAGACAGATGACTGAACAACAACCAGTCTCACGGGTGATCAGGAAAAGGAGATGGACATATGTTGGTCACTTGATGAGAAGAAATGATCAGAGAATCCAAAAACAAGCTATCAAGTGGAACACAACAGGCCGAAGAAAAAAGGGGCAGACCGCGGGAAACTCTGAAGAGGACATTATTAAGAGAGGCCAAGTTAACAGGCATAAAATCCTTTGATGAGGTTGAAAGACTCGCCGAAGACAGGAAAAATTGGCGAACTACTTTGCGAGCCCTATGTAACGTCTAACGGCACGGGAAGGATATCAGATATAAGATAAGACGCGTCAAACCGTCCATTCAGTGGTTGTCAAACTCCCAGCTCCCAACCCTCCCTTCTCAACCCAGGCTGTTCCCCTGAATCCTCCCCTGTATATTAAATCATCATCCAGTAAGGGTTTTCACCATTATACATTCTTCATCTTACGGAAAAAATTCCTCCCCACGAGGTCCCATGTTGAGAACCACTGTTCTATATGACGACGCACATAATGGGGAAAACAAAATAACAGATGATACTTGATCTGTGAATCTTCTGTATAATAACGGTGGGGTTCTTGACCCTCTTACGATAACAGACCTATGTGTTAAAGCAATTTTCTGAAATTACACAATTTCTAATTAATTTTCCAATTCAGAAGTTTCTGTCTGGCCAATTCTCAAATTTACAAGCTTCTGTCTGACCAATTCTCAAATTTACAAGCTTCTGTCTGACCAATTCTCAAATTTACAAGTTTCTATCAGACCAATTCTCAAATTTACAAGCTTCTGTCTGACCAGTTCTCAAATTTACAAGTTTCTATCAGACCAATTCTCAAATTTACAAGTTTCCGTCTGATGATTCTCAAATTTACAAGTTTATGTCTGACCAATTCTCAAATTCGGAAGTTTCTGTCTGACCAATTCTCAAATTTACAGTTTCTGTCTGACCATTTCTCAAATGCACAAACTTCTGTCGGATCAGTTTTCACATTCAGAAGTTTCTGTCTAACCAGTTCTGAAATTAACAAACTTATGTCTGGCCACTTCTCGAATGCAGACGTTTCTGGTTTGATATTTTCTTGAAACTCTTCCGCTCTCCTTGCCCGATCCTCTCTTATGTTTTTAAGACAACAATCCACCTTTCCGCGTGTACTACTCGCACGCGTTATTTTCTGTTAGTTTCTTAAGCCGTGGAAAGATAAGCCTGTGCCAGGGGCTGCCGTATATAATGCTTGACACGGCTATCAGCGGGCGGGGAGGCAAGTGAAGATTGAGTGTTAAATTAACGGCCTGGCAGTTATGTTTCTCGACACCCACTGACATCCAGTCAAAACAGTCTCCAGATCTCCCTAGACCTGGACTGAATGAAAGCACATGAACTGGTGGGATGTACTTGTGTGAGAGACTGGGACTCGGGCACGAGAGTTTACAGCGTGTTGTTTGTGTAGGAATACTTCCCCTCCAGGCCTGACCTACTAAACGAGTAAGGTCGATGACTCCGGGCTAACAGGAGTGCAACGACTCATGGCTGACTGCCTGCATCACAGCCCCATGAAGACCCTGTCCCACCTCTCCGTTGGTGTGCCCAGCAACAGGCTTAGTCTAGCTACGGGGCAGAGATCGCTACATTTCCAATGGCGACAGGGTCTTCTAAAACAGAATTCGCCTCCTAACTTCTTACCTACACTCCGAACGTGCGCCGCCGTAACCCATTCGACATGATGCCCCGTCTCAGCACAGGCCGCAAATAATATCCTGCTCATAGCACCAGAAAGACAGAGCAACAGAAACCCTGTGCTAGCCCCCGACAAGAAACTTTAAGAGCCAGGGTAAAAAGTCCCAACTCCGTTCCCAGACTAGTAACCTTTGTGTTCTCACTGGTAAAACACAGGCGCCAGAAAACGAGTCAACATTGTACATGCACGTATAATGAGAAACGGGGGAAAGGCTTGAAAACACAACAGTGTGAAAGATAAATAGCCAGAGGAAGGCCGAGAGATAGGGGGAAAAAAATCATGGACAGTCTAACGCGACGACAAGAGAAGAAAAAAAAAACAATAAGGAACTGAGCTAATGGAGAATATCAAGGATCTGAGATATGTGGGGGATGATGACTGCCGAAGCCTGTCGGCATATCCATTAATATAAATAAAGTTCTTTCCTGCTGCACTAGTCTCTAGCTGGCTGTATTCCACGCTGGGATGTCTCTCTAACTCCTATGACTACTCCACACTTGGCTGTCTCTCTAACTCCTATGACTATTCCACGCTGGGCTGTCTCTCTAACTCCTATGACTATTCCACGCTGGGCTCTCTCTCTAACTCCTATGACTATTCCACGCTGGGCTGTCTCTCTAACTCCTATGACTACTCCACACTTGGCTGTCTCTCTAACTCCTGTGACTATTCCACGCTGGGATGTCTCTCTAACTCCTGTGACTATTCCACACTTGGCTGTCTCTCTAACTCCTGTGACTATTCCACACTTGGATGTCTCTCTAACTCCTGTGACTATTCCACACTTGGCTGTCTCTCTAACTCCTGTGACTATTCCACGCTGGGATGTCTCTCTAACTCCTGTGACTATTCCACACTTGGCTGTCTCTCTAACTCCTGTGACTATTCCACACTTGGATGTCTCTCTAACTCCTGTGACTATTCCACACTTGGCTGTCTCTCTAACTCCTGTGACTATTCCACGCTGGGATGTCTCTCTAACTCCTGTGACTATTCCACGCTGGGATGTCTCTCTAACTCCTAGGACTATTCCACGCTGGGATGTCTCTCTAACTCCTGTGACTATTCCACGCTGGGATGTCTCTCTAACTCCTAGGACTATTCCACACTTGGCTGTCTCTCTAACTCCTGTGACTATTCCACGCTGGGATGTCTCTCTAACTCCTAGGACTATATGTCGCTGGGATGTCTCTAACTCCTGTGACTATTCCACGCTTGGCTGTCTCTCTAACTCCTATGACTATTCCACGCTTGGCTGTCTCTCTAACTCCTATGACTATTCCACGCTTGGCTGTCTCTCTAACTCCTGTGACTATTCCACGCTTGGCTGTCTCTCTAACTCCTATGACTATTCCACGCTGGGATGTCTCTCTAACTCCTATGACTATTCCACGCTTGGCTGTCTCTCACTCCTATTTCCCTTTCTACCTGCCGCCACAGTCTGCCCAGTTGCTCCAGAGGAACCAGCTGGTTTGAACTTGCAATTCAGTTACACCTAACATTCCCCTCCCCAAGTGAACCAAGTTCCACTCCTTTCTCACTTGCTACACGTTTCAAAACCTCATCACGGCGTCAGATTACAACCTCTCTACCCCACCTGCAATCACCTCTTCCACCTTCTCCCGGCTAGATTACCATTTTACCACTCTCTCCCCTTTCTGAGGTTTCCTCCTTCTCTCCTCCCTCCTTTACAACTCACTTATCACGCATTACAAGCCTCCATTTAAACATTCTCAACACTCCACCATGTGCATTTCTGGACACAGCCTCTTACAAGTCACAGCTAAATACCCCATTTATTTTATTTACTCTATTTTTTCCATTCCTACTTTTTACATAACATTCATGTCAATTTATATTTTATTTTCTCTATTTCTTCGTCCTGTGTGGTTTCTGTATGATTAATGTTCACACCGAAACCTCACAACTGTGTGCTTGTTAATTAATAAAGCTGTTCCTAATTTTTTTCCTAGTTTATAGTTTCAAGAGACTGGATCGCTGATACCTTTCTTCTTTGCGTGTTACCTATTTTGTCATTTCTGTTGTCCTTGATAAAGTCAATTTTGTCAAAATACTGGGCTGCTATTGGAGGTTTCCCATAATCATTTCATTGCCCCTACTTCTTACTGTTATCTTTTCTTCTTTCCTTCCCCTCGCTGTTTTCATAAAATTGCACCCTACACTTCTGTCTAACTCTATCCATATATATAAAATTCCTTGTATGCATTTATACTTAAAAATAAAGCTCCCTGTATGTATCTGCCCATACAAATAATGTTTCTTGTATGTATCTACCCATATAAATAACTTTTCTTGGATGTATCTAGCCACATAAATAACTTTTCTTGGATGTATCTACCCATATAGATAACATTTCTTGGATGTATCTACCCATATAAATAACTTCTCTTGGATGTAGCCACCCATATAAATAACTTTTCTTGGATGTAGCTACTCATATAAATAACTTTTCTTGGGTGTAGCTACACATATAAACAAAGTTTATTGGATGTGTCTCCCCATAAAAATAAAGTTTCTTGGACATATCTGCCAATATAAATATTTCTTGGCTATAGCATTCCATATAAATAACATTTCTTAGATGTATCTAAGCATATAAATAAAGTATCTTTGATTCCACCTATATAAGTTTCTCAGTTATATTTATCAAAATAAATGAAGTTGTTTGGGTAAATCTGCTACTGCGATCCTCAAAACTTTTTTTTGGACTTCTGGTAGAACATTCTTTAGACTGGACACAGGTTTGTGAGTGGCACACTCGTTCAAGAGAGTGTATGTTCAAGATGACCAGCATTCAGAGAAACCAATCACCAGAAAATGTAGAAGAAATCTGTGAACCATCGCCCAACAGTCTATCAGTTCTCTCACATAGTTAGAGTCAGTTACTAAGTCTGCCAAGAGATCCTCACAGAAAATCTGAATATTCATCGCGCTGCTATGTCTGTCTATGCTATGTGCTGTGTCTGTCCTCCAGCTCTTGACACTCAATCAGAAGCAGCAGTGTCTTGATGTGTTGCCTTGAGTTTCATGACATGGCTACTGACCATCCTACTTTGAAGCAACAGTGTCTTGATGTGTTGCCTTGAGTTTCATGAGATGGCTACTGACCATCCTACTTTTACCTCTAGGGTCACACTGGTGATGAAACTTGGGCTTAAGGCTAAGATCTGGAGGCCAAATAACAGATGCTGTAGTGGAAGAGCCTGCAGCCACTGAGACCAAAGAAGATGCGGAAGGTCCAGAGAGGAACAAAAATGAATGCTCATCTTTTTTTTTTAGGTCGGAGGCATCTTTTACAGAGAATTTGCTCTTCTTGGCAGAACAGTGAATTCTGGCTTCTACTGCAATGTTCAGAGGCAAATGAGAGAAGGTGCGCAATGAAAATAAAAACCCGAACTGTGGTGCAACTGAAACTAACTATTCCATCACAACAAAGCGTCCGCTCACACTTCCTTCAAGGTGATGCAGTTCTTGAAATAAAACAACAAGGCGGTCATCTGGCAGCTTCACAATGACCTGACCTAGCCCCGTGTCACTTCACTTTGCTGCTCAAAATGAAGCAGAAGGGACATCACTTTGACACCTTAGATGAAATCCAAACAGAAATGCAGGCATTATTGGATGGCCTTCAAGAAAAGGTTTTCCAGTGTTTCTGAGACATGGTAGAGGCATTTGGATCATTGTGTGCATGTTCCTAAGCAGATATTTTAAGGAGAAATGGCGACCAAAATAAGGTAAGCCCGCATTCTTTTTTTAGGACTAGTCCAGGAACTTTCCGATACAACCTCATATAAATACTACGCCGCCTTGTGTGTATCTATCCATAAATACATAAAGTTCTTTAAATTCTTCTTATTTTCTTCATTTCACAACATCACATCAAAGACCTTGTTATAATACAGTATTTCATTGGCAAGGGAACCAAAAAAATGCCATTACAAGACTGAAAGCCTGGAGTGGAATGAGGTTGAAATTTTCAGTCTTCTGTCACATCTTTTCCCATTAGCCTACCTTCTGAGGGCAGGTCACCTGTCTGGAGTCTAAATTCTTCTGCTGCCTCTCAGTTTGTTACTGCCCTTTTTATCATTATATCACACTGCAGTATGGATAAGAGTTCCTTTGTCAACTCTTTTGAGTGCTACCTTTGTCAGGACAGAGGTCTTTCCGTGCAGATTTTTTTCCTCCTGATAAATCTGATGGTTCTAGGGTAATTCTCGCCCTTTACATCAGCCGTTCTCAGATCATTTACCCTGGCAGGGCTCACCATGGGCCCCATGATGTTGGAGCCAGGTAAGCTCGCTATTTTGTTTTTGATCCACTTTTGGGTCTTTAAACTGGGCCACTGTACTCAACAACCAGTTCTGTTTGTATTACAATACCTCCATTGCATGGGTTGGTAACAACATCCCATCTGCAGTTACAGTGAGACGGAACAACAACAACAAAACCAACACTCAGTCATTTGCATGTCACTTGCGGAACTTTGCCTACCTAACAGCTCTCCTGTATGGCTCTCGATTGTAAGCAAGATGCCCTGCTGCTGATGCTGCGTTCATTCGTAGATTATCAACGATGTCTTGCAGCCATCTCTGCCTTGGTCTTCTTTCTCTTTCTTTTTCCCATTATGTACCCTTCCAAATGTCTTCTCTAAATTCTCATGATGTTTAATATGTCTAAAATATTTAATTTTTCTCTGTTTAATCCTCTTTACTAGTCAACCTTCTTCAAAATTAAGTTCTTGTAGTATGGATATATTTCTCGTTTTCTGTGTCCATAATATTTGAAGAACTCTTCTGTAGCGTTTACATTCAAAGGCATTTATGTGTTTCTCAGCTGTTTTTGTTAAGTGTCCAGGTCTCACAGGCATATGTTGCGATGGGAAAGATACATGCCCTTAAAAATCTAATTTTACAACATAACGAGAATAAAAAGAAGAAGACAGAAAAGGAAATGACTGGATGCCAACATACTTGTGCTAGGCTGGCGATAGTTGCCAGAGACCAAGAGCAAGTCTCTGAGGCATTTCTTTCAAAGTATTTACCTTACTTCAGCTTGACCAGACAGGGGCACTGATACAAACCCCATGATGGTGGAGCTGTCTAAGAAGTACATCTACCATGGAGAGTCTGGAAAGCTACCGTTAACCCACTGCCTGTGCTAACAAAAGCTGCACCATGTCGGCACCACATTTTCTGGGAGATCCTGCTGCTACAGGACACTTCTAACAAGGTCCACTTACCTTGCTGGTCAGCACACCCCCACTGCTGCTGCTGCTGCTGTCATTCGTGCCTGTGGTAGCAATGGATGTTATGGACATGAGGGACCCTCTCCTCTCCAAAGATGTCAGGCTCTCTACACCTTCTCCTTCGATTTCTCTGAGAAAATAAAACACATGCACATAAACATAAGAGAAAACTTCTGCATATCCAGGTCCTTGGGAATTGATTGGTAAAGCAGGCAGCAAGTGGCAGATTACAAGGAAGATAAAAAACATTCTCTCTAACTCTATCTTCAGCTAGTCTCTGCTTGGTGCCCTAGCTATGATCCTTGCTGTCAATCTCACCTTCAACAGTTCTTCATCACTTCTTCTCACCTTCAACAGTTCTTCATCACTTCTTCTCACCTTCAACAGTTCTTCATCACTTCTTCTCACCTTCAACAGTTCTTCATCACTTCTTCTCACCTTCAACAGTTCATCATCACTTCTTCTCATCTTCAACAGTTCTTCATCACTTCTTCTCACCTTCAACAGTTCTTTGTCACTTCTTCTCACCTTCAAGTTCTTTGTCACTTCTTCTCATATTCAACAGTTCTTCATCACTTCTTCTCACCTTCAACAGTTCTTCATCACTTCTTCTCACCTTCAACAGTTCTTCATCACTTCTTCTCACCTTCAACAGTTCATCATCACTTCTTCTCATCTTCAACAGTTCTTCATCACTTCTTCTCACCTTCAACAGTTCTTTGTCACTTCTTCTCACCTTCAAGTTCTTTGTCACTTCTTCTCATCTTCAACAGTTCTTCATCACTTCTTCTCATCTTCAACAGTTCTTCGTCACTTCTTCTCATCTTCAACAGTTCTTCATCACTTCTTCTCACCTTCAACAGTTCTTTGTCACTTCTTCTCACCTTCAACAGTTCTTCATCACTTCTTCTCACCTTCAACAGTTCTTTGTCACTTCTTCTCATCTTCAACAGTTCTTCATCACTTCTTCTCACCTTCAACAGTTCTTTGTCACTTCTTCTCACCTTCAACAGTTCTTCATCACTTCTTCTCACCTTCAACAGTTCTTTGTCACTTCTTCTCATCTTCAACAGTTCTTCATCACTTCTCACCTTCAACAGTTCTTCATCATTTCTTCTCACATTCAAGTTCTTCATCACTTCTTCTCACCTTCAACAGTTCTTCATCATTTCTTCTCACATTCAACAGTTCTTCATCACTTCTTCTCATCTTCAACAGTTCTTCGTCACTTCTTCTGACCTTCAACAGTTCATCATTTCTTCTCACCTTCAACAGTTCATCACTTCTTCTCATCTTCAACAGTTCTTCATCATTTCTTCTCACCTTCAACAGTTCTTCATCAGGATGTATTTCACAGACCTCCATTCATATTTCCTTGTAGATATCATCATGTTCAAAAAAAAACTTCTTGCTGTTGTTAGTCAAATAATGATTTAAAACAAAGGAACAACACAAGTGGTTTCACGGGACAGACATGACTGTCATAGATAGAACACTTATCATCAAGGACCAGCAAAGCAAAAACTGGACAAGACCATATCTTACCCCCCCTGTCCTGATACCTTAAATCTAACACCTGCATCACTGTTACAGCAGCCAAAAGCTTCTTGGTTGAAGACCCATTGAAAATATTACATATGCTCTAAAAAACAAACACAGTAATCTCTTTAGAAAAGTACTTGTAACCTGAGCATAGAAAAAAGATCTCAGATCTATATAACCAAAGTACAGAAAAAAAAAAAAAAGATCTCAGATCTATATAACCAAAGTACAGAAGAAAGATCTCAGATCTATATAACCAAAGTACAGAAAAAAAAAAAAAAGATCTCAGATCTATATAACCAAAGTACAGAAGAAAGATCTCAGATCTATATAACCAAAGTGCAGAGGAAAGATCTCAGACACTGAACAAACCAGAAAACAACACAAAGACATCTCTCCCTCTCCCCCTCTCTATCGTTCATTGCAATCAGGTGTTGGCTGTCACTGATTTCTACAAGCATTTATCCTTTACTCTTTCTGTAAGGTGTGTGCTAGACTATGCTCCATGACACTCTTTTAGTCTGTCAAGTATCTTGTTTCTTTGTCTTCCTCTGTTCCTTTTTCCCTCTAGTTTTCCTGCTGTCACCAGATGTTCCAGTCTGCATCTTCTCAAAACATGTCCTACAAATCTGGATTGTCTTGTTCTGAAATCTGCCATCACTTCTCTCTTTTGCCCGGCCTCACTTAGAACCTCTTCATTTGTTTTTTTGACTGTCCGTGGTATTCTCATCATTCTTCTTAGGAACCACAACTCCGCTGCTTCCAGTAGATTCTGAGTGCCCCTGGTTGCTGCCCTTGCCTTGCATCCATATAACAATATGGGCTCGATGTAGCAATGAATAACACTTTCTCTGGTCAAAGATGTCTACATGAGCTAAATGATTTTTCAAGAAAACCAGTACTTTGACACAAAAATAATGCGAAAAGGAAACCTGAAACTTAAAAAATGGCAGACACTTGATGATAGTTCCACTAAGGCCCTCTCCCAAAACACCCAGATCACCTGCAGCAAACAAGGCAACCATGGACCTGAATGGGACACTTATTTTTCCTCTTTAACTCTGTAGGGAATGACAAAACAACCAATAACAACCTTTGGGACAACAGTCCTACAGTTCTGCAGGAGTCCTTGTTGAAAAACAACATACCATAAGAATACCAACAGAAATATCAATGAAAATTAAATGAAAACAACCCCACACAAAATAAAGGTTTGCGTAAAGGCTACAAAATAGTATAAAAATTTTCAAGGCAAAAAATTTCCCCATCCAGTGACCTTGGCTAAAAACACTCTGCTCTTAATCTCATACCTGCTGGCTCGACTTGAGTTAAACAGCTTGGGTGGTGGCTTGAACATAGTTGCCTGCTTGTCCTTCAGGGCATCATTCAAATACATGACCCGTTCCTGTATCAGCTCTCTCATCTTCTTCACCCACTGCTGCTTCGTGTCCAGCGAGGAGGCCTGGAGAATAGTTTTATTTTGAAAAGACTCACAGGGTTTTATTAGATTATTTTATTAAATGGCTTCATTCAGCTGTTTTGTTAACTGGTTATATTCAGCTGTATAATGAACTGGTAATATTCAGTTGTTGTATTAGGTGGTTTTTAGCTGTTTTATTGTTTGTAATCAGCTGTTTTATTTGCTGGTTTTATTCAGCTGTTTTATTTGCTGGTTTTATTTCAGTTGTATTACTAACTGGTTATATTCAGCTGTTTTATTAACTGGTTATATTCAGTTGTTTTACTAACTGGTTATATTCAGCTGTTTTATTAACTGGTCACACTTAAGTTGTTTTATTAATTGGTTGTATTCAAATGTTTCGTTAAACACAAATAAAGGACTGTAAAGAACACTACATTTTTATACATATGCTTTGTTTGTCTAATTCAGTTTTAGCTCTCTAGTGTCTGTGTTTTCGCAAAGAAAACTGTAACAAAATATTTATGCCCTCAAACTTTCTTGGATCATTACTAGCTAATAATGGAGATACAATGAGGAAAGTTAAAAGGAGGACACCTATCGCACTTCAAAAAATAAAACAACTAAAGAAGCTGTGCAGATGAACAGACAGAACTATAAAAATAAGATTTTTAAGGACATGCATCCTTCCAATTGCAACATATGCCTGTGAGAACTGGACACAACAAAACAGCTGAGAAACACATAAATGCCTTTGAATGTAAATGCTACAGAAGAGTTCTTCAAATATCATGGACACAAAAAAGAACAAATATATCCATATTACAAGAACTTAATATTAAAGAAGGTAAGGAGGATTAAAGAGAGAAAACGTAAATATTTTGGACACATTAAATGTCACGATAATCTAGAGAAGACTGTCTTGGAAGGGTACATAATGGGAAAAAGAAAGAGAGGAAGACCAGGGCAAAGATGGCTGCAAGACATCGTTGATAATCTACGAATGGACGCAGCATCAGCAGCAGGGCATCTTGCTTACAACCGAGAGCCATACAGGAGAGCTGTTAGGTAGGCAAAGTTCCGCAAGTGACATGCAAATGATTGACTGACTTTCCCTTTTTGTTTGTTACAAGAGCTAAAATTTACCAATGTAATCTACTACCATAGAACATGAACAGAAAACCCTGCATAAACAATATCTCATAATATCTTTTACATTCATCAAATGAATTCTTTCATTCTTAAATTAAATGCCCATAATTATCATTCAAACCACTCTGTTTCCCTCCAGTAAAGCCTTTTAACTTTTTTAACATTTTTGTCATGTTGATGCAACCTAACGAAGACCTCCAACGCCAAAATATTTTATGTCAGGCTTTTTTTTTTTGCTATTAGCACATCGTTTTATATATATATTGTTTTCTTGATCACTGCTGAGACTGCTGTGTGCTCATTTCCCTTATCTCTGAACTCAGTCTATTCCACTCCATTTATGAAATGCTGTCATATGGAATTTAAACAAAAAAGCAAACCTTAAGGATGATCCTGTAGTCCGAGATAGGTGCTCTGCCAGTCCACAAGGCAAATTTGGTCTCATCTCCCTCTATATGCTCTGTCACATTAATTTCAGAGATCTGAAGAAAAATCAATAGTAGGCAGGTATATATATATATATATTCCAATAGCAAATATAGTTATACATCACTTATAATAGTATTAAAAGTTAGTTTTTGAAACAAGTACGAAGATCATACTGAAAGTCGTGACCAAAAATTTTTTTAAAAATCAGAATTTATAGATAGAGAAAATATAAATGTATCACCTTAAACTGTATCCTTTGCACTTCATGTAGAGATCACGTGACATCACCATCATGTGTCACGTGACCACGCGGAGCATAAACAAAATGGCAGGTGCTGAAGTTTCGTTTCGTCAATGTGCTGTTATTCAGTTTCTCGTTAAAGAGGAAATCCTCACTGCTGAAATTCACCAAAGACTTCAACTTCCTTATGGAGATGTGTGTATGGGTGCTAGCAGTGTTAGGAGGTGGGTGAAACATTTCAATGATGGAAACACGAGCATCCAAGATATGCCTCGCAGCAGTCACCCACGAACTGCCTCCACTAAACGCAACGTGGAAAGGGTTGACAGCATCATTAACACTTTCCGTGCTATTGGTTGATATAGCGACTCTTCCGGTATCCCAATTCTTCCGTATGGTCATTATAGTGACAATTGTTTGTTTCAATAAAACAACCGGTGTAACATTTAGATTGTACATATTTCGTCCGCGATTCCGGTGACAATTTTCAACATGACGAAAGAGTGCCTAGTTACGAGCGATGCCGAGCGAGAAAAAGGAAGAGAAAGACCAAAATTTTTCAATTTTTGATGATGTAGACAGGGGTATGGACATGACCTGTGACCACCCCACTGCTCTTGAATGTATCCCAAGTAGATCTAGACATATTTAGACGACTGGAGAAGTAGCTAGGAGTTAATTTCAGACATTAATTTAGCGAGAATGCAACATAGAATCAGAATATGAGATCGACAAGTAGATCTACACATCTCAGATGGTAAGTAGTGCAGATCTAGACCTAGCCGATGGTGAGCTGGCCACAATCAGTGTCTAAAAACATCACAATACTTCTTTTTTCCTAAAAAACTCTGCATTTATGAAATTTTCATTCATTTAGCTATACTTTGAAACATATTAAGTATACGGAAATACATGTAAATACTGTTTTCCATTCCATTTTACAACTAGACCTCCTTACAGACCAAGACCCGCATTTTTTGTCCCATTCGTACCCATACGTCTGCTTTTTGTCCTTCAGGATGGGAAGAGTTAAAGAAGACAGACATGTCACAGTATCTGAAATCGCCGAAAATCTTGAAATAGGACACAATGCAGTATAGAAAAGTTTGTGCCCGCTGGGTCCCACAGGAGAGAACGTCCAGAAAGCAGTGAGTCTGTGCCGTTGGTCAGCTGAAATAGAATTCTAACAGGTTGGGTATTTTCAAACTTGCAGAGCGATGGGAAAAATGTGTGCAGAGAAATGGAGATTATGCTGAAAAGTGAAAAAAAGGATGCAGTTTAAGGTGATACATTTATATTTTCTCTATCTATAACAGGCCGAAGAAAAAGGGGCAGACCGCGTGAAACTCTGAAGAGAACATTATTAAGAGAGGCCAAGTTAACAGGCATAAAATCCTTTGTTGAGGTTGAAAGACTCGCCGAAGACAGGAAATATTGGCGAACTACTTTGCGAGCCCTATGTGACGTCTAACGGCACGGGAAGGATATAAGATATAAGATATAAGATCTATAAATTCTGATTTTAAAAAAAATTTTGCTCATGACTTTCGTTATGACCTTCGTAAATGCTTGATGTTTTTGGAAATTGCTAAACAACATACATTCTATTAAGAAATCTTTCTCGTGACCGATTTTATGATTGGCTTTCCAGAGACAAGCTGGATCTTACTTCACTTCTACAAAGTGTCCCATGGAGACAAGCTAGATCGTACCTCACATCTAGATATTACCTCGCTTCTACAAAGTATCCCATGGAGACAAGCTAGATCTTACCTCACTTCTACAGTGTTCCATTGAGACAGGATAGATCTTACCTCACTTCTGACAGGCTAGATCTTACACCTATCATTTCTACAAAGTGTTCCATGGAGACTGGCTAGATCTTACATCTATCACTTCTACAAAGTATTCCATGAAGACATGCTAAATCTTACATCTATCATCTCTACAACATGTTTCCTAGAGACAGGCTAGATCTTACATCTATCACCTCTACAACATGTTTCCTAGAGACAGGCTAGATCTTACATCTATCACCTCTACAACATGTTTCCTAGAGACAGGCTAGATCTTACATCTATCATTTCTACAACGTGTTCCCTAGAGACAGGCTAGATCTTACATCTATCACCTCTACAACATGTTCCCTAGGGACAGGCTAGATCTTACATCTATCACCTCTACAACATGTTCCCTAGAGACAGGCTAGATCTTACATCTATCACCTCTACAACTTGTTCCCTAGAGACAGGCTAGATCTTACATCTATCACCTCTACAACATGTTCCCTAGAGACAAGCCATATCACAGAGGCCTAGTAAAAGAACCACAAATCAATACTGTTTCTCTCATAAAAGACCACGCTGAGAAGCTTCTATAATATTGGAATGCATCAACCCAACTAATGTAACACTTATTAAAACTCCTGCTCCAATTTTTTGCTTACCATGAGCTTGAATTTGTAAATGTATTTGGACTTCCCATTGCTATCCTTCACCTCTTTAGAGAAGACAAGGCAAACATCAAACAAAAACAGATGACGGTCTCGTCCTTTTTTGATTATCTGTTTTGGGTCCCAGACGGTGAAGTTGTCCTGTAGAAGGACCTCACCGTAAGCCTGAAGGCTGTCTTCAAGTCCCTCCAGCATGCTTAGGTGCATGGCGTCGTTGGCTTTCTTGGGAACATTCATCATGACCTCCAGGGCTTCCTGAAAGAGGACAAACAATTGTGTGCTTAATTATTTGACGTTAAGATTGTCTCAGAGGGACAATGTTAACTGCCATTTGGTCTCTGAGTGACAATGTCAACTGTCATTTGGTCTGTAAGGGACAAGGCTAACTGTCACTTGGTCTCGGAGGGACAATGTGAACTGTCATTTGGTTTTTTTTTAGGGATAATGTGAACTGCCTCTTGGTCTCTGAGGGTCAATGTTAACTGTTACTTAGTCTCTGAGGGACAATACAAACTGTCACTTGGTCTCTGATGGACAATGTGAATGAACATTCATTCATTATGTGCTGTGTTGAATAGTATTGGTCACCATGCTTCTCCTTATCATGCATTCCATGGCATTTCCGATTAATTCAGATGCTTTTCTTTCACCATGTCATTAGTTGAGATATTTTCCTATTGGCCTCCCTCTCCTTTTTTTTTTCCATTAAATTTTCCAGACTGTCCTCTAATTTCTGTCTTCTCATGACATATCCAAAAACAAAATGTGACTGTTTCTTTTTTCTTATAAATTTAACTATTTGTTCTGAAACTCCTCTGATGACTCCTCATTTGTTTTTTCTAGTTGTCCAGCGTATGACAGCTGATACAGTTGTACTAAGGAATTTACAGGGTGTCACAAAAAAAGTCTCCATCCAAAATTAAAGGCACCCATTAGAAATGCAATTATATTCATCAGATATGCTAACACAAGTGCACTTTGAGTGAGACAGATGCATCCTTCGTGTTTAGAAAGAAATGGCAATCATGCAGAAAAATGTTTCATAACTAAAGACACAATTTTCTTAAAAGTGTAAAAATTACTTCTGGAACACCCTGCATATACAAAGTCAGTCCAAGCATCATCTTCTTTAGCTTCTTAAAATCTACAAACATCTGCCAATAACATCCAGAAAAATCCAAAGTTTCTTTCTGTTCTAGAGTGACCTCATGAAACAAGTTTATAGCTCACCTTAATCTCACCAGTATGTTCCTCACAGCATGTAAGCAAATCTTTCAACAAAAGCTGATACTTGGTCACTCTCTGTACTGGCTTGATCAGATATGAAGCTATGGGCTCATTCAGCTTGCTCTTATGCTGCATCTCCTGAAGGCAAAACATGCTTATGATGAGTCAAACAAGGTAGGAGAAATTGTCCTGGATCTCACAAGATAAAGGCTGCGCTAAGAGCCCAAAACATGTGCCAAAATGCCCCCCCCCCCACTCCTGAACACATGCTACAGACCCGCATCATATACAGAGACCTCGGAGCCCAGGTATGGCCCTAAGAGGAGGAGAAACTCTGGGGTTTCTATGAAGACCTCCTGCTGACAGCAGGATTCATGGAGGCAACCTGGCCTCCTGTTTAGAAAGCTGAGCATATGAAACTGAATGCAGAAGAAGATGAAGAAGAAGAGGAGGAAAGGAAGATGTGGAAAGGAAGAAGACCCTGGTCCTATGAACAAAAATGCTTTATAACAAGAGCTAAAATGCTCAATATAATGAATATATTTTGTTGTTGATGACAGAAGGGAGTGAAGATGACCATCACAAAGTATCATAATGGGTTACTCAGCCCAGTTAACCACAGCTGGTCATGACCCTATCCCAGCTCTTTATAGTGGTCCTAATTAAGATACCATGTTCCATCAGTCTGACTAACATATTAGGCCTCACCATCATCTCCCTGGTGGCATGGAGCCTTCTCAGAAGCTCACTCTGAGGTTCTAATCTGGATCTTCAAACAACCTTCTGTATTCTAGTCCATATCCGACGCCTCAACATCATCGCAGCATCCACTGCAAAGAACAACCATCTGCAGCTCCAGAGAGATAAGAAAATGGGATGGAGCAAGGTCAAGAATGGAGCTGAAACATTCATGTGGATATCTTGTCACTGAATAAGACTGATAGTGTAGACTTCTATCTGAGCAAAGTGCACTCCCACTTTCATCTTACAAGAATGATCTGATATAAGCAGGTGCCCATATACCGCAGGATGCTAGCCTCAAACAACTAAACATGAGTCATCTTCTTTTTTCTCAGTGTTCGAGAAAAAAAAAAACCAGTCATGCCAAGTCTGCAGCTCTGGTTGCCCCAATAAAAGACTGCCCGAGTGGGAGTACCACACTTTTGGACTGTCTGTGTTGCTGACAAAGCCTGCAGGACCGCAGCCATGATGCTAGCTGAGACATCTGCACAAATGTCTCTCATAGCTGCATGAGTGTCCTGGACTGCACCATTTGTTGGCAAGCATGCACCATCTTCAGTAGCCTGGGTGACCTCACGTTACTGAGAACAGTAGCACTCACCTGAGCATCCCTGTCAGAATACCATCTGGGGAAAGGGCCTCACTGCCCACATAAGTACTCACAAATATCACACACACACACAATCATTAGGAATGATGTAGTCCACATCTGTTTCACAGGGGAACCCCAGCCCACAAGGAAAGATTGTTCAGATGCTCAGACAGAAAGCACAGGAGCCATCTGCCATTCCTGACTGGAAGTTCTAAACATGAGTTATATAGTGCAATAGACATGCATGCTTTAGAACACTCACTTAATTCAATTATGGATTCTATCAGATATATATCTATCTATGTAACAGAACACTCACCTCGAAGAATGATCCAGCCTGCTCTACCAACAGAGCATTGGAATCTGGCTTGTTCTTACAGTAGGTCACATATATAGAAAACTTCTCAGCCTGCCAAAACAAAGTAACAGATACATATCTAGAAAACTTCTCAGCCTGCCAAAACAAAGTAACAGATACATATCTAGAAAACTTCTCAGTCTGCCAAAACAAAGTAACAGATACATATCTAGAAAACTTCTTAGCCTGCCAAAACAAAGTAACAAATACATATCTAGAAAACTTCTCAGCCTGCCAAAACAAAGTAACAGATACATATATAGAAAACTTCTCAGCCTGCCAAAACAAAGTAACAAATACATATAAGCACACAAAAAAACTATGTAATCTAGAGAGGATAATGACATAAATGTGGAGCCCCGCTGTTACTGTTAACACTGAGAATGGATATTACTGTGCCAGAAGAATGGAGCATTTGTCAAAGTTAGTGAACCAGAGATGGCCCACCCTACCTCTTCACAGTGCCCTCTCACTCAGACTGATGCACTCTTTCAATCTGACTAACATGGAAGAGCTTTTATATGGTTCCCAAGGCAAAGAATTCTGCCAAGAAGGGTTCACACCAGGGCTTCAAGCAAGCCACTATAATCCTCTCACCACCTAACATGCTTCAGTCTCCTCATGGCCTATCAAGCCAGGGTAGGCATCTAGAGGGGATATGGTGTAAGTCAAATATTTTTCTCAAACTACTGGCAGTGGGGGGTGGGTGATGTGGTCAACATCATACCTGGCCAAACTTTATCATGGCCTTTCCTGTGAAGAATATGAGACACATTATTCACAGCAATCAGAACATGAACATGAAACAAAAATGCAGACAGTGGTCACAATAAACAAACAACAAACTATAAGAAATTATACCAAAATTAATTCAAAACACAGTTATCATCATAAAGATCTTTGTTCTAACACGTGTTGTATTTCTTTGACCAACAATGTGAAACTGCTGCCCAGTCATTCACAGTTTGAATGCTGTTCAACAAAACTGCCACCATCCAGTACACACTGTGTCATTTTACAGATCAGAAATGAATGGCCCTTGTACTCCAAGTCTCCAACTGTCGGGGCTTGGCAAAAGAGTCAATCACTCACGTCCATGGCACTGAACCAATTCAAGTGCCATGCCTCGTGGCATAGGTGATCATTTCTGTCCACAATTCCCTGTCTTTAGACTTGATTATGAGACCCGCCGGTGACTTTCCTCCTAGCCACACTGACAGCCCATACAGTAACTTTTCTCTCTGTCTTCCTCTCTCTCTTCTTCCCTCAATTTTTCCACTTGCCACAGTGTGTTCCAGTTTTCCTCTTCTCAGGAAATGTCCTATAAATCTCGCTTGTCTGCCTCTGATCTTTGCAATAATTTGCTTTTTAACTCCAGCCTCTCTTAATTCTTCCCGTGCCGCAGAAACAAACGCAGACAGTCCCATCCGTGCCACACAAAAAGCACGGGTCTTGATATGTATAGGGGGTATAGTTGTAAAAGTGAATGTACAAAGTATTTCCACTTTAAAAGTATACAAATTATGCATGAAAATAGTTGTAATGTATGAAGATTTCATAAATGAAGAGATTTTTAGGAAAAAAAGAAGCAGTGTGGTGATTTTAGCTGATAATTGTGTAGGGCTTACCATCGCCAATGTCTAGATGTACAATGTTTACCATCAGTGATTTCCAGATCTACTTAAATTTTCGTCCGATATCGTCGTGTGGTGGCATTCTCACTAAAATAATGTCTGAAATAACCATCTAACTACTTCTCCAGTCCATTTAATAGGTCTAGATGTAGTTGGGGTACATTCAGGAACAGTGGTCGGGTCATAGGACATGTCCTTATGCCTCTGAAATCACAATAAATACTGAAATTTCTCCGATTTCGCTCGGTTGTTAACCACGCTTTGGATTGAACTACAAAAGGTCACCAGACATGCGCAGATAAATCGTGTACAATAAAAAGGTTTACAATAGTTTTACGTTGCAACGAAACAAAATCGCTATAATGACTATGGCAGTCACCAGACTAACAGGAAGTATTCACGATATTGACTACGGCAGGGAAAGAATTAAGACTTCATTGGTTTTCTTGGCTGTCCATGTACCTTCAACATCCTTCTTATAAACCACACCTCCATGGCCTCCATTTCTCGCTGTACTCTTATTCACAGACCATGCTTCACACACATAAAACAAAACTGGCTCGATGTAACATTTAAGTACTTGGAATCTTATTTCCATTGATATGGACACTGAACTAAACCAAACCAAATCACAAGGTCTACATTTGTACATACCCAAGTAACAAAACAATGGCCCACATCTTCTGGTATGGTCTCATATTTTTCTAGCTCTTTCAGAAAAACGCTGGGAAAAAAAACAAAAAAAACTCAATTATCAACATGTTCTGTGACGCTATTTTTAACCACATTTATAAGAAGGATGCATTCTAAAAAAGAAACAAAATATGAGACTGAGAATAAATGAACTTTATTTTCAGAGGAAGAAGAAATGTGCAAATAGTGAGAAAGAATAATCAAAGGAATAAAGAAATTTTATTTTCAAATGGTAAAGAATCGGGCACACAGGCCCATCTGTCATTCTGTCCATCTGTTAACTTTATCTCACTTATTCAACACTGTTAAGTAAATGTATATATGCATAAACAACAATAACAGATTAGAACAATATTTACATATAAATCTTTTATATACATTTTCAACAATACAAATGCAAATAAAATGTGTTTTATACATTCTTGGGTGTTTGAGTGGCGAAGTGGTTAGTGCACTGGTCTCTCATGGCGAAGGTCAGGGGTTCGAATCCGGCCGGCGGCACCCCAGTCACCCAGCTGTAGAAATGGGTACCCGACTTCTTCTGGAGTTGGAGAAGGAAAAGACAGTCAGGCGTGATACTGACCATATCACCCTCTAGTGTGCTGACAGGTCAAGGAAAATATGGGCACAAACACCATATCCCTATGTGCCCCTAAGGCATGACAGGATTACCTTTACTACTTTTTTTATACATTCTCATACACAAATTATATCTAACAGCTAGACAAACTGTTTTACATATTACTGTTATTTCAGCTACTTGGTAAAAAACATCTATGACAGCAAAGCTACAAGGAACATGGAAAGCAGGGAGAGAGTGTGAGAGAGAGAAAGAGCATATACAGATATAAAGATGATAAAAGTTTTATGGTTCAGTTTAATAAATGGAAGTGAGACCAGAGAAGGGAAGCAACAGAAAATGGAATAAAATTTATTTATCATGTGGTCTTTTCAATGTCCCTAAAGAAGGTTTTTTTTTTTTTTTGCCAAAACACTGCGGTGTTTATTGCTTTTTCTTCAGACACTTTTTTTCCTCATTATGTAGGCTTTTGACTTTGAATAAAACTACTGCATGCTCTTATCTGCTTCCTCTTAATCAAACAAATATTGCAGCTATCATTTCAATTTATTTTGAGGTTTCACAAGAAAATAACACATAATGTGAAATGTATACTTCCGTCCATCCATCCTCCCATGTCCTTCACTACTGACTGATGAGGAAATCATTATCCAGTATGCTCTGTAGTATATTACAGAACAGTAACAATTTCTCTTGCTTTTAATGCTCCGTGATCATCATATGCACTTTTTTTTCTTCTGGGCTTGAACAGTTCTTCAATATGTCTCTTGGATGACCTCCCTTCCTCCTTCCTTCAGGCATATCTTACATCCTTCCCATGCCGTTAAGTATCACATAGTGCTCGCATTGTAGTTTTGCCATATTTTTCTGTTTTGGTGTATTTTTTAACCTTGCAAGGGATATTATGCCCACTGATATAGCTGCTTTCAACAATGTTCTCTTTAGAGTTTCACGTGGTCGACCTCTTTTTCTTGTCCCGTTGTGTTTCATTTGACAGCCTGTTTTGGGATTCTCCGATTGTTTCTACTTATTACATGGCCAATATATGTCCGTCTCCTTTTTTTGGATCACTGATGAGACAGGCTGTTGTGTGCTCATCTTTCTTATCTCTGCAATTGTCTTGAATTCACTCCACTGTACAGAGAGTATTTTCCTTAGACATTCAGGTATTCAGGCATAAACTGCTTTATTATTCCAGGGGTTCTTTCCATTTCCAGCAACATTTTATTATAACTGTGACCACATTTTCTTGATTGTTTTGAAAAAAGCAGGTCTCCATTTTATGATATGCTGTAAGCCCTACTACTGCTTTCAAGAGTAATATACATTTTTTTTTTCCACAGAACAAATATATGAAATAAGAACAAACTGATTCTTACTCTTTATGGAATTCATAGATCTCATCCATGTTGCTGAACACTACATGCTCTTTGCCAAGGATGCCAAACGGTACATTAACACTGTGATCTGTCATAGGTTTCATGTAACACTGGGGACATGAGTAAATGGTATGTTTACACTGTGATCTGTCATAGGTTTCATGTAACACTGGGGACATGAGTAAATGGTATGTTTACACTGTGATCTGTCATAGGTTTCATGTAACACTGGGGACATGAGTAAATGGTATGTTTACACTGTGATCTGTCATAGGTTTCATGTAACACTGGGGACATGAGTACTGTGATCTGTCATTGGTGGCATATAACACTGTGAACATGAGTATGGATATCAGATGGATGGATATCAGATTACAGTCACAAGAAAAGTGGGTGGCTGGATGTCAATTATGGTCATGAGACAAGTGGGTGGATGTCAAGTTACAATCATGAGAAATGTGGGTGATTGGGTGTCATATTATAGTCCTGGGACAAGTGGATAAGTGTCTGATTATAGTCATGAGACAAGAAGGCGGGTGCCAAGTTACAGACATGATACAAATTGGTGGGTACCAGATTACAGACATGATACAAGTGGGTGGATGTCAGAATACAGACATTAGACAAGTGAGTGAGCATCTTGTTATGGACATAAAACAACTGGATGAATGCCAGATTACAGTCATGAAAAAAACAACAGCTGGGTATCCAGTTACAGTCAAAAGAAAAGTGGGAGTTGGGTGTCAAATTATGATCATAAGATAAGTGAGAAGATGGACATGAGACCTGGTTTGGGGGGGGGGGGGGTGGCAGTTACTGCCAAGGGACAAGTTGGTGATAATCAGGTTATGAACACGAGACACCATGAATGGGTGTCAAATTACAGTCAACAGACAAAGAAATGTGTGTCAAGTTACAGAAATAAGAAAATTAGGTGTCAACTTATGATCAAGAAACAAGTACATTAGAGTTAAGTTACAATCATAAGAGAAGTGGGTGGCTGGATGTTAAATTATGGCCATGAGACAACTGGACTGTTAGCAACTTACATATTTCAGGGAAAGATGAGAACGTATATGCTGGTTATAAAAGTGAAAGTGACAAAAGTGATACCAGGTGAAATTATTACATTATCCACGATGGACCAAAAAAAAAAAAAAAAGGCAAAAGACAGGCGTTTGTGGAAAACCTTAGCGAAAGACCCGTGGGCTTTGGGCACCTAAAGATTCGGAGAGACAGAGATCTATGATGGTCACCATTGCTCTTATTTTTACTGTAACTGCACACAGTTTGAAGCTCTTGCAAGTTTCTCTTATAGCAAAGACCTTATAACATAGCATCATAGTCAACGAGGAATGAGTTTACAACCAATTTCTTTATTCTATAGGGACAATAGGCAGGTCTGCACAAAATTCATTGGAAGCAGCAGAAATGTGGTTTATTAGAAGAATGTTGCGAATCCTCTGGACAGCAAAAATAACTGAATGTATGAGAAGAGCTGGAGAGATGAAAAATCTTGTCAAAAAAAGATAAGAGAGAGACAATGTACTTCCACAGGACATGCAATGAGAAGAAGGGGGCACTGAAAATATTATAACAACAGGAAAAATAGAAGGAAGAAGATCAAGAGGAAGACCAAGAGAAATGATACTGGACAGTCTGACGGGATGGTGTGAGAGGAGATCACCAACTGAGCTGATGGCCTGTATGAAGGATCGTGTACTCTGGAGAAGCATAATAGCCAACGCCAGTCGGCATGGCACCTGATGATGATGACGATAGGGAATATAAGAAACAAGACTGCAAGCTGACCTTATCATCATTAGGAAAATACCAGCCTCTACCACAAAGCCTCCCACAATCACAACAGGCTCTTTACTGGGGGCACTGCTAGGAAGTAGAACAGGATCTTGGCCAGCCTTAGTTTACAGGTTCTTATGATCGTTCCGAGATTCATAACGGGCTGAAAATCATCAGCTTACTTCTTAGATTTTAATGAGGATGGTTCGATAATAACTGATGATGATGATGATGACAGTCTCATAACACTGCAGTATAACTTTTCTTTCCATTCCTTTCAACAATAGTAATTTTTACAATGGTATTATAGTTTTATTGTTATTCTAAGTGTTGTTCTGCAGGTGGTGGTGATAATGATCAACAACAACCACCAAATGACCGAAGGTTAAAAAACAAAACAAACTGAAAAACAAATTTACTTACATTTGTACAAATTTCTAAATCTTTCACATAAGTTCTCTCCGTCTGTAACAATTCTGCCATAATGAACCTGAGAAGAAGAAGAATAAAGCTAAACATCAAATACTAGACAGAAGAGGGAGAAAATAAAGCTCACTGAAGTGGTCTTCTTCTTCTTCTTCTTCTGCTGAGCCATTGACGCTCATTGCTGCACACAATTTATGCCTCCATTCCTCTCTGTTCTTGATCATTTCTTGCCAATTGTCAGTTCCAAAAGCACATTCTAGGTTGTTGTGCATTTGTTGTCTAGGTGTAGAGTCTGCATCAAACCTGTATCTATTAAATTCAGTCAGGGAATCAGCATGGAAGTCATGTGGTCAGAATCAGGAGTTGGAGTCAAGTAGTCAAAGTCAAGTAGTCAAAGTATTGTATTCAAACTCACCAAATCAGAGTCAATATCATAAGGCCAAAGTCATGTAATCACATTCAAGGAGCTGGAGTCAAAGTCATGTGGTTAAAACTTAAGTCACAGTGTCAAAGTCAAATGGTTAAAGTTTAAGTCACTGCATCAGTTAATGTGGTTAAAGTTTAAGTCACAGTGTCAAAGTCATGTGGTCAAAGATAAGTCATACAGTCAGTCATGTAGTCAAAGTCATGAAGTCAGAGTCAAACTCATGAAGTCAAAGTCATGTAGTCAGAGTCAAGGTGTTGTAGTCAGGACTTTACTCACTATAGATCCTATAAATATTTACTCTTCAGAAGTATAAAAAAAAAAAATAAATAAATAAATAAAAAATCTCCTCCCTGCCAGTAACTTAACAGTCCCCTAAACGCCAGAATAATATTTTCAGTTCCTGCAAAACTAATCCTACAAAGACCTGTAAAAGATCTGTGTTAAATAACAACTTACTCTCTCCTTCTTGCCAATAACTTAACAGTCCCCTAAATGCCAGATAATATTTTCAGTTCCTGCAAAACTAATCTTACAAAGACCCGTAAAAGATCTGTGTTAAGAAACAACTTACTCTCTCCTTCTTGTCAATAACTTAACAGTCCTCTAGACCCCAGAATAATATTTTCAGTTCCTGCAAAACTAATCCTACAAAGACCTGTAAAAGATCTGTGTTAAATAACAACTTACTCTCTCCTTCTTGTCAATAACTTAACAGTCCTCTAGACCCCAGAATAATATTTTCAGTTCCTACAAAACTAATCCTACAAAGACCTGTAAAAGATCTGTGTTAAATAACAACTTACTCTCTCCTTCTTGTCAATAACTTAACAGTCCTCTAGACCCCAGAACAACATTTTCAGTTCCTACAAAACTAATCCTACAAAGACCTGTAAAAGATCTGTGTTAAAT
This sequence comes from Achatina immaculata, assembly GCA_009760885.1. Lineage (NCBI taxonomy): Eukaryota > Metazoa > Mollusca > Gastropoda > Stylommatophora > Achatinidae > Lissachatina > Lissachatina immaculata. The sequence goes on along the minus strand of CM019715.1, from coordinate 2,987,619 downwards.
AACAACTTACTCTCTCCTTCTTGTCAATAACTTAACAGTCCCCTAAATGCCAGATAATATTTTCAGTTCCTACAAAGACCCGTAAAAGATCTGTGTTAAATAACAACTTACTCTCTCCTTCTTGCCGACTTTCTCTTTTCTTCTGTTATTTCTTTTGCTGTTCCCGTCTGCTCCAGTTTTTCTTCTATAGACGAGTCGCTCTGTCTCTGCTCGTCTTTTTCATTTTGCTGTTTAAATTGGAAATAAATCTCCTCACTGTCAGTCTTGAAATCTCACAGTTCTTCAACAGATTAATGAAAAGGCAATTACACAACTCTATATATATACATATCTACATATCTGTGAAAAAAAACAGAACCTGAGAATCACTATATAATTCAAAGTAAAAATAAAAATAAAGAAAGACAGAGAAACTAGGCTTGCAAAGTGGCACAGAAAAAGAAAGGCAGCCAGTCTGATTAAAAAGAAGTACCGAGGATCATACAAAATGGAGAAGCATGGTCAGCAAGGACATACTTCAACACAATAAAGATTCATTGCTATCGTGTGTTTTTCTCCACTGCAGCCAGTTATGTCTAAAAGAACACTGACAAACTAAAAAAGGATATGAAGAAGTTGACCACAATCCCCAAGTATTGAGGAAAATTACTGGACTTACTTCAAAACCTTCACAAATGCTAAGATCACTCCAAATGAAAAACCACAAATATCAAACCTCATGAGGTGTGAAGCCCAATTTTCCTTGTAACTGCATCCTGTACTTCTCCATCCGAGCAGAGAAGAGCTTGTAACGTTTGTCTACCATAGAACACCACTCCATAATGCTGGTGGCATGGATGCTTCCCTTGGTAACAAAGTCATCTGCCAGATGCAGAAGAAGCTTAACATTCTCTTTGGTTTCCTGGTACAGATAAACACACAAGAACTTTATGGCTAGACAAATCAAGTGAGACATGGAGACAGTCATTACTGTGAAATTCTTCTTCTTTTTCTTCTTCCTCCTCTTCTTCAACGTTCAGTTTCATATGCTCAGCTTTCTAAACAGGGAGATGGAACACCTCCATGAATTCTGCTGTCTGCAGGAGGTCTTCATAGGAACCCCAGAGTTTCTCCTCCATGCTTCTCTTTCGGGGCCATACCTGGGCTCTGAGCTCTGCATATGGTGCAGGTCTGTAGCATATGTTCAGGGGAGGGGGGGGGCCTGTTTTGATACATGTACTGGGCTCTTGGCACAGCCTTTATCTTGCTGAGATGAGATTATCGTGAAATAAAAATAACAAAACAAATTCAACTAAATATAACAGTATCAAAGACTGGATGAAAAAAAGTGGCCAGGAAATAAAACATATATCAGTGAAAAGTTTTTTAAAAAAAATATCCAATTAGTTTTATCCAAAAAAAAAAAAAAGTCATCAAGTAAAGGCAACAAAATAAAAACATCTAATGAAATAAAAAAGGTCATCATCAGGAAAACTTTTTTTTTTTTAACAATACAGCTAAAAATGAAACATCCATAAAATCAGCAAGAGGTAGCAAAGGACAAAGTTGAAGAAAACTGGGTACACAACTCATAACATGCTAACCACTCTTTTAAAAAAATTCTCATATACCTTAGCTCTGTTCCTGAACTCATAATGTTCTTGCAAGAGAGCCTCAGTTTCACTCTTGTCCGAGCCAAGGTTGGTATGAGATGCCAGGTAGGCCTCACCGTAGTCATGGATCCACTCCAAGGCCTGAAAAAAGAGCATGCAAAAAAAATATATATATTTAACGGGGAGGAACCGAAAACAAGTAGCAATGTCTTCTGTTTTGAAACAAATGATATTTTAAATAAAAGTTAAACAAATTTTTAAAAAAACATTTATGACCTTTTTTACTAACAGTAACACAGTTCATCATCATTATCATCACCTTTCACTCCCCTGAGAGCACAGGCCATGGATAAAGGCTCTCCAGTCATCCCTGTTCTTGGAATTATTCTCTGCTTCCTTCCATGTGTATCCCTTGTCTCTGAGAACTGTCGTGACTTCTCTTCTCCAAGTAAGTCTTCATTGTTTTCTATTTCCTTGAGGATTCCATGTCAGTGCCTGACTTGTCAGTACCAGCAAAGCAAGGCAAGACAGTAACACAGTTACAGTTTCTTTTGTGGTCTAAACATTTTTGTCATCAGTCCACTAGTTTCACAAGGAACTATGATGACATTCTTTTGTCTTAGAAAATGCCGCTGAAGCAAGTAGATGTTAAATGTGTACATAAATTGCTTTGTCAGGGCAAATGGTATGGTCAAAGTGCTTTGTCAGATCATGGAGAAAGAACTTTGTCAGATCATGGAGAAAGAACTTTGTCAGGGTATGGAGAAAGAACTTTGTCAGGGTATGGTGAAAGTGCTTTGTCAGATCACGGAGAAAGAACTTTGTCAGATCACGGAGAAAGAACTTTGTCAGATCATGGAGAAAGAACTTTGTCAGATCATGGAGAAAGAACTTTGTCAGGGTATGGAGAAAGAACTTTGTCAGGGTATGGAGAAAGAACTTTGTCAGAGTATGGAGAAAGAACTTTGTCAGATCATGGAGAAAGAACTTTGTCAGATCATGGAGAAAGAACTTTGTCAGGGTATGGAGAAAGAACTTTGTCAGGGTATGGAGAAAGAACTTTGTCAGAGTATGGAGAAAGAACTTTGTCAGGGTATGGAGAAAGAACTTTGTCAGAGTATGGAGAAAGAACTTTGTCAGGGTATGGAGAAAGAACTTTGTCAGAGTATGGAGAAAGAACTTTGTCAGGGTATGGAGAAAGTGCTTTGCCAAGTGGTATGGTGAAAGTGTTTTGCCAGGCAAATGGTATGGTGAAAGTGTTTTGCCAGGCAAGTGGTATGGAGAAAGTGTTTTGCCAAGCAAGTGGTATGGTGAAAGTGCTTTGCCAGACAAGTAGTATAGTGAAAGTGCTTTGCCAGGCAAGTGGTATGGAGAAAGTGCTTTGCCAGGGCAAGTGGTATGGAGAAAGTGCTTTGCCAGGGCAAGTGGTATGGTGAAAGTGTTTTGCCAGGCAAGTGATATGGTGAAAGTGCTTTGCCAGGCAAGTGGTATGGAGAAAGTGCTTTGCCAGGCAAGTGGTATGGAGAAAGTGCTTTGCCAGGCAAGTGGTATGGTGAAAGTGTTTTGCCAGGGCCAGTGGTATGGTGAAAGTGTTTTGCCAGGGCCAGTGGTATGGTGAAAGTGCTTTGTCCATGTTGCAATCTCCCCATCTTGGCTCTGAAATCATCTCCTGAAGGACTAGTTCCACGCATCTGAAAATCTAGCAGATTTGCAGTAGGTGTCAGAAGATGAGTAGGCCAAATGATCTCACCACCACTAGCCTAAGAGTCCCACCCCCCCCCCCAGATTTTCCTTTTGGGGTTAACCTCCATAGTCTTTAACTCTCCTGTGCCTCCCTCATGGCAATGAGTTTGACAAACCCAACCAGACACATGAACACAAAAAAAAAAAAATCAACAAATCATGTTCCACAGGGAACAAAAATTAGTAATAAATCATGTTTGACAAGGAACCTAAAAGAATCATTAATTATACGCTCCATTAGGAACTAAAAACTTCAATAAGTTTCCTTCATAACGAAACCAAAGAGACCAGAGAGTTGTATGTTCCAGACTGAAGCAAATGACATAAATGTTATTTACCTGCTTGGCACTTTGTTCAAACAACACAAACTGGTGGCACTGTTCTAGTTTTCTCTTTTTTAAGGTCCAGTACTCTAACACCAGATTTTCCTGTTGTAGCAGCTTGGCCAAAGTTGCTGCAGACAAAGACAGTAACAAATGATGTCATGTATCTTTGGTCATGGCCAAAACTGAAGTAATGTATCTTTGGTCATGACCAAAACTGAAGTAACGTATCTTTGGTCATGACCAAAACTGAAGTAATGTATCTTTGATCATGGCTAAAACTGAAGTAATATATCTTTGATTATGGTTAAAACTGCAGTAGTGTATCTTTGATCATGGCTAAAACTGAAGTAATGTATCTTTGATCATGGCTAAAACTGAAGTAATGTATCTTTAATCACTAGTAAAACTGAACAGTGTTTATTTAATCATGATTAGAACTGAAGTAATGTTTCCTCAAACCTGAAATAATAACATCTTTTAATCATGAATATCTTGAAATAACAAGACTAAATGTGAGGAAAAAATAAAAAAGGCCAAGAAAACTGAATATTATAATTTCTGTAAAAACGGAACCTGGTAGGTAATGACCACAATAAATGTGAAGAAGAAAAAAAAAAGATTAAACTAACAGGAACTCCTAAACTGATTTTATTCAGAAATATGGGAGCTGGAATATCCAAATCAATAGTGACACACTTTCTTGCACTGAATGCCATGGCCTGCCGCTGTTTCCAGTCATTAAAGTTCTCGGCAGCGTTATGAAGTACATTCTCCAGGCCGTGATTCTCCTTCGCAGGATGTGATGGGACCACTTAAATAATGATAGTCTTTCAATGCTCATCTATGTATATCAGCTTTTATATGTCATTTGAAATTTGAAATCATGAAGAAAAATACGATCTGAACTTCAGAAAGGATATATTTTAATGAAGAATGCCTGAAAATATTCATGATTTAAATGATGGATGATTCTGTAACAGTATGTGTTGAACAGGGTGTTCAACCCCACATCACATGTTTACAGAACAACATCCTCGAGCTGCTGTTTATATTTTTGGTTCTATTAAGTTATGCCCCTTGAGCCATGAAACCCGAGGTAATCCGTACAAATGCATGGCAGGAGAATATCTGGAACACCTGAATGGGGGGTTCTCTGTGAGAGACTGCAGGACTGAAGGACAGTAGAGAGGAGTGTGAAGAACCTGAGCTCTGTGGATGACTGAAAGTTATTGTACCAGGGTCATACTGAAAGTCGTGAGCAAAAATTTTTTTTAAATCAGAATTTATAGATAGAGAAAACATAAATGTACCACCTTAATCTGCATCCTTTTCTTCACTTTTCAACATAATCTGCATTTCTCTGGACGCATTTTTCCTATCGCTCTGCATGTCTGAAAATACCCGCCTTGTAGAATTCCATTCCAGCTGGCCGATGGCACAGGCGCACTGCATTCTGGACGTTCTTTCCTGTGGGACCCAGTGGGCACAAACTTTCCTATAGCATAGGGTTTCAATCATTTCCTGTACTGCATTGTGACCTATACCTAGATTTACAGCGATTTCAGATACTATGACACATCTATCTTCTTTAATGATGTCGTCTACCCTTTCCATGTTGCATTTAGTGGAGGCAGTTCGAGGCCGACCACTGCAAGGCATATCTCGGATGCTCATGTTTCCATCATTGAAATGTTTCACCCACCTCTTAACACTGCTAGCACCTATACACACATCTCCATAAGCAAGCTGAAGTCTTTGGTGAATTTCAGCAGCAAGGATTCCCTCTTTAACAAGGAACTCAATAACAGCACATTGACGAAACGAAACTTCAACACCTGACATTTTGTTTATGCTCCATGTGGTCATGTGACCTCTACATAAAGTGCAAAGGATGCAGATAAGGTGATACATTTATATTTTCTCTACCTATAAATTCTGATTTTTTAAAAATTTTTGCTCACGACTTCGTTATGACCCTCATATCATCCCAAGAGAATGTAGTGACATATTGTTGCTGGAGTGAAAGAATTTGGAACACGTCTTCGTCTGCTTGAGATTCTCAGTGATTTGGTGGCTCTGCTTGGAACTACGGAACTGAGCCACAGGAATTTGTACACGTGATGTCATCTCAATCATTTTAAAGTGGAACTTGACATCTTTATCCCACATCGTCTCATCATCATCATGTGCTGTCCACTAAATATACTGATGTCATCTCAACCAGCAGTCTTGATGAATCTTTCAACGTCTGATGTATATTTTTTTCCCCTAGTATGGAAGTCGAACCCGAGGCCTGAAAAGAGTCTATATATCAGGACTCTTATTCTTGTCATGGTAACCTTTTGGGTTATGTGAAATGAAACCATCTCCCCAAAGTGTCCCTAGCTAAACCGAATTAAACAGGGACTACTAATAAAGCTGGGTGGGAAGCAATTCTCATTTGTTTCATAAACTGGAAATACAGAATAACATTCATGATTCACTGCACCAACTTTTGGTGTGAAGAGACCTAAAGTAATGATTAATAAGAAAAATCTGTTCATTGACAAATTTTAGTTACTAAAGTGTTTACAGGGTGCACACAGTTAACTCTTCCCGTGCCGCAGGAAGAAACACGGATCTTTCGTTTGGTGCCGGAGTAAAAGCACGGGTCTTGATATGTATCGGGGGGGGGGGGGGGGGGAGGTGTTCAGTTGGAAACGTGAATGAAATACAGTATTTCCATGTTACATGTGCTTATTATGTTTCAAAATAACTAAAAATGTATGAAGATTTCATAAATACGATGGTTTTTTTTTTAGGAAAAAAGAAGTAATGTGATGTTTTTAGATAATAATTGTCTCCTACTTACCATCGACTAGGTCTAGGGTACAGTACGTACCATCTGAGATGCCAAGAACTACCTGTCAATCTCATCTTGTGATTGTATGTGCCTTTCTCCTTAAAATAATGTCTGAAATAACCTTCTAGCTACTTCTCCAGTCATCTAATATGTCTAGATCTACTTGGGATACATTCAAAAACAGTGGTCTAGTCATAGGGTATGTCCATACTCCTATCTACATCACCAAAAATTGAAATTTCTCACAGAAAACTTCAATTTTCTCCCTCATAACTAGGCACTCTTCGGCCATTTTGAAAAAGGTCACAGGGCATGTGCACTAAATGTTTACAATCTAAACGTTACACCAGGTTTTTAATGAAACAAAGCATGTAGCGAAATATAGTCACACGGCACTACAGACACAAATCGGAAGTGACCATTTTTAGTCATTAGGCACGGGAAGAGTTAAAATATTTTTGAAAGCGAAATGGGATAAAGCATTCCTGATCCAAAGTGCGCTGAGTTAAAATAATCTAGAGGCAAAGTGCACAATTAAAATATTCCTAGGGCAAAGTGTACCGAGTTAAAATATTCCTGGGGCAAAGTGTACCGAGTTAAAATATTCTTGAAAAAAAGTGCCATGAATTGAAATATTCTGAGACAAAGTGCAGAGAGTTCAAACTAAGCGAAATGAGATAAAATATCTTTGAGACAAACTTCGCCAAATTTAAATACTCTTGAGGCAAATTTCATCAAGTTTAAATATTTCTGAGACAAAGTTCACTATCTGTGTATTAAAGAGCGCTAAAAAACAAAAAATTCTCATTAAAAAATAACCCACCTTTTACCCGTTGTTCTGGGCTCCCAAACTTCATCTGTGCACCAAGAAAGTGTAAGTTCCTGGTCACATATTTAAGGAATGTTTCTGCGGTCCTTCTAGCAAGAGTGCATGCCTAGTATAACAAGAAGGGAGAACCAACAAAAATCTAACTTTTTGCTTCAAAAATTGTAATGAAACAAAAAAGCCACATTTAAATTATTTTCACAATAATTGTGAACAGAGTATTTGACAATAAACTAGACAGATGAGGCTGAATATAACAGTCAATTACATGGTTCCTAACAGCAGCCATGTGGCCAGTTTGCAAAACTAGAAACTATGATACCTGCATTAATGTATAATAATTAAGTAAGATTAGTTTAAGGTCACCATCCTTGAATTCTGGTCAAGTTCATATCCCAATGCGAATAAATTAATCTAATTGTCTGGATCTAACATCTTTCATCATTTCTCTTTCTTCATTGCTCCGTCTCAACAAGGCTGTTTGGTTAAAACGTATCACCATGACACACCCTGTGGTCTGACTTCAGTTTGGTGTATCTTTAAGACTAGGTTCACCTAACCATTGCAATCCCTATTCACTGTCAGACCACTGTCCGTTTCAACGGAACTCTGGATGGTTGCGTACGATCTTGGACGGCTTTGGTTTGTCAATCCTGATGCAAGCAGGGCTGACTTCTACCTCATTCGGCTGCAACTTCCGAGTACTGCATCTTTGAGCCCTCCCCACCCCATTTCTCACTCAAGTGTTACAATCAATTTCCCTCTTTGTTCTTTGTCCTTGAAATATGCCTTCATGTTCTGCATATTAACATTTTTGGGGCTTCTGATGATCTGAGGAGCTAGGTAGTTGTATAAGTCTCTAAGACAGTGTTCCAAAGCACTGGTGGTGGTGATGGTGACAGCAGCAACTGTAATGGTGGTGGCTGTAGATCTCTCTGTTGCTGTGAGCTTAAAGTTCTTGACAACTGATGCCTTAGTGAAGAGCTCTGCCATCCTTTGCAGCTGCTCAGTTTAATGCTTTCGAAAATAAGGCAATGTTATTGATGACGAGTAAAAAAAGTACTGATGATGATGATGATGATAAAAACAACCTACCCTGAGAAAGGCTTCCTTTTGTTCGTTGTGTTTGTTAATAAGCTGGACGAGATAGGTAGCTTTTGTTTGAGTATTTGTAGTGCCCGCCTTCTCACTGTTACACCAGTCTTCATCGCGCTTGTAATCCCTGTCCAATGACTCCAGCACTGACCACACCTACACCAAACAAAAACCCAGGTAAGTCATGGATGATTAATGAATGATACACAGTATGTCAAACAAATAAGAAAAAAAAAAGATTTGTCTTGTCTTGTCTCCTTCCTCATATATCTTTTGCTGCTGATGAAACAAAAAGACTTTGTGATCAAGCTCGGAAATTTTCTTGATACAAGTCAGTAACCTTCAAAGCATCACAGATCCAAATCCTCTCTTTTCAACCAAGGCTGACCCCAAATCCTTCCCTATATATTAAACCACCATCCCAGAAAGAATTTTCACCAATATACATTTATTATTTTTATTTAATTACGGAAACACAGACATTCCCCCAGGAAAGTTAGGGACCACAGATTAGCAGACTCAGATCTGTGGAGTATTCATCTTTCCATATTCATCTTTCAATATTTCAACAATCTGAGTCTGTCAATTTGTGGTCCTAATTCCCCTCTTCTCACCCCTCCCAAAACCACAAATTCTCCCCTGGGAAGCCACTGGTTGAGAACCCCTGAAGTAAACAGTCAAAAAAAAAGAAGAAATATTATAAAATCTACCACTAACATCATCCCACCTGCTCAGCAGTCTTGTACCAGTTAGTGGAGGCCATAACCAGCTTCTGGCGCTCCTCCGCGTGGTACATGAGCTGTTGCCAGGCAAGCGTCACATTTTCTGCAACAGCACGAACCAGCTCAGCGTTGTAGTGCTGCTGCTGAAGCATGAGTTCCGCTCTCTGGGTCACCGTCACCACACTGTAATGTGTTTTCTGAAAAGCGGAATAACAACAGTTAGACGGCTTAGATATAAAATAGTTAGACGGCTTAGATATAAAATAGTTACACGGCTTAGATATAAAATAGTTACACGGCTTAGATATAAAATAGTTACACGGCTTAGATATAAAATAGTTACACGGCTTAGATATAAAATAGTTACACGGCTTAGATATAAAATAGTTACACGGCTTAGATATACGCACTACCGGAATCGACGACTGGCAAGAAAAGATCAAGAACGGGCAGGAACAGAGGCTTGTCTTGTCTGCGGAGTGAGGCTCAGTGGCTTGAAAAGCTGCTGAATTCGTCAGCCGCTCAAAGAAAAAGAATAAGAAAGGTAAAACACTTGTAGCATTAAAAGTAGGAATGTTTAGCTCAGTATTATGCCACCATGTTATTTGGGAGATATTCTGATAGCGCTTATATTTTTCCCCCACACACCGCAAAGTGATATGATCAGTGTTACACACAGCTCCCTTTCCCTAAATCATCATCCCAGATCTGGGATGTTTTAAATGAATGTAAGAGTGCAAGTTTATTTCATGCTGTTGCGTAAATCAGAGTGTGGAGTGTATGGACAAGAGATACGTTTATTATTTATTTATGTACTCATTTAATTGTGTCTTCATGATTATTACTGCCCATTAATAAATGCTGAATGACTGTGACTGAGTGAAAGCTGTATGATGATGGGCAGAATGTTAGACGGGCCTGCGTGTCCAATTCTTAACCTTTTGAAAATAAAGTACAGTGAAAGTGAAAGTAAACCAACTCCTGGTGGACCCAGGTGACCGTTTATGCAGCTAGGCTGACTGGGATGCCTCTGGCTAGAAACAAACCGCCAACCTCAGCCAGCCACATTGGATAACTGCACTATCTACTTTGTTATTGAGCCATATTACACGGCCAGAAATGAGCATAATATTCTGTGACATGACAGCTGGAAAAGTTTATGGTTCAGTTTGACAAAAAGGGAAAGAAAAAAAAAAATATATAGAAAATGCAGGCAAAGGTAACAAACACTACCAATATTTCAGCTTTTTTTTTTACTCAGGGACAACAGAACAGGTACTAGAAATAAATGCGCTAAAGGAAAACAGGAAAAAAAAAATCTGTAAAGATATCCAACTCGTCTGGGAGGCCAAGAAGAATGGTTTTTCCCCCCCTTTCCTTTCTCATCAAATCTTCCACCTGTAACAAAACTGCATCCCACACCTTAATCAAAGATTTACCGTCACAAACAGAAAAAAAAAAAAAAACTGAATTTCACATACTACAAAGTTAATTTATGTATGCTTCTCAGATCCAAATGACTGTGAGGTTCACAGATTACCTCCCTGTAACCACAAACTTTTCCTTTTTGTTAACTCCCTTGTACTGATGTTGCAGTGAAATCTTGAAGTCAAATGAAGTTTAAACCATGCTAGTTCCCAAAAGATTACTCAGCTGAGTACAGTACTGCAGTCAGTTCTCAAAAAGTGCCACCAAGAACAAGATAAACATCAAAGAACATCAATCTCTCTAACTTATCTGATTTCTGGACCAGAGTAATTTCTTCTTCATTTATTAACAGCTACTTCAGAAGAGATTTTTACTCAAGAACTAGTTACTTAAAAAAAGGTGCTTACTCAAGAACTAGTTACCTGAGAAAAGGGTGCGCACTCAAGAACTAGTTACCTGAGAAGAGGTGTTTCCTCAAAGAACTAGTTACCTGAGAAGAGGTGCTTACCTTGCAGGGTTCATTAATGTTCATACAGGCTGTAAAGATATCTGGAATTTTCACTGCATGTCATTTTTAAGATTTTTTCCTCAAAGTCTAAATGAGTGTTTCTAATACCATGTATATTAGCCTACTTAAGAAACTAGCAAAGATTAAGAAGTTCCTACCTCTATGGCAATCATAAACTGCTCATGCTCCTTCTTCAGTTGCTCTGCTTCTACTAAGGAATTTGGGCACATAAAGCTGTCTGTCAGCATGGATTCCCCATTGCGGACCCACAGAATCACCTGTAAAGAATAGAAGTGATCATTAAAAAAAAAAAAGAAAGCAAGCCACAACCACGCCTGATACACCTTCATCCATCCACATCCACATCCACTGTCTTGTCAGACAACAAGCTGCTCTTCTATCCATCTTCTGGACACCCTCCATGTCTTCAGTTTTCAAAAATATGGGCCCCATCCTTTACCATCTCCTTCCTTGCTCCCTAGATACCATCCCCTCCATTACTAATCTTCAGGCCATTGTCTTGTTTAACATGACCGAAAGGACAACTTAATTCTCTTGATAGGGCTGATAAGCCAGCTTTCATTTTTTTTGTCCCTATGTCTTAGTCTTGTCTTGTCCTGTGTCTCCCTGGAACTATGAGCTGGCGTTCTTTGCAGGTGATGCTGTGAAGGTGTTGAGGCGCAGCATCATGCTGACTTGTGAGCGGGTCATGGCAGCTATTTTGTCAGTCTCTGAGTGCAGCTAAAAAAAGCTGGGAGTGTACAATGCTTCTTTAGCTGACTCGGTCGTTATGGCAACCCCTGGCCCCATTAGCTAGGCTAAGCCTGTTACTGTGGGTGCCAACGGAGAAGTGGGAAAGGATCCTGGTCAGCTACGGTTGCCCAACCCTAACGCCAGCGTAACAGTTATGGGTCACTGATCATCAAAAAAGACGTCAACCAACCAGTCCCAGCAGACAAAAACTCCCAATAAATTTGAGTTCAATACTGAAAAAAAAAACAGGATTATTTTCTCATGAGCTTACATACCTACATGTTTTCTCTTCTCTTCCAAGCTTATTTCTGACAACACTCAAGACAACACAACAAAGACCTACCTGTCTGGCTTCTATCTCAAAGTTGCGCAGGTGAACGCACTGCTGCAGCCTGATTCTTTTCTGCTCTGCAAGTCCCTCCATGTCCACCTGTCTCTCATTCAGATAATCCAACAAGACGCAGATGCGGCTTGTTGCCTCATGATCACTCTCATTTATCACCTGATTCAAAGAACAATATTTTTTTTTATTTACCTGCTGTTTATTCTTACCTTCTGTTTATTCTTACCTTCTGTTTATTCTTACCTGCTGTTTATTCTTACCTTCTGTTTATTCTTACCTGCTGTTTATTCTTACCTTCTGTTTATTCTTACCTGTTGTTTATATAAATTTCAAACTATTTTTTTCTCTCACTGGAACTTAAAACTAAGTGACTCTACAGTCACAAAGATGTTAGAGCACAACCATCATGTCAGACTGGACCTTTGCAACTTAGTCCAGTAAAGGACCTGGCCAGATCTCAACTTCCTATTGTACAAGCTGTATCTTATCTTATATCTTATATCCTTCCCGTGCCGTTAAACATCACATAGGGCTCACAAAGTAGTTCGCCAATTTTTCCTGTCTTCAGTGAGTCTTTCAACCTCATCAAGGGATCTTATGCCTGTTAATTTGTCCTCTCTTAACAATGTCCTCTTCAGAGTTTCACGCGGTCTGCCTCTTTTTCTTTGGCCTGTTGTCAAGCTGTATGTTGATGCTGAACACCAGCAACAACTGCTGCCATCTGTCAGAGAGGCTGCTGTCAATGTCAGAGAGAATGTCATGAAGAAGAAGAAGGACAATGTCAGAATGGGAGTGCGTTAACAGTGGCCAACTCAAAGACATGCTTCTTGGCAGACTCCACCACCACTGGTACCACAATATGAGTTGCAGTCGGTTAATAGCGGGACCGAATTTCTCACGCTCAAACAGAGAGTAGTTATGACACCAACCATTAAGGATCATGATCCCCAATGTATGACTGACTAGCGTGCTAAAAACGAGCAATTTGGGTGCAACACAAGTTTTTTTTTAAACACATGTTAAGTGCTCTCTGTGATTTGCGACATGGCAGATTTCCACGAGCTGCATCAAATTCTCTTTCAAGTTAAGAAAAAAAAACAGCTACAGAAAGCTACCAAATGTTGAAGATGGCTTTCCGAGAACAGGCTACGAGTCATTCCAAGAAACCTGAATGGGTTTCCCAGTTTAAGGCGGACAGAACATCAGCTGATTATGACCAGTGCCCAGGTCAACCAGCATCCAGTTCAACGCCAGAAATGGCCGAGAGAATGCGTCACATTATCCGTGAAGACTGTCATCGAACCACTGACGAAGTTAGTGCACCAGCAGGAATCGGTCACAAAAGCTGCCACAGAATGAAAAAGGAGGACTCGATGATGTGGTGCCCACTGCATCACAAAGTTTGTGCCCAGACAGGAATACAGATGTTTTGCTAAAATGGTCAGAAACAGAATCTGAATCAACACAATCACAAATGAAGATGAGCGGATGCAGCAAACATGAAGGTAAACTCCAGAGAGAAATCACCTCCCACCTGAGCTAGCTCCTGGCCCCTCTGTATAACTTCATAGGTGCAGGTCTGCAAATGCCTGACATTTTCATTGTGTATCTGTAACACCTGCTCCACTCTGCTCCCATCAGTGATCATCTCTACATGCTGGAGTTCCTCTGACAAGAGTTCAAGCTGGGAGGAGACCTGTGTTAGGAGAAACAATGAACATATGGATAAAATCTTGAACAAAAAATCTTAAACAAGGACACTTTTTCTGTAATGTATAATTTTTGTATGAATAACAAATAGAAACAACATGACTGTGTACTTCACTAATAAATATAACCGTTCCTACCTTGCAGAAATTTCTCTAAATGTTGGGAACTGATAGGAAGCCCCTGTAAACTTCTCCCATCTGATTCTGAAGCCGGCGTTTTCAGATCTTCAAGGCTGTTGCTGCATTTAAAGGAAGCTCCCAAAATGACGATATACATTCTCCATTAAGCTCATTTTAGGGGAAAATCTGGCGGCCTGGTTGGATGAGTGGTTAGCCACCTGGTCTACTAATCTGGCAATATTGGGTTCAAATCTCAGCAGTAGGAAGTACTTTCTGGTATCACCACAACAAAAATGCCATACGGTCCACCCAGTCTCTAAAAATGGGGGCCAGAGAATTCTGGGAATGCAGTCAGGCATGATACTGACCACATCACACTTTCATGTGATTAACACCAAATCTCCAATATGCCTCAATAGCTTGGAAACAGAGATTTTACCCTTTTTTTTTTTTTTTAACCTTACCTTACCTTACTCTGGCAAGGCTTCACATCAGAAACCCATTCCCCTTTAAAATCAGAGGCAATGCCCATTTGCATGTGAATACACAGAATGCACATATTTCATAAAGACATAGTTTTCAATCCATCAACTCGGTGGGGTTCTTCCACCACTTACCTCCATAGCATCTCTTTCAAAGACCTGCAGCTGTAAACAAAGATCCAGCTTCATTTTCCTGGCAGCCCACAGATCTTCCAACCGACTTCGGCTGTCATTTAGCTGCCTCAGAACACCTGTGAGGACAGGAACGTACAGATTAATACTGGAAACCTCTTGACCACAGAAGACTGACAAACATACACTGAAACAATCGTACGTCATACTAGCATTACTCTGTCACATCTAAATAACTTCTCTAAACATAGCCTAAACTTAACTCTAACATAACCAGTGATTGTATTAACTGGCAGTTACTGGTAAATTACCAATTAAAAATGAGAAATACCAAAACTTTTGAACATCGTTGATTACAGTAACTGCTTTATATAATCAAAAAAACCTAGTACAAGTGAAAAGCAACCAGCAAAACTGGTTGGAGGATAAATGTACTAGTAGGATGATGATGATGATGCTCAATTTGCATGAATGAGAATTAACCAGTTTAGACTCTGGTTCAGCATGTGATCATTTTGTGAAGATTAAATCTCGATACAAAGAAGAACAAGAAATTTCACACAAACATTAAACTTTCCACTGATGCTTGTAAAGTGTGTTTACTTTTACATTAAACAAAAACAAACAAACAAAAAAAGTATAAAGTACTGAATGTCATACTCATAAAACCGGTATTTCAAAAAGTGAGCAACAAGTACAACTGTATCGATTTTTTTAAAAATCCTAGCGTGATAACTACACAACTTAAACTGCTGAAAGTAGTATATCCCAAAGAAATGCCAGCTACATAGCCCACTCAGACAAAGAACACAGGCAGCGCTAAGCTCCCTACATGAGAGGTCGTACAGCACTGCTGAAAACCAGAGACAAACTGCCACATTAGGGAGTGAAATTGGCACTGATATCTGAGCAAATAGTGAAGAAGAAACTCACGTAAGACCACAGTGCAAAGATAACACTTGTGACAAGTGGAAGAAAAAAATGACTCGACTGTTGTGATCAAGCTTTTAATAACCCTGTGGAGTCATTTCAGCATCAAGCTGACAACATCAACGCTGTAAGAGAAGTTACGAGATACTCTCTATTACTATTTACCTTCGATATGTTTATAGTCTGTGCTGTGCCCCGTCTTTTCCGTCTCCATTGAAATAATCCTGCAGTAGAACAGAGCATCTAATCTTTGTAAGTTACTTATTATACAACAAAACAGAAAACAGTAAAATAACGGAGAAATACATGCATTTTGTAAGACATCAGATGCAGCAGTCTGAATACTGGGAGCAACAAGCTCAGCTCCCATGACAGACTATAATGATTAATTAATCATTATGTTTTAGAAGATGGCTCTAAAGCAGGTACATGTGGTTTATACAGAGCATCACTTTCCTGTATAGCTTCTCTCATGTCTGATTCTACCAACATTTGACTGACATAATCAGCCACAGTGAAGTGTCTTCATTACAAGGTCTAGTCTCTTCACACCTGTCTTAAAATCTGGCCCTCGGTTCCACCTCGGACGACGCGTAGCCCATATACGCAAGTCTTTTTTTAAGTTCTTCAGAGTTTTCGAAGTCAATTTAAAAACTTCCCACTGACACCTTGTACATATCCTTTCAACCCTGCGCTTGTCTGTATTCTTCCTTCTGGAAGTTCACTATAGTTTGAAGTATAGTTGTTTCATTCTCACAAACTGTTCTAGCGATTTCTTTCTGTCACTTCAAACTAATGAAATAACAGAAATGATATCATTTTAGTGTAATCCAAGTTATCAAAGCTTCTTGCAGTATAACCTGCATAAGTCTTTTTTTTTTCCTTAGTTAATGCATCCATTTTATGATTCATCTTTGAATCTCATTTAACTAGAATTATGCCACTTGATGGAGTCTTCAACACATGCTGTACAGTCTTCTTCTTCAATAAACGATATGTATTCTTCTTATTCAATATGTTTTATATTCTTCTTCAAGGTATGATATATATATATATACACACATATTTTTCTTCAGTGTATGCTATATATTTTTATTTTTTCAGTGTTTGCTAAATATATCTCACCTTAAACACATGCTATATATTCTTCTTCTTCAGTGTATGGTGTAATTTCTTCTTCAATGTATGCTATATATTTTTTCTTCAGTGTATACTATATATTCTTCCTTCTTCAGCATATGCTATAATACTCTTAAGAAGAGTATTATAGCATGTGCTGAAGAAAGAATATATAGTATATAAAGCTTATGATACAGTCTTTTTCTTCAGCATATTCTATAATATTCTTCTTAAGCTTATGACATATAGTTTTCTTCCTCAGCACGTGCTATAATATGCTTATTAAGCTTATGATAGATATTCTTCTTCTTAAACTTAAGATATATAGTCTTATTCTTCAGCATATGCTATAATATACATCCTTCTTCAGAGTATGCTATACAGATGCCCCCCTTCTTCCAATTACAAGCAAGTTCTATCCCTAAGTCTGTTATTAAGTCAAAGATATACTAAGTCAGAACAGCTGAGTGTGATTCGTATCTAACATCAGGTTGTCATCTGTTTGTCTTAATATATAGTATATAGTGTATTTTTCTACACATAAAAAATATTAAAGACACCAACAAACTGCTGCAGATGCACGATGTTTTGACACAAACAGCAGAGTCGTGCCCATATGTCATTACCAAGCACTGAATATGACTTATATTTTTAATACAACAGGTTTTATTGGGGTCATTCACAGCCACAGGATGTACCTAAGTTGGACTTTCACTAACGCTGGGACTGCTGTTATAGTCTTCTTCTTCAGTATATACTTTACATTTTTCTTCTTAAAGCAATACTACATGTTCTTGTTCAACTTTTTATCTTACTTGTCTTTTGTTTAACTAACAGATTCAATTCAACAGTATCAAAATAATTTTCTTCTCATGTTTTTTAGGTAAAATTCCAAGGCAACAATCAATACTGGGCACAATCAACTAACCTAAGCTGTTCTAGCAGCGTTTCTCCTTCCCCGACTGTGTTGATAGCTGCTTCCACTGTTGTCTCTCTCTGCTGGTTAAACTGTGAAATCAACTGTTCAGCACCATCTACATTGTCAGCAAGCTCTGTGCTCTGAAGTTCTGTATGCAAGCTCTCTAACCAGTTTGTCAGCTGAAAAATATTAAATCATAAAAGTCATATGCTGACAAACTGTTGGTCAGCTGTAAAACAATAAATCATAAATGTCATATGGTGACAGACAATCTGTTGGTTACCTAAAAACAATAAATCATAAATGTCATATGCTGACAAAGTTGGTCAGCTGAAAAACAATAAATCATAAATGGCATATGCTGACAAACAATCTATTGGTTACCTAAAAAAAAACAATAAATCATAAATGTTATATGTTAACAAACTAATCTGTCATTCAACTTTAAAAAATAAATTACAGATGCCATATGTCAGCAAACAAATAACTCAGGGAAAAAAATCATGAATGTTACATTAGTAAAATAACTCAGCTAAAAAGAATATTTTATGATGTATCCAAATTTCATGTGTAACTCAGTACAAAGTACATTCACTTTTCTCTAAGGAATGCAAAATATGTGTACTTTTCATTATTGAATGCGAAGTATGCACATTATCCTATTAAATGCTAAAATTGTTCAATATTAAAATACAAACTAAATGCCCTTTACCCTTGTAAAAATACTGCCACCACTTTCTAGTACCATTCACACCAACCTCATGAACATGTGAATAAAATATCACGGTCATGTCCAGCACCGCTCTGCGCCGCTGTAACGATGTCAGGAACCCATGCATACGTTGCTCCAGTTCATGGGCTTCGCTGTAGATCTCCGTGGCATCACATTCACCAGTCTGAGCCAGTTCATCTGCAGCTGCCAGCAACTTCTCTGCATTCGTTATTGTGTTCTAAACAAATATGCCAACAAAGACGTCTTCAGTTATGATTTGGTGCCTTAGTTTTACTGAGAAAAACAGACGTGACACCGGAGAATACTCAAACGTAAGATTAAAGAAAGCTTTAGTTACTTTGAAAAACCATCATCTAAACATTCCAGACACATTCACAGGTACACACATTTCTGTTTTCTACTTCTGGAGGAAGACGCATTCAGATAAGTTCTTCGTTTTTTTTTTTTGTCTCGTTGTGCATGTAATCCTCGAAAAAGGCTCATGCCAAAATATTGGATGTTGTATGTTTTTCATTTATACATTCTCATACTTTCTATTTGTTTTTTTCTCACCTTACTCACTCCCTCACTCACTTTGTAAAACTGCACCATACACCTCCATCTACCTTTTTTTATTTAAACCAGTTTTACTGCAGTCGCCATCCCTTTTATCTGTCACAGGTACACCAATCAACATCTTTAGTGTACAATAACTGATGCAGACTGACCATTCTTACGGAGCTTCTGACTGGTTGTTCATGTTCTGCTACACCATTATTTATCCCCAGCTCCTTCATTCATCACACAGTTATCTGTGAGGTCTTCAGTCTGACCAGCTTCCATTAAAGCTGTATGAGACATTGTTCACTCTTTCTCTACAACAGCTGAGTTGATCAAACGATCTGCTCTTTCATCATCCCCTGACGCTGCACGGCCTTGGCACAAAAAAGAAGGTCAGTCAACAGAAATATAACGCTTGCAGAGCAATGCATCCTTGGAATATGAATCATGCCTTTCTCTGGCACATGAGTGACAAAAGTCAGAGACTCAAATCTGGGCAATGGCGTCCCAGTCATCCGGGTGTAGAAACAGGCACTTACTCCTTGAGTCAAAGAAGGGAAAAGTGCCCAACTACAAGAATTACCACATCATTCTCTAGTGTGCCAATATGTTTAAGAAATTACGGGCTCTAACATCATATCACCTAAGACATGTCAACTCTATGGCATGTTACGGCCATCTTCACCTTTTCTTTACTTTTACCTCTTCCTTTTCCCGTATCACCTGGTTTACCCCAGTCACTTATTTTTCTTCCAGTTTCCTTACAAAAACTTGACCCCTTTAGCGTTACTTAAAAAATATGGGATTGTTTTATCCATCGCAAAATATTTTCACAAAAAAATGAAATAGAATGAGTAGAACACACAACAATTATAAAGATAAATATTTATCATGCCAGAAATAAAAATGACACTTCTTGACTGATCATGATGGTGAAAGTGATGGCAAAGATGATGATGATGATGGTTATGGTGGTATAATGATGATGGGAGTAAAGGTGATCACTAATGATTATGCTCACTGTAATGACGATTTTGTAATGTCTTGACAAGGGCTCAAGATGATGATGAAGGTGGTAGTGGTAATGAAGGTATGCTGATGCTGATAACCAAATGAATAGTCTTTCTTTATCTGATAAACAAAAATGTCTATTTATGCTTCTCCTAGAAATACTGCGTTTCCCAGCAAACCTGAAATGCCGGCCTGGAATATAACAGCTGACCATTCTATTCAGGTGCAGTTTCAACAGTTTCTGTTTTATGATGACATCATTATCATAAACATCACTCTCACTCGAAGAATCTAAACTGTCTGTTGTCCACATGCATAGAAACATCGATACCATCACGCAACAAGTCCTCATCATCTCCGAAACAAGCACATTTACTGCTACCAGCTATTGTTCTGTGTAGCATAGAACACCAAAGCACAGATATATTTAGCTTGATTTGCTTGCTGAATTTGCTGTTCCAGCAGCCTCCCACGTTATCTTATAACCAGGCCTGCTGCTGTTTACGACAGAGTTAGAAAACTCAGGGATATCCATGTATAACTGGCAAGTTAACTTGGAGAGAACACTTGTAAGAGCAACAACAAGCACGAGGAACTTGGGGGAGAACTCTAAAGGGGTTAATAACTTCACTGAAGCAATGACACCACAATGAACTAAAACAGACATACTACTCACCCTAGCAACCGACTCAAAATGTTCATGACTCTTCTGCAAAGCTTTTGCCCTCTGTAATGACTTCCCAATGGAGATATTTTTCTTCAGGAATACATCGCCATGATTGTTCAACCAGTCTATCACCTACAGGAACAAAGGAACAGCAAACAGGAGACCATATCAGTCACTGATATATCAGAATGTTGGAAAAAAAATGTTCTAAAATGCTGTATTGAGCCTATCTTATACGGAAGTGAATCACGATCAATAGGCTAATCCACACAAAGATCATCAGAGGCAACAGACATGTAGTTTATCAGAAGAATGTTGCGAGTTCCCTGGACAGCAAGGATTACTAATGAAGAATGTGCAAGGACAGCAGGAGAGACAAACAAACAAACAAAAAACTTGGAAAAAAAATATGAGAAAGAGACAATGTATTTTCACAGGACATGCAACGAGAAGAGCGAGTTTCTGAAAATATTTTAACAGGGAAAAAAATAGAGGGAAGATGATCAAACTAATAAGAGTTTCCTGCACATTTGTTCTGGCTAACATTTCTATTTTTACACAGAGAAGAGCCTGGCATGACAGAAGAAAACTCTCTGCACAATATTGTCATCTCTTATATAAGCTAGAACTATCTTCTCTCCGTTTCCTCACCAACTTAAAAGACTCACCTGCTTCACGTCCTGCTGGAACAACCTCAGACCCAACCTCTGGTGCAGCTTGACCTTCTTCCCATGCCAGATCTGTTCTAAGTGCCTCTGATGGGCCAGCACCTGGAAGTCAGAAAGTAATAAATACTGTGAGTAAATCTGCACTACAAACTGAAGATGCTAAGCTGTCAGAAAGTGATAAAACTGTGATATGTGAACACTACAAACTGAGAGCAAGGGTTAATTTGTCAGAAAGTGTTAACTGTGACATGTGAACACTACAAACTGACAGGCCAGAAATAAGTTGTCAGAAAATGATAAAACTGTGATATGTGAATGCTATAAACTGACAGGCAGGACTAACCTGTCAGAAAGTGATAACTGTGACATCTGAACACTACAAACTGATGAGGCAGAAGTAAGTTGTCAGAAAGTGATAAAATTGTGATATGTGAATGCTACAAACTGACATGTGTTCACTACAAACTGATGGGCCAGGTCTAACTTCTCAGAAAGTTATAATACTGTGATGTGTGCACACTACAAAATGACTGGCTAGGACTAAGTTGTCAGAAAGTGACAAAACTGTAATATGAGCACACTACAAACTGATGGACCAGGAACAGGGTGTTAAAAAAATAAATAAAAACTATGATAACTGCACACTATAAATGATAACTGCACATTACAAAATGATCTCTTTTACATCTGATCTGTGGCCAGGAAATTTTAAGAATCTATCTTAGGTTGGTGGGAGAACAATCTGGTCATTTCTGTGTCAGTTGTTCTCCTGCTTTCTGCTCCATATCTTTTAATTCTTCTTCGCTAGCATTTTCCTTCATGATGACAACTGTTGCACTTTGTCGTTGTCATGCACCGTGTGCCCCTTCTCTGGCTTGCCATATTTTTAGAACCAGATTCAACTTCCCACTGCCATCACTTCTTACGTAACCAAATTGTCTGTTATCAAGGGCATCACTGGGAAGTATAATAGGCTCTTGATCGATCATGGCTCACCAACTCTAACTCAAGCAATCAACTATGGGCTACTGACCATTATCTCATTCAGCCTGAGTACCCAATCAGCTCCATGCCCCGCATAAAAGTATGGCTAGGGCACAGTTTTCGTACAATTTTATTCTAGTTCCAGTACCGTATGGATATTCCTCGGGTTAACAAAAGCTGCTATGGCTTATTTATTCTATATTTAGTGTCTTTTTTTTTTTTTTTGTGTCTCTTTCCATTAGGTGTTACTAAACAAAGAGGGAGAAGGAGGTAGCTGTCTCTGCAGTGAACTGGCTGATAAAATCATCATTTATATACAAGTGTTTTTACATCTGTTGCTTTTTTAAAACTAATTTCTAATGGCAGCAGGTTTTTAGTATCATAGCTTGATACAAACAAAGTAAATATATGGACATAGGCAACAATATAAACAACATAAACTATTACTAAGCAACAATATAAACAACATAAACTATTACTATTATTATTATTACGTGCTGTGCCAGATAGTGAAGGGCGATTATGCTTAGTGTTTTCAATTAGTTCAGATGCTTTTCTCTTTCCATGCCACTTGGTCAGCCCACTGAGATATTTTTCTTTTGGCTTTCTTCTCTTTCTTTTTCCTTTGAATTTTCCACTCATTACCAGGTTCTCCAAACTTAAGCAACATAAAGGATAATAAAAAAAATATAAGCAAGAAAAAGGGTGGTTTAAAACATAGGCAACATAAAGGATAGTCTAAAATATAAGCAAAATAAAGAATAGCCAAAAATATGAGCAACATAAAGAATAGTCTAAAATATAAGCAACATAAAGGATAGTTTAAAATATACTGTCCAAAATAAGAAACGCATAACTGCTGATGACCCAATTTTAGCCATAACTTTGATGTTCTATAGCTTTTTAAATTGAACGAATAAAATTTTCAAATTGCACACAATAATACCTAAGGTTTTAAACACTCACTTGACAGTTTCTTGCGTCTGTGTGATGAGAATTTGTTAGTCTCAGGGGTTCTTAAATTAGTATGGTGTGTGGCTTTTGCTTGCATCGATCTGCAACTGACATCTCCTGGGCATAGATACGATCAGATGTCTGATGTGCGCCTGTGGGATGGCTGCCCACTCTTCCTGGGGTGCCATGCCACAGATCACGACGACTGGCTGGAGAAACGTTTCAGCAACAAACACGTCTTTGCAGCTCATCCCATAAGTGCTCGATCGGATTCATATTTGGAGGCAGGGATGGCCATGGAAGGGTGAGAATGTTGTTGGCAGTCAGGAACCGTGTGGTGAACCGTGCAGAATGGGGTCTGGCGTTGTCCTGTTGAAACACAGACCTTTGCGCAGCAAAAATGGAAGGACATGGGGTCAGATAATTTCATTGACGTATCATTTTGCTTTCAAGCCTCCATCAATCTGCACCAATGGACTCCTTCCGCTAAAATTAATCATTCCCCATACTATTACACCTCCACTACCATGCGGCGGAACTTCATCAATGCAATTTTGGGCAAAACGTTCATTTGGCCTATGGTAGACCCTTCTCCGAATATCATGGCAGTGCAACAAAAAGGAAGATTCATCATTAAACCAGACATGTCTCCACTGATACTGATCGGCCCAAACAAGTCCATTTTAGCGATGGCGTCTCACCAAGACAGGACCTTGGTGAGGTCGTCGGCCACCAGTCCAGCTTCATGCAGTCTATTATGGACAGTCTGATCAGACACATGACATCCTGCAAGCAATGACTGGGCACTTGAGAAACCTGTTGTAAACCCGTTTCTGAGGTGATGAACCAGAATAAAGCGATCATCAGCTGCTGTTGTCACCCTGGGTCGTCCACTGCGGTGCCGGTCTTCAACTGAGCCAGTGGCTTGAAAACGATGCCAAAGTCGACTGATGGTACTCAGCTGCATGTTTATATGCCTGGCAATCTGACTCTGACTTTCGCCTGCTTGCAGATGACCAATAGCAATGTTTCGTAAATTTTGCGATAGACGCGCCATAACTGTTTGCTTGAAAATTAACTGAATTTGTTTGTGTAACATCATACTTTTAAAGGGTTTCATCTGCGTGGGAAGTGAGCTGTGCTCACCACAAAAATCACGACTTTTCCATAAACGCAATGTGAGTTATGGTAAAAAAAATGTGTGATTAGCAAGGGCAGCTACTGCATTCTGAGTATACAAGAGAATAGCAAAATTCACATTAAATCATGGACCTGATATCTTGGTGACAATTTTTGGTTTGGTCTGAGATACCCAGGAAAAAAATGTTTGTCATAACATATAAAAAATGAAGCTTACACAAGCTATGCATTTCTTTTTTTGGACAGTATATAAACAACATAAAGAGTAGTTTAAAATATAAGGAACATAAAGGGTAGTTTAAAATATAAGGAACATAAAGAGTATTTTAAAATATAACGAACATAAAGGGTAGTTTAAAATATAAGGAACATAAAGAGTAGTTTAAAATATAAGGAACATAAAGGGTAGTTTAAAATATAAGCAACATAAAGGATAGTCTAAAATAAGCAACATAAAGGATAATCTAAAATATAAGCAGCAAAAAGGAAAGCCTAAAATATAAGTAACAGAAAGGGCAGCCTAAAATAAACGCAGGATAATAATAATAAAATACACACTCACACACACCCCCACCCCAATCAAGAGGAAACAACTCACCTCATGCACAACATCAAGGACATGCCCCGCTGCCTCAGAGTAATCTGCCTTTGCAGTGATAGAATTAGCACTGCTGGCAGTCACTGGAGTCTGCAGTGTGTCCAAGAGAGCTTTACCGTCACCACAGACCTGCAAGAACAGTGATATTAACAAGATGTCAGGTCCAGTCAGAAGTAGGGTGCAACCACCGCGCAGGGGGGGACACAAGACACTTCCTCATTTTAAGGGGAAGCCTGCATGTGGATGTGGATGAGTGGATGTGGATGAATGGATGTGGATGAAAATAAAACAGCTAATCATTGGGGGGGGGGGGGGGGGGCACAAAAACAGTTGTAAAAATCTTCATTTCCATGCCATTAAGGTGTCAGGCCCGTATTTCTAAGACCACTGGTACACGAAACTGTGATTGGTCAGTTATCTGGCTACATTTACCTTCCTAGATTTCTCAGGTACCCATTTTCATAGGCTGAATGGATCCCGGGGCCTAGTTGTACCTTACAAAATTCCTGTCAGAAGCCCGTCAAACTAATCAAATTGGAGACAAGGAGACACAAACACAAATAAATTAGACCTGGAAATACCAATGCTGCTACTGCAATCAATTATACCACTGGCAGAATAATGAAAAACTAACCAACAAAATTTATGCTTGCCAATTTCTGAATTATCAAGTGAAACACAACAGGCTGAAGAAAAAGAGGTCGACCACGAGAAACTCTGAAGAGGACAATGTTAAGAGAGGCCAGTTTAATGGGCATAACATCCCTTGATGAGGCTGAAAAGCTCGCCAAAAAACAGGAAAACTTGGCAAACTACCATGCGAGGCCTATGTGATGTTTAAAGGCACGGGAAGGATGTAAGACGTAAGAATTTCCAAGAACAATGAATGTATGCCTGCTTCAGCACATTCATTTAAGTATATAAGAATAATTATAATGCAGTGAAGAGATAATGTTTATATGCTCTATAAAGCGGCCCCTCACCTCTGCATACGTCTGACTGATGGTTTCTATAAGATTCTGATGTTGCTGTAGAGCCTCTTCAAGATCATCTATACCACTCGGGATTTTCAAACTCTCACAGGTGTTCTGCCACACAATCACTTGAGCAAGATACTGAAAGTAGACACACAACATCAGTCTTATTTAGTTTTAGTTCAAACCTTTTACATTATGTGCCACACACTGGCGATGACGCTTCTCATAACATGCTATGCTGAATAGTGTTGTGTGATCCCCTGTGTTTCTGATTAACTGAAATGCTTTTCTTTTTCCACGCCACTTTTTCAGTCCGCTGAGAAATTTCTCTTGGCTTCCCTCTCTTTTTTCCTTTGAATTTTCCAGCAATCCAAAACTGCTGACAGTTTTAACTCTTTCATTCCGGAATTAATTTCCATGCGCTACCAGAATAAATTTTGATGAGAAATCTTGGTACAAACAAACCAGAAAGAATTTAATAATCATTTTCAAATATGTGATACCTTTCACTTTGTTTAGACTTTGCCTAAATACTGCTCTGAGCACTGACTTGCACAGGCACTAGCAGTGTTGTTTTGTAGTAAAAGACTTAGAAAAACAACTGCTGTCCTGATGTCCGATGGAGGGGTACTCCAAAGCTGCGGGATTAATTACTGCTTACCTTAATGGTGTGTGTAGACAGGGTTTTCAAGTCTGAACCCTGAAAGGGGTTACGGCAGAGAAAAGATGATCTATACTAACAATCTCCACACTAACTTCTCATGTGCTTTGCATGGTGCTTTTTCAACTAAATTTAAATATTGGTAACTGACAAACAAATTAGGAACACAGATTTTCTCAAACTTACATCTCGGCTGATTAGAAGGCAACAGTTCTCAAGTTCTACTCACAAAACTTTTGTTTTCGTCATCATCATCAACACCATCACCAGCCCTCACTATATGAGCAGAAATTCTTCATTTGACCTTCAGTAGCCCTCCATTCCATTTATTGTCTTTCTTGCACTTCAGAAGGTTCATATCAAAGTATCTCTTGGCCTGCTCCAGCCAGTCCACTGCCTGTCATGGTCATTTTTTTTCATATACAGTACATGACTCCCCCTCCCCACCCCAACCCCTCTTCTGTTTCAATAATAATTTCTAAATTAATTTGAAATTCTTAATCAGGGTTCCTCACTGCAACCAAATGACCTTCCGTCAAATTTCTGGAGTGTACAACTAAAAAAAAAAAGACATAAATAGCATTCTTCCAGACTGGAAGTGTGAGGAAGGTTTGGCACAGAGAAAACTCTGACACGGGAGAGAAAGAATGGCCACAAGCCAAAAAGAAAAGGTTGGGGAACATCCTTATTACCTGTTCGGCCTTTTTATGAAACACAACGGACATGCGTAGCACAGTGCTTCTGTCCTCCAAAGCAGCTGCAAGACTCTTCCACTCTCTCTCCAGCCTTCCGCCCTCCATACGTATGGTGTTTGAAGCATAGTGTCCAGAATCACACATACGCTGAGCCATACCCAAAATCCTTGTGATGTTCACATACACATTCTTCAAAGAGACAATACATGAATACCAGAACAGGAATTAATTAATTAACCAAATTAAACAATGAATGTTTAAAACAACAACAAAAAAACAGAATGATGTTAATATTATTAGTCTGTGTAGTGGAATATTTTAAAATATACAGCTATTCTCAATACAAACATAAAACATCACCATCATGTATCATGCAGCAGGCACTGGCAGTCCTATTTCTTCAGATATACCTCAACCCTTGTTTGTTTTCTATCAGAACAAATGGTGACTTTCCATTAAGCTATCATGTTGGACTGCCCCACGATCTCCCTCATCCTTCCTCTGTTTTCTCTAATCCTTTTATCTTTCCTGTTGTGAATGTTTTCAAGTCCTCCCATTCTCATAACATGCTCGATGAATGTTTATTCATCATTATTACTGTTTGCCGTCTGGGGTTCGAAGGCTGGTGTTAACGGATCTCAATTTTCCTTGCATACCTGTAGAATGTCTGGAATAGAGTGAAAGATGTATGATAAAGGGCAGAGTGTCAGACGGCCATGTGTACCCAATTCTTAAACCTTTTGAAATAAAGTTCAATCAATTAATCAATCAATCAATTGCTCCTTCACCTTTACGCTGCACTCGGCCAGGCTGTACTCTTACAACTCTTGTATTATCATCTTCCCATCTACATCTCTACCTCTCGCTCTTCTTCCTTGCACATTTCCTTCTAGTATTGTCTTCAGTATGTTACTATGACTCTTTACATAGCCAAAGTATTTTGTTTTCCTGATCCTTATTTTCTCTGAGAAGCTCATGCTGCATCTATAGTCGTTCTAATACTTCTGTATTTTTTTTTCCTGTTGCATCTTCCATGATATATGACCTGCTTTCCTTTAGATTCACATTTCTGCTGCATTTACCCACCTCTCTGACTTTACTCAGAGTTCTGGTTTCTGCTCCATAAAGTTTCCAAATTTTTCAACCAGGCATCCTTTTTTTTTTTTTTTCCATTGGCATTTGACTGATATTTTTCATCTGTCATTCTGGTTATCCAAGGTGCTTTTTCACATTCCTCTAAGAAAGTAACGATAAAGCAAGTTTATGGGTAACAACAACGGCAAACCTCGGCGCTGGTTGCAAACTGACAGTGTTCCGATTCAAGCTCCATCGCCATTTGATGGCAAGTTCCAATCTCAGTGTAGTTGACCAGGAACAGGTCTCTGTTGTGACTTATCCATTCGAACATCTGAAGATGGTCAGAGAGAGAGAAAGTTATGGTAAGTGACTTGCCAAAGAACAGCCAGAAGCATTTGTCAGTGTCAAAATATGAGGATAAAGAATTAATGATACAAACTTAAAAACGAAATTATCTGGTTAGAAATCTGACTTAGGCTGATGTTAAGTTGGAAAATGGACTTGAAACTGAGTGGATGTTTTACGAGGAAAAGAACATGAGAATTTTTAACTGGAATATCCAGTACACAAGCAATTTATCCTTTCATTTTTTTTTTTTCAGAACCATTATATAAATTTCTTGATTTTAATCACAATTTCTTTCTATGCCTCTCTCTTCTACTTTAGATCATCAACTGAGCAAAACAAAAGAAAGACATGTAACGTTGTTTTATCTTCACCTTTTCCACATCCTCTTCAAACATTCGAAGCTGTAAGCACTGCTCTAGCCTCATCTTCTTCACGCTCCACAGCTGGTTTAGATGCTGCTTTGTGGACTGGAGATTGTCCAGAAGCTGGGAGATCTGGGGCACAGCGGACTGGAAATCTGCATTACCCGATATTATATACCTTCTGCCACTGGAGCCTGGAATGACAAATTGTTTCAAGATGAATCATGAAATCACAAAGATATGCCCCAGTGTTATCAGTTATAGTGTCAGCTCTGACTCATAATTAGTTCTGTCACTCACATGAACTTCTGCACAGCCCTTTTCAATGTTAATCAACTACGATAAGGGTTCTTAACCTGGGGTATCCTTATTTCCTGTTTATACTTCTTGTATATTTTTTAGAATAGAATAGGCCAAGCAAAGACTGCATTTCAGAGAATAAGAAACATATTATCCAACACATCCTTATCAATGAATGTTAGAAAACGAGTACTAAAATGCTATATTGAACCTATCTTGTTATATGGAAGTGAATCATGGACAATAGGCAGGTCTGCACAAAAATCATTGGAAGCAGCAGAAATGTGGTTTATTAGAAGAATGTTGCGAATCCCCTGGACAGCAAAAATAACTAATGAAGAATGTATGAGAAGAGCTGGAGAGACAAAAAACCTTGTCAAAAAGATAAGAGAGAGACAATGTACTTTCATACAACATGCAATGAGAAAAGGGGGCATTGAAAATATTATAACAAAAGGAAAAATAGAAGGAAGAAGATCAAGAGGAAGACTAAGAGAAATTATGCTGGACAGTCTGACGGGATGGTGTGAGAGAAGATCACCACTGAGCTGATGGCCTGCATGAAGGATCATGTACTCTGGAGAAGCATAATAGCCAACACCAGTCGGCACGGCACCTGATGATGATGATATTTTTTATATATGAATAGAGCAAAAAATCAAAACATCAGAACTGTGGGCACCGCTGATGAATAAATCAGTTCCTGCTTTTCTTAAAGTAGCCTACTTATCTTCCAAACAAACTTCTTCCAAAATGAAAATCGTACCACTATAATCCCCGGTTATCCTCTGAAGGATCTGATGACCTTCCATTGCCAGCTGCTCTACAGGTGCCATGGTAACCCTCTTTTTCAAATGGTTGTGCTCCTCTAAGACCATCTGTGCACCATTAAGGTTATCTGGCAGCTCAGGATTGGTCAGAATCTCACCAAGCTGATCAAGTTTGTCCAGAAGATCTAAGGCTTTCCAAATAAACTCCTCCAGCATCTGGATAGTAAAAGAGTTAACAATTTTTTTTAAAACAAACAACAACAAAAAACTCTTAAAATCTCAGTAGAAATTTCATCATTTAAATGTTTAGTGTAAAATACTTACAAAGTACATAAACTCTCATGATATCTCAGAACAATAACATCAGCATATGATCAGTAAATGAGGTCAAAAATGGGAAAGATAAAAACAGCAACTACAAGATGGCAACAAATAACAGAATGTCCTTTTACAGTTCCATAAACAGTCAATGTTACTCTTTCATACTGTTAGAGTTAACCTATATAATACTAACCAAAGTACTTTGTTTTCATAGTGTTAGAGTTAACTAATACATAACAAAGGACTTACCAATCGAAGCTGAATCCACTGCTCATGGTCATATTCCAGTGTTCCATCAAATTCTCTGGTCAACTGACTGGGCTCTATAGCTTTGTTCAAACTATCCAGGGATATCATGTTGGTCTGGCCAGAAGAAGAGGCAATATTTGACCAACATTTATCTACCTGATCAACCTGCTGTAAGTTTCATACAACCGCTACTGTCCGTTCTGAACTAAAAAAAAATGTAATTCCGTAGATATGCTGCATCATACAAGAAAAAAACTCACACCACAAAAGTGTCAGTGAGCTTTCAAAATGTCATTCAAGCAAAACAAAGATGATATGCAACACGTCCATTATCAACTTGTAGCTTCTTTCTTCCTCTGTGTTCAAAGAAGTTTGGCTATGCTAAATCTGCAGCCCTGTCACCATGATGAAGTCCACCATCTTCCCCAGGCTTGAGTGTGAGGCCCACAGTTTTTCTTTCAGCTCCACTCCCTTAGGCCAGGTCTGTGCTTGGAGGTTTGAGTGGGTTGGACAGGTTTGCAGGATGTGTTCTGGTGTCTGGATGCCAAAGCCACAGGGACGCTCATTTGTGTGTGATATTTTGAGGCAATACAACCTGTACCATCTTCATAGAGAAGGCTGGCCGAAATGGATCTCCAAATTCTGTCCCTTGCTCTCACAATACCTCAGGTTCTTAAACTGATTCTCATCTAATCTCTTTAGGTTGTCCACCCATCTACATCATTCTCTCTCTGCTCTTTTTTTTTTTCTTCAAATTTCCCATCAAGATATGGCTTCATTATAGTTCTTATAAGAAGTATTATAAAAAATACTTTACTTGCCTTATTCTTGAGTTTTCAGCCATTTTTGAATGGTGACCTATGACATCCATCACAGGTTTAATTTCAATTTAAGATGATCTAATACCTTTTTTTTTCCTTTTCTTTTCTTTCCACATAATATGCTCATTCTGTTTGATGTCCACATTTCAGTAGCTTTAGTTTTCTTTTTCATTGTCTTCAAAGTAGTGTGATATGTCTCATCCTCAATTTCTGTGTTATTTGTTTGGTTGTAAGGATCTTTTCCACTCTACTATAGATGTATAAGGCCATTCTTATTGTACTGTTAATTTCTGTTTCACATTTTTCCCCTTATTTACTATCATGTATCCCAGACATATACAAATGTATGCATCAGCAGACGGCCATCTTGCTTACAACCAAGAGGCCTACAGGAGTGCTGTTAGAGAGGCTAAGTTCTGCAACGGACATGTAAATGACTGACTGACTGACCCACCCAGACATATGAAATGTTTCACTTGTTCAGGTGTTTCTTCCTTTTTTAACATACAACACTCTTCTTTGCTGATTACCATGGCATTTGTCTTTCTAATATTTATTTCTATTTCACAATCTTTTGTCTTTTTTAAGATTTCTAATCCATGATCTTAGCTTCTGTTGTTTATTTCTATCGCAAGAGTATGTAAGTTTGT
Source organism: Achatina immaculata (assembly GCA_009760885.1). Lineage (NCBI taxonomy): Eukaryota > Metazoa > Mollusca > Gastropoda > Stylommatophora > Achatinidae > Lissachatina > Lissachatina immaculata. Next base: position 2,955,504 of record CM019715.1, on the reverse strand, counting down.
TTTTTTTTTAATTTTCTGTCTTCACTTCTGTGTTGCCTGTTGTTGCTGTTGTTACTGTTGTCGATGATGACGATGTAGTCTTCTTCTTCTTCTTCTCTCTCTCTCCCTGGAACTGTAAGCATGATGTTCTTTGCAGTTGATGCAGTGGAGGAGTTGAGGCACAGCATCATACTAAACTGAGGGTTGGTTATGGCAGTCTCTGAGTAGTGCTAAAAAGAAGCAGGATGGTGTGCAAAACTTCTTCTGCAGACTCCACTGCCATGGGAACTACAACAATCTCCACTCTGTTGGTCAGACTGGGCCTGTTACTGAAGGTACCAGTGGAGAGGTGGGGTGGATCTTGATCAGTTATGGTTCACCAACGCTGGTGCAAACATGTCAACGGTAAGTCTCTGACTGCCAAATTGTACGACACCTTGATCCTTCTCATAATCTGATATCATTAACTATAACCATGTCCTTCATTAAAAAGGACTTGACATATATCTCTGATTCATTATGTATGCTACATGCTATTTTTTTTGTTAAAAAGGATTCTTTTTCATAAAAATGGTTAGAGTAGTAATGGATGGACACAAAAGCCAGAAAGTACTTCTGCGACACGGTGTACCACAAGGAGGAGTCCTTTCGCCTACACTATTCCTTGTATTCATTAATGACCTGGTCAAGGAACTTCCCTATGGAATCAAAGCAGCACTGTATGCAGATGATCTGGTCATGTGGTGTACAGATGAATATGCGACAGTTGCTACACAGAGACTCCAAAGAGCAGCAGACATCTTGACATCATGGACAAACAAATGGTGTGTAAGTATCAACACAGAGAAATCAAGTACCACTCTGTTCACCCTCTCATCTAAACAGAAAGCAGGTAAGATCTTTGTAAATGAAATACCCTTAAGGATGGACAACCAACCCACTTACTTAGGAGTGACTCTTGACTCAAAACTGACTTGGAAGCAACACATCAACAGTGCAGAAGCAAAAGCCAGAAGAAAACTAGCCATATTAAGAAAATTGAGTGGGACTACATGGGGAGCTAGTGAAAGAATCCTCAAGAACGTATATCAGCAAAGTATTCTACCACATTTAGAATATGGCTCAACATCTTGGTGCACAGCATCAAACACTACGTTGCATAATCTAGACAAGGTTCAAAATCAGTCACTACGGATTATCACAGGTGCCATGAGGTCCACACCAATAGTAGAAATGCAGAAAATAGTTGGTGTTCAGGCGCTAAAGGAACGTAGAGACACAAAGGTCATGACCATGGGAGAAAAATTCCTTAGCTCTGTAAGCCATCCCCTGAAGGAGAGATTCAATAACTTGGCATTAGGACGGCTTAAAAGAAGCAGCTTCATTCATCAGGCCAAGCGTATGCGTAAGCTGATACCTGACCTTCCAACTGTAGTCACTCCATTATCATCTGTACCAGAGCATACACCATGGAAAGAAGCAGATTATACACAAATAACTATTCAGACTGAAGTGAAAGATGTGCAGAATGGTGAGATGCAGAGCAGTCTTGTAAGATCAATAGCCACACTTAGTGTTCTAGATGACAAATATCCATGTGACACCTGGATACGTGTGTATACAGATGGATCTGCACATAATGCCATAAAAAATGGTGGGGCAGGAGCATATATTGAATATCCAAACAACACCATTGACAAGATTTCCATACCCACTGGTAAATACTGCAACAACTTTGATGCAGAAGTTAGGGCAATTATTGCTGCAGTTGAAAAACTATCAGACTCCAGAATTGATACATGTCCTGTAGTAATTCTCACAGATGCAAGATCAGTACTGGAGGCTCTTCAGTGCAACAAACTACCAGACCTTAAGGATGCCTTGTCAAAAATTGGCTTACAACATGGAGTCACTTTGCAGTGGATTCCCTCCCACTGTGGGATACCAGGCAATGAGAAAGCTGACCATCTGGCCAAAGAGGGCACTGAAATGGAGCAACCAGACATACCAGTCACCTATAATCAGAAGAAAAGCATGATAAAAACCTACAGGAAGCCACAAACACCACCACATGATGACTATCACATGCTAAACAGAAAGGAACAAGTCACCATCTTCCGTCTCCGAACAGGACACAGCCGACTCCGAAGTCATATGTATACAAAGTTTAAGGTTGGTACTACTAATCTATGTACATGTGCCCAGGTGCCCCAAACCGTGGAACATATCCTCCAGAACTGCATCAACTACGAGACACTGAGAAATAATTACTGGCCAAGTGAAACCACTAAAGAAGATAAGCTCTACGGTTCCATACATGAATTACAAAAAACAGTGAAATTTATCCAAGAGACAGGACTGCAGATATAGACAGACAGTGCGAACGAAGAAGAAGAAGAAGAAGATAAAAATGGTATAGAGTTTCATGTTAATGAAATTAATGGTACAGGACAATGATGAAAGATATCTGAAACATATCTGGACTTTGACAGCAATCTTAAGAAATTGTTGTCTTCTGGCACATCATTAGCAAAAAGTTCTTAGTCTGCAGTCTTCTTCTTCTTCTTCTTTGACATTCACCCTAAAAAAATGGATGTTGGTTACAAAGTGTTGCCATTATGCATCTTACAAGGCTGACATATCCAACTCTATCTCGACGTAGGTTCAATCCTATTGCAATCCCTGTTCACTCAGCCCAACTATTGTTTCAAAGGGCACCACTTGGAGATGAAATATGGTCTTAGCCAGCTACTGTCAGCCAAGTCTGGTGTAAGGAGGCATACACCCCCCCCCACCCTACTGAATCACACTGAAGACACTTCTATAATGCACCAACAATTCCACTCACCTCAAAGTTGTACTTAGAACTACCTAAACTAATTCTCTGTTTCTCCCAGAACTTCTCTGGTTTGATGATGAAAGCCATGTGAATGTTACCAGGAAAACATTCCTGCAAGAAAGAGTACAAACACATGAGACCATCTAATGTGCTTCAATAAGTTTTATAATATGAGGGTCGTTCAAAAAGTAATGCCCTATATTTTTTTTCCTCTGCCAATAATACATATCTTCTTCTTACATCCCTCCTGTGGCACTAAACATCACATAGGGCTCGCATGGTAGTTTGCCAAGATTTCCTGTTTTCGGCAAGCTTTTCAACCTCATCAAAGGATGTTATAATAATATAGAAAAGCGTGATTTTACACACTTCAAAATTTGTTTTCTACATTCATGTATGAAATTTCAAACCATTCCAACAGAGTGTGGTGCTGCAGTGAACTGTTAAAAATTATGGATTTCTTTCTGAACAACCCTCATACAATAAAACAGATTTTACAATAACAATACAGACTTAAACCACCAATTCAAACAACTGTTTTTTTTAAAGATTTTTATAAAAGTAATTCAGATATACTACTGTAAACATAATCTTTACACTGGCCATGAATAACATCAACATGCCATGGACTGAATTATGTTGGGACAGGCTTATCCCTAGGACACACGGTGGTAAAGCCTTCAAACAGAACTCCACAATGCAGAAGAAAAATCAGATGAGAAATAATGATGACATCTCCAAGAGCAAACTGGATGCAAAACTTTCTACAGTGCAGCCTGAAGTATCTTCTTCTTCACTGTTTGCAATGAAAAGCATCTTATGTTCCTGTTACGCACTTTTCAGCCTAGAACATCCAACTTCAGCTCACTGTTTATTAGGACTGGGTTTGCCTTCCAATTTTAATCCCTGGTCAGTCAGCCAGATTACTGTCTGTTCCTAGGGGGCACCACCAGGAGGTAGAATAAGGTTCCGGTTGGTTACATTTTCCAAACCCTGATGCAAGCAGTCAGCCATGCACTGCTGATCACTATCTCACTCAGAGTTGAGTACTGTCCCTTAAATGTGCCTTGTAGTATGATGATGATGATGATGCTGTTCTGGCATGGTGTGACTATGGCTGTGATATGATGTAGCTCTGATGATCATGAGGCACCAGCTAACACACTAACTAGTATTATCACAATCAACTTGGTCACTGTCATCTACCTGCTGACTCACAAGGTCAAATGAATAGTCAGTTAAGATGGAAAAATTATGTTTTCATGACATTCTGCTAATGATGTCCACATGCAAACAACCAACAATCATACACATATATATGACAACAACCAACAATCATACACATATATATGACACCTAACAATCACACACCCCCATGTGACAAAAAAGCAGCAACACATCCACATTTGACAAATGACAATCACACATCCATATGCAACAATTGACAATCACACATCCACATGTGACAAATGACAATCACACATCCACATGTGACAATTGACAATCATGTACCTGTATAACTTTTAAAACAGGTTTCACAGCTTCCCATTTGGTCCCTCTCATATCAAGAATCATAGTAAATCCTTTTTCACGCACTTCGTCACTGCAAAGTTTTAAAAAATTTTAAAAAGACATTTTTTTCAGTCTGCTTTTAAATTATTTTTTATTCGAAGGTACAGAAAGGTAAATAAAACAGATGAAAGTTTTATCCAGGTAAAAAACAATGTATTATTTAGGCTTTCACCTTCATCAAGCAACAGGTAACAATACTGCATTATTTAAACTTTCACCTTCATCAAGCAACAGGTAACAAAACCTCATTATTTAAACTCTCACCTTCATCAGGCAACAGGTAACAAAACTGCATTATTTAAACTTTCACCTTCATCAAGCAACAGGTAACAAAACTGCATTATTTAAACTTTCACCTTCACCAGGCAACAGGTAACAAAACTGCATTATTTAAACTTTCACCTTCACCAGGCAACAGGTAACAAAACTGCATTATTTAAACTTTCACCTTCATCAAGCAACAGGTAACAAAACCTCATTATTTAAACTTTCACCTTCATCAGGCAACAGGTAACAAAACTGCATTATTTAAACTTTCACCTTCATCAGGCAACAGGTAACAAAACTGCATTATTTAAACTTTCACCTTCATCAAGCAACAGGTAACAAAACTGCATTATTTAAACTTTCACCTTCATCAGGCAACAGGTAACAAAACTGCATTATTTAAACTTTCACCTTCATCAGGCAACAGGTAACAAAACTGCATTATTTAAACTTTCACCTTCATCAGGCAACAGGTAACAAAACTGCATTATTTAAACTTTCACCATCATCAGGCAACAAGTAACAAAACCGTGTATTATTTAAGCTTCTGCCCTCATCAGGCAGATAACAAATGCTCTCAAAGGTCTATCAGCAATGCAGGTCATGGCAGCTGCCAACATTCAGCAGAGACTACTAATACTTCTGCACCAGGGGCTGGTTCTTACACCCTAGCCATCCTCACTGTCAGCCCTGCTCAGATCAAAAAATTCGAAAAGATGCAAAATGAAGCCATGCAAGTTATCTTGGGGTGTATGAGAGACACTTCCTGTGCAGCGATGAGACGCCTTCTTGATTTCTCCGCCATGAATCACGGGATCAAGATCTGGAGGGCGAGTGCTTACCCTGAGATAAGTGCAGACAAAGAGCACTCATTGCACCAAGAACTCCTCAAAGAAAAGACAGGCTAAAGAGGGGCAAATCATGGATGAGTCATGCAGAAGATGTCATCAAGCAGGTCTGTAAACTCAACAACATCAACCCTGGCAAGGAATGGGTACTTGTGCCTCCAGCATTCAGGGACACCTTCTCTTGCATTGTCACACTTGACAAAAGAAGCAGGGAGCAGAATTCCCTTGCTGTGAATGCTGAGGTCAATGCCCTCATTAGTGAAAACTCCAATGAGGCAGACGCTGTAATTTACACAGATGGGTCTGTTGTACGACATCAAAGAAGTGCGTGGGCATTCACAGCACTTCTGGCAGGTAGAACAATCCAAGAAGCCAGCGGTGCCTTCACTATGACCACAAGCAGCATGACAATGGAATTGATGGCAGTAACGAAAACATTCATATGGCTGAAGTAATAAGACTATATGCATGTCTGCAATGTCTGCATACTAAGTGATTCAATGAGTATGATCCGGAAGGTCGAGGGAGGTTCTGTGCACAGT
>CM019715.1:2164439-2349357 GCA_009760885.1 Achatina immaculata | reverse complement strand
AAACCTAGAGAACTATGCCTCAGTTACCACATTTGTAAATAGAGACTAACAATGAAGCCCCTTCCATTCTTGTTCTGTCTACCTACAACTACACGCAAAATGTTCGTTGCAGCTGACACAGAGAAGGTGGTGAATCACAGACATCAATTCTTATGGTTATGGCAGCTAATCTTTGCAGATTCTGTTGCCATGGAGACTACAGCAAACGCTGTCAAACTGGTCAAGCTGAGATGATTACTGAGGACACCAATGAAGAAGTGGGACAGTGTCTTGGTCAGTTATGGTTCACTGGGCCTGTGTCATCATTACAGAACAAGAATCGTGTCTTCTATGAACCCATATACATATCTCAGGTTCTGTTTTCATCATCATGATCATCATTACTCCAGCATTGTGACATTATGAATGAGAGGCAGAGGATGACTGTGGGAACAGATTTGAGAAGGCTGACACTGTGGCATGAAGAGGAATCAGCAACAGAGTTACTCAGAAATGCCAAAGCCTGAGATTTGTGGAGGAGTATGACCACCCACGGTATGTAGCATGGCACATCATAATGATGATGATCACTCCAATTAGGCCTAAGGTCACATTAAGAGTACATGAAAGTTTTCCACCCAACCTGCTCTTGAGCTTCTGTTTTTATTTCTTTCCTTGTCACTCTTGCTATCTGGAAGTTTACTTTTATCTTGTAATCGAGGAAGCCATTTTGGTGTGATATGAATTACAATACTGAATGCACATAAGATGAATTCATTGTGATACATTATATTTTGATAACTATTGCCTAATGTGAAGAAGGTTAAAATGTAAAATTACCATTCAAATGCCATTACGCCATATTGGGAATACAGTATTAGGCCTGCATTTCCATGACTTTCGGCACATGAAAGTGTGATGTGGTCGGTACCACGCCTGGCCGTGTTATTTATCTTTCCAGATTCTCTAATATCCATTTTAAGAGGCTATGTGGACACGTGGATCTCTTTTTGGTGTGTACCAGAACAAAGATCTCACTGCTAGGACCTGAATATGGTTACCTAGGGATCGATAAACTGAGCACCTAACTAATCCTCAGCTAACCTGGCTGTCAATGTGAAGAAGACACAAGTCAAATATTTCTGTTTTGTTACTAAAAAGTTGGGCCGACTGAAGCATCTGAAGGATGGCCTGGTACAGTGGTTCTCAATATTTTTTATTCAGGTCCTGAGTCAATAATGATTCATTAAGCACCCCACATATACCTGCACTTAATATAACATTAGCAAACTTCCAAACATTTCTAACGTTCCACATAATCTAGTCATGCAGAATGGACCCCCACATAATCTAGTCTTGCAGGATGGACCCCCCCCCCCCACATAACCTAGTCATGCAGGATGGACCCTCCCCCACATAATCTAGTCATGCAGGATGGACCCCCCCCCCCACCCCATATAATCTAGTCATGCAGGATGGAACCCCCCCCCCCCCCACATAATCTAGTCATGCAGGATGGCAGGTAAGGTAAAGGTAATCCTGTCATGCTTTAAGTCATGCAGGAAGGACCACATTTCCCCCCCCCCCCCCACCTTTTGTTTTCTGTCCAAGTCCAAAACCACAGCGTACATACTTTCTTCTCCTACAAATAATTTTCTAACATCTTAATCTTATAGTTAATGCTGTAATATTTCATCAAGACATTTATTAAATACCTTCAGGTGGTGGTCTACCTGCAGTAGTTGTCGCTCCAGCTGTTGATGTTGTAGACGGCGAGGTGGTAGGGGTGGTTGTCGGGGTCGTTGTTTCTGTTGTGGTAGACGAAGTGGTGGTGGAGGGGTTGTTGTTGTGGTAGACGGAGTGGTGGTGGGGGTGGTTGTCGGGGTCGTTGTTGCTGTTGTGGTAGACGGAGTGGTGGTGGGGGGGTTGTCGGGATCGTTTTGCTGTTGTGGTAGACGGAGTGGTTGTCGGGGTCGTTGTTGCTGTTGTGGTAGACGGAGTGGTGGTGGGGGTGGTTGTCGGGGTCGCTGTTGCTGTTGTGGTAGACGGAGTGGTTGTCGGGGTCGTTGTTATCGTTGTGGTAGACGGAGTGGTGGTGGGGGTGGTTGTCGGGGTCGTTGTTGCTGTTGTGTAGATGGAGTTGTGGTGGGGGTGGTTGTCGGGGTCGTTGTTGCTGTTGTGGTAGACGGAGTGGTGGTGTGTGGTGGTTGTCGGGGTTGTTGTTGCTGTTGTGGAAGACGGAGTGGTTGTCGGGGTCGTTGTTGCTGTTGTGGTAGACGGAGTGGTTGTCGGGGTCGTTGTTGCTGTTGTGGTAGACGGAGTGGTGGTGGGGGTGGTTGTCGGGGTCGTTGTTGCTGTTGTGGTAGACGGAGTGGTGGTGGGGCTGGTTGTCGGTGTCGTTGTTGCTGTTGAGGTAGACGGAGCGGTGGTCAGGGTGGTTGTCGGGGTCGTTGTTTCTGTTGTGGTAGACGAAGTGGTGGTGGAGGTGGTTGTTGTTGTGGTAGACGGAGTGGTGGTGGGGGTGGTTGTCGGGGTCGTTGTTGCTGTTGTGGTAGACGGAGTGGTGGTGGGGGTGGTTGTCGGGGTCGTTGTTGCTGTTGTGGTAGACGGAGTGGTTGTCGGGGTCGTTGTTGCTGTTGTGGTAGACGGAGCGGTGGTCAGGGTGGTTGTCGGGGTCGTTGTTTCTGTTGTGGTAGACGAAGTGGTGGTGGAGGTGGTTGTTGTTGTGGTAGACGGAGTGGTGGTGGGGGTGGTTGTCGGGGTCGTTGTTGCTGTTGTGGTAGACGGAGTGGTGGTGGGGGTGGTTGTCGGGGTCGTTGTTGCTGTTGTGGTAGACGGAGTGGTTGTCGGGGTCGTTGTTGCTGTTGTGGTAGACGGAGTGGTGGTGGGGGTGGTTGTCGGGGTCGTTGTTGCTGTTGTGGTAGACGGAGTGGTTGTCGGGGTCGTTGTTATCGTTGTGGTAGACGGAGTGGTGGTGGGGGTGGTTGTCGGGGTCGTTGTTGCTGTTGTGGTAGATGGAGTTGTGGTGGGGGTGGTTGTCGGGGTCGTTGTTGCTGTTGTGGTAGACGGAGTGGTGGTGTGGGTGGTTGTCGGGGTTGTTGTTGCTGTTGTGGAAGACGGAGTGGTTGTCGGGGTCGTTGTTGCTGTTGTGGTAGACTGAGTGGTTGTCGGAGTCGTTGTTGCTGTTGTGGTAGACGGAGTGGTGGTGGGGCTGGTTGTCGGGGTCGTTGTTGCTGTTGTGGTAGACGGAGTGGTGGTGGGGCTGGTTGTCGGTGTCGTTGTTGCTGTTGAGGTAGACGGAGCGGTGGTCAGGGTGGTTGTCGGGGTCGTTGTTTCTGTTGTGGTAGATGGAGTGGTGGTGGGGGTGGTTGTCAGGGTCGTTGTTTCTGTTGTGGTAGATGGAGTGGTGGTGGGGGTGGTTGTCGGGGTCGTTGTTTCTGTTGTGGTATATGGAGTGGTTGTCGGGGTCGTTGTTTCTGTTGTGGTAGATTGAGTGGTGGTGGGGATGGTTGTCGGGGTCGTTGTTTCTGTTGTGGTAGATGGAGTGGTTGTCGGGGTCGTTATTTCTGTTGTGGTAGATGGAGTGGTGGTGGGGGGGTTGTCGGGGTCGTTGTTTCTGTTGTGGTAGACGGAGTGGTTGTCGGGGTCGTTGTTTCTGTTGTGGTAGATGGAGTGGTGGTTGTCGGGGTCGTTGTTTCTGTTGTGGTAGATGGAGTGGTGGTGGTTGTCGGGGTCGTTGTTTCTGTTGTGGTAGATGGAGTGGTTTTTGGTGTCGTTGTTTCTGTTGTGGTAGATGGAGTGGTGGTGGGGGTGGTTGTCGGGGTCGTTGTTTCTGTTGTGGTAGATGGAGTGGTTGTCGGGGTCGTTGTTTCTGTTGTGGTAGATGGAGTGGTGGTGGGGGTGGATGTCGGGGTCGTTGTTTCTGTTGTGGTAGATGGAGTTGTTGTCGGGGTGGTTGTTTCTGTTGTGGTAGATGGAATGGTGGTGGGGGTGGTTGTCGGGGTAGTTGTTTCTGTTGTGGTAGATGGAGTGGTGGTGGGGGTGGTTGTCGGGGTCGTTGTTTCTGTTGTGGTAGATGGAGTGGTTTTTGGGGTCGTTGTTTCTGTTGTGGTAGATGGAGTGGTGGTGGGGGTGGTTGTCGGGGTCGTTGTTTCTGTTGTGGTAGATGGAGTGGTGGTGGGGGTGGTTGTCGGGGTCGTTGTTTCTGTTGTGGTAGATGGAGTGGTGGTGGTTGTCGGGGTCGTTGTTTCTGTTGTGGTAGATGGAGTGGATGTCGGGGTCGTTGTTTCTGTTGTGGTAGATGGAGTGGTGGTGGGGGTGGTTGTCGGGGTCGTTGTTTCTGTTGTGGTAGATGAAGTGGTTGTCGGTGTCGTTGTTTCTGTTGTGGTAGATGGAGTGGTCGTGGGCGTGATTGTCGTGGTCGTTGTTTCTGTTGTAGTAGATGGAGTGGTTGTTGGGGTCGTTGTTTCTGTTGTGGTAGATGGAGTGGTTGTCGGGGTCGTTGTTTCTGTTGTGGTAAATGGAGTGGTGGTGGAGGTGGTTGTCGGGGTCGTTGTTTCTGTTGTGGTAGATGGAGTGGTGGTGGTTGTCGGGGTCGTTGTTCTGTTGTGGTAGATGGAATGGTGGTGGGGGTGGTTGTCGGGGTCGTTGTTTCTGGTGTGGTAGATGGAGTGGTGGTGGGTGTGGTTGTCGGGGTCGTTGTTTCTGTTGTGGTAAATGGAGTGGTGGTGGGGATGGTTGTCGGGGTCGTTGTTTCTGTTTGTCGGGGTGGTTGTTTCTGTTGTGGTAGATGGAATGGTGGTGGGGGTGGTTGTCGGGGTAGTTGTTTCTGTTGTGGTAGATGGAGTGGTGGTGGGGATGGTTGTCGGGGTCGTTGTTTCTGTTGTGGTAGATGGAGTGGTTGTCGGGGTCGTTATTTCTGTTGTGGTAGATGGAGTGGTGGTGAGTGTGGTTGTCGGGGTCGTTGTTTCTGTTGTGGTAGACGGAGTGGTTGTCGGGGTCGTTGTTTCTGTTGTGGTAGATGGAGTGGTGGTGGAGGTGGTTGTCGGGGTCGTTGTTTCTGTTGTGGTAGATGGAGTGGTGGTGGTTGACGGGGTCGTTGTTTCTGTTGTGGTAGATGGAGTGGTTGTCGGGGTCGTTGTTTCTGTTGTGGTAGATGGAGTGGTTGTCGGGGTCGTTGTTTCTGTTGTGGTAGATGGAGTGGTTTTTGGTGTCGTTGTTTCTGTTGTGGTAGATGGAGTGGTGGTGGGGGTGGTTGTCGGGGTCGTTGTTCTGTTGTGGTAGATGGAGTGGTGTGGGGGTGGTTGTCGGGGTCGTTGTTTCTGTTGTGGTAGATGGAGTGGTGGTGGGGTTGGTTGTCGGGGTCGTTGTTTCTGTTGTGGTAGATGGAGTGGTGGTGGGGGTGGTTGTCGGGGTCGTTATTTCTGTTGTGGTAGATGAAGTGGTTGTCGGGGTCGTTGTTTCTGTAGTCGTAGATGGAGTGGTTGTCGGGGTCGTTGTTTCTGTTGTGGTAGATGGAGTGGTTGTCGGGGTCGTTGTTTCTGTTGTGGTAGATGGAGTGGTGGTGGGGGTGGTTGTCGGGGTCGTTGTTTCTGTTGTGGTAGATGGAGTGGTGGTGGAGGTGGTTGTTGGAGTCGTTGTTTCTGTTGTGGTAGATGGAGTGGTTGTCGGGGTGGTTGTCGGGGTCGTTGTTTCTGTTGTGGTAGATGGAGTGGTGGTGGGGGTGGTTGTCGGGGTCGTTGTTTCTGTTGTGGTAGATGGAGTGGTGGTGGGGGTGGTTGTCGGGGTCGTTGTTTCTGTTGTTGTAGATGGAGTGGTGGTGGTTGTCGGGGTCGTGTTTCTGTTGTGGTAGACGGAGTGGTGTGGGGGTGGTTGTCGGTGTCGTTGTTTCTGTTGTGGTAGATGGAGTGGTGGTGGAGGTGGTTGTCGGGGTCGTTGTTTCTGTTGTGGTAGATGGAGTGGTGGTGGTGGTGGTGGTGGGGGTGGTTGTCGTGGTCGTTGTTTCTATTGTGGTAGATGGAGTTGTTGTCGGGGTCGTTGTTTCTGTTGTGGTAGATGAAGTGGTTGTCGGGGTAGTTGTTTCTGTTGTCGTAGATGGAGTGGTGGTGGTTGTCGGTGTCGTTGTTTCTGTTGTGGTAGATGGAGTGGTGGTGGGGGTGGTTGTCGTGGTCGTTGTTTCTGTTGTTGTAGATGGAGTGGTGGTGGTTGTCGGGGTCGTTGTTTCTGTTGTGGTAGATGGAGTGGTTGTCGGGGTCGTTGTTTCTGTTGTGGTAAATGGAGTGGTGGTGGAGGTGGTTGTCGGGGTCGTTGTTTCTGTTGTGGTAGATGGAGTGGTGGTGGTTGTCGGGGTCGTTGTTTCTGTTGTGGTAGATGGAGTGGTGGTGGGGGTGGTTGTCGGGGTCGTTGTTTCTGTTGTGGTAGATGGAGTGGTTGTCGGGGTCGTTGTTTCTGTTGTGGTAGATGGAGTGGTGGTGGGGGTGGTTGTCGGGGTCGTTGTTTCTGTTGTGGTAGATGGAGTGGTTTTTGGTGTCGTTGTTTCTGTTGTGGTAGATGGAGTGGTGGTGGGGGTGGTTGTCGGGGTCGTTGTTTCTAGTGTGGTAGATGGAGTGGTTGTCGGGGTCGTTGTTTCTGTTGTGGTAGATGGAGTGGTGGTGGTTGTCGGGGTCGTTGTTTCTGTTGTGGTAGATGGAGTGGTTGTCGGGGTCGTTGTTTCTGTTGTGGTAGATGGAGTGGTGGTGGGAGTGGTTGTCGGGGTCGTTGTTTCTGTTGTGGTAGATGGAGTGGTGGTGGGGGTGGTTGTCAGGGTCGTTGTTTCTGTTGTGGTAAATGGAGTGGTGGTGGTGGTGGTGGTTGTCGGGGTCGTTGTTTGTCGGGGTCGTTGTTGCTGTTGTGGTAGACGGAGTGGTGGTGGGGGTGGATGTCGGGGTCGTTGTTGCTGTTGTGGTAGACGGAGTGGTGGTCTGGGTGGTTGTCGGGGTCGTTGTTTCTTTTGTGGTAGATGGAGTGGTTGTGGGGGTGGTTGTCGTGGTCGTTGTTTCTGTTGTTGTAGATGGAGTGGTTGTTGGGGTCGTTGTTTCTGTGTGGTAGATGGAGTGGTTGTCGGGGTCGTGTTTCTGTTGTGGTAAATGGAGTGGTGGTGGAGGTGGTTGTCGGGATCGTTGTTTCTGTTGTGGTAGATGGAGTGGTGGTGGGGGTGGTTGTCGGGGTCGTTGTTTCTGTTGTGGTAGATGGAGTGGTGGTGTGGGTGTTTGTCGGGGTCGTTATTTCTGTTGTGGTAGATGGAGTGGTGGTGGGGATGGTTGTAGGGGTCGTTGTTTCTGTTGTGGTAGATGGAGTGGTTGTCGGGGTCGTGTTTCTGTTGTTGTAGATGGAGTGGTTGTCGGGGTCGTTGTTTCTGTTGTGGTAGATGGAGTGGTTGTCGGGGTCGTTGTTTCTGTTGTGGTAGATGGAGTGGTTGTCGGGGTCGTTGTTTCTGTTGTGGTAGATGGAGTGGTTGTCGGGGTCGTTGTTTCTGTTGTGGTAGATGGAGTGGTGGTGGGGGTGGTTGTCGGTGTCGTTGTTTCTGTTGTGGTAGATGGAGTGGTTGTCGGTGTCGTTGTTTCTGTTGTGATAGATGGAGTGGTGGTGGAGGTGGTTGTCGGTGTCGTTGTTTCTGTTGTGGTAGATGGAGTGGTTGTCGGTGTCGTTGTTTCTGTTGTGGTAGATGAAGTGGTTGTCGGGGTCGTTATTTCTGTTGTGGTAGATGGAGTGGTGGTGGGTGTGGTTGTCGGGGTCGTTGTTTCTGTTGTGGTAGACGTAGTGGTTGTCGGGGTCGTTGTTCTGTTGTGGTAGATGGAGTGGTGGTGGAGGTGGTTGTCGGGGTCGTTGTTGCTGTTGTGGTAGACGGAGTGGTGGTGGTTGTCGGGGTCGTTGTTGCTGTTGTGGTAGACGGAGTGGTTGTCGGGGTTGTTGTTGCTGTTGTGGTAGACGGAGTGGTGGTGAGGGTGATTGTTGGGGTCGTTGTTGCTGTTGTGGTAGACGGAGTGGTGGTGGGGGTGGTTGTCGGGGTTGTTGTTGCTGTTGTGGTAGACGGAGTGGTTGTCGGGGTCGTTGTTGCTGTTGTGGTAGACGGAGTGGTGGTGGGGGTGGTTGTCGGGGTTGTTGTTGCTGTTGTGGTAGACGGAGTGGTGGTGGGGGTGGTTGTCGGGGTCGTTGTTGCTGTTGTGGTAGACGGAGTGGTGGTGGTTGTCGGGGTCGTTGTTGCTGTTGTGGTAGACGGAGTGGTTGTCGGGGTCGTTGTTGCTGTTGTGGTAGACGGAGTGGTGGTGAGGGTGATTGTTGGGGTCGTTGTTGCTGTTGTGGTAGACGGAGTGGTGGTGGGGGTGGTTGTCGGGGTCGTTGTTGCTGTTGTGGTAGACGGAGTGGTTGTCGGGGTCGTTGTTGCTGTTGTGGTAGACGGAGTGGTGGTGGGGGTGGTTGTCGGGGTTGTTGTTGCTGTTGTGGTAGACGGAGTGGTGGTGGGGGTGGTTGTCGGGGTCGTTGTTTCTGTTGTGGTAGATGGAGTGGTTGTCAGTGTCGTTGTTCCTGTTGTGATAGATGGAGTGGTGGTGGAGGTGGTTGTCGGGGTCGTGTTTCTGTTGTTGTAGATGGAGTGGTTGTCGGGGTCGTTGTTTCTGTTGTGGTAGATGGAGTGGTTGTCGGTGTCGTTGTTTCTGTTGTGGTAGATGGAGTGGTTGTCGGGGTCGTTATTTCTGTTGTGGTAGATGGAGTGGTGGTGGGTGTGGTTGTCGGGGTCGTTGTTTCTGTTGTGGTAGACGGAGTGGTTGTCGGGGTCGTTGTTTCTGTTGTGGTAGATGGAGTGGTGGTGGAGGTGGTTGTCGGGGTCGTTGTTTCTGTTGTGGTAGATGGAGTGGTGGTGGTTGTCGGGGTCGTTGTTTCTGTTGTGGTAGATGGAGTGGTTGTTGGGGTCGTTGTTTCTGTTGTGGTAGATGGAGTGGTGGTGGGGGTGGTTGTCGGGGTGGTTGTTTCTGTTGTGGTAGATGGAGTGGTTGTCGGGGTCGTTGTTTCTGTTGTTCTGTCTAATTAACAATGAAGCCCCTTCCATTCTTGTTCTGTCTACATACAACTACACGCAAAATGTTCGTTGCAGCTGACACAGAGAAGGTGGTGAATCACAGACATCAATTCTTATGGTTATGGCAGCTAATCTTTGCAGATTCTGTTGCCATGGAGACTACAGCAAACGCTGTCAAACTGGTCAAGCTCAGATGATTACTGAGGACACCAATGAAGAAGTGGGACAGTGTCTTGGTCAGTTATGGTTCACTGGGCCTGTGTCATCATTACAGAACAAGAATCTTGTCTTCTATGAACCCATATACATATCTCAGATTCTGTTTTCATCATCATGATCATCATTACTCCAGCGTTATGACATTATGAATGAGAGGCAGAGGATGACTGTGGGAACAGATTTGAGAAGGCTGACATTGTGGCATGAAGAGGAATCAGCAACAGAGTTACTCAGAAAAGCAAAAGCCCGAGATTTGTGGAAGAGTATGACCACCCACGGTATGTAGCATGGCACATGATCATGATGATGATCACTCCAATTAGGCCTAAGGTCACATTAAGAGTAAATGAAAGTTTTCCACCCAACCTGCTCTTGAGCTTGTGTTTTTATTTCTTTCCTTGTCACTCTTGCTATCTGGAAGTTTACTTTTATCTTGTAATCGAGGAAGCCATTTTGGTTTGCTATGAATTACAATACTGAATGCACATAAGATGAATTCATTGTGATACATTATATTTTGATAACTATTGCCTAATGTGAAGAAGGTTAAAATGTAAAATTACCATTCCCATGCCATTAAGCCATATTGGGAATACAGTGTTAGGCCTGCATTTCCATGACTTTCGGCACATGAAAGTGTGATGTGGTCGGCACCATGCCTGGCCGCGTTATTTATCTTTCCAGATTCTCTAATACCCATTTTAAGAGGCTATGTGGACACGTGGATCTCTTTTTGGTGTGTACCAGAACAAAGATCTCACTGCTAGGACCTGAATATGGTTACCTAGGGATCGATAAACTGAGCACCTAACTAATCTTCAGCTAACCTGGCTGGCAATGTGAAGAAGACACAAGTCAAAATATTTCTGTTTTGTTACTAAAAAGTTGGGCCGACTGAAGCATCCTGAAGGATTGCCTGGTACAGTGGTTCTCAATATTTTTTATTCAGGTCCTGAGTCAATATTGATTCATTAAGCACCCCACATATACCTGCACTTAATATAACATTAGCAAACTTCCAAACATTTCTAACGTTCCACATAATCTAGTCATGCAGGATGGACCCCCCCCCCCACATAATCTAGTCATGCAGGATGGACCCCCCCCCCCACATAATCTAGTCATGCAGGATGGACCCTCCCCCACATAATCTAGTCATGCAGGATGGACCCCCCCCCCCACATAATCTAGTCATGCAGGATGGACCCCCCCCCCCCCACATAATCTAGTCATGCAGGATGGCAGGTAAGGTAAAGGTAATCCTGTCATGCTTTAAGTCATGCAGGAAGGACCACATTTCCCCCCCCCCCCACCTTTTGTTTTCTGTCCAAGTCCAAAACCACAGCGTACATACTTTCTTCTCCTACAAATAATTTTCTAACATCATCTTATAGTTAATGCTGTAATATTTCATCAAGACATTTATTAAATACCTTCAGGTGGTGGTCTACCTGCAGTAGTTGTCGCTCCAGCTGCTGATGTTGTAGACGGCGATGTGGTAGGGGTGGTTGTCGGGGTCGTTGTTGCTGTTGTGGTAGATGGAGTGGTTGTCAGTGTCGTTGTTCCTGTTGTGATAGATGGAGTGGTTGTCGGGGTCGTTGTTCTGTTGTGGTAGATGAAGTGGTTGTCGGTGTCGTTGTTGCTGTTGTGGTAGACGGAGTGGTTGTCGGGGTAGTTGTTTCTGTTGTGGTATATGGAGTGGTTGTCGGGGTCGCTGTTGCTGTTGTGGTAGATGGAGTGGTGGTAGGGGTGGTTGTCGGAGTCGTTGTTGCTATTGTGGTAGACGGAGTGGTGGTGAGGGTTATTGTTGGGGTCGTTGTTTCTGTTGTGATAGATGGAGTGGTTGTCAGTGTCGTTGTTCCTGTTGTGATAGATGGAGTGGTTGTCAGTGTCGTTGTTCCTGTTGTGATAGATGGAGTGGTGGTGGGAGTGGTTGTCGGGGTAGTTGTTTCTGTTGTTGTAGATGGAGTGGTTGTCAGTGTCGTTGTTCCTGTTGTGATAGATGGAGTGGTTGTCAGTGTCGTTGTTCCTGTTGTGATAGATGGAGTGGTGGTGGAGGTGGTTGTCGGGGTCGTGTTTCTGTTGTGATAGATGGAGTGGTGGTGGAGGTGGTTGTCGGGGTCGCTGTTGCTGTTGTGGTAGATGGAGTGGTGGTGAGGGTTATTGTTGGGGTCGTTGTTTCTGTTGTGGTAGATGGAGTGGTTGTCAGTGTCGTTGTTCCTGTTGTGATAGATGGAGTGGTTGTCGGGGTCGTTGTTTCTGTTTTGGTAGATCGAGTGGTTGTCGGGGTAGTTGTTTCTGTTGTGGTAGATGAAGTGGTTGTCGGTGTCGTTGTTTCTGTTGTGATAGATGGAGTGGTTGTCGGGGTAGTTGTTTCTGTTGTGATAGATGGAGTGGTTTTTGGTGTCGTTGTTTCTGTTGTGGTATATGGAGTGGTTGTCGGGGTCGCTGTTGCTGTTGTGGTAGATGGAGTGGTGGTAGGGGTGGTTGTCGGGGTCGTTGTTTCTGTTGTGGTAGACGAAGTGGTGGTGGGGGTGGTTGTTTTCTGTTGTGGTAGACGGAGTGGTGGTGGGGGTGGTTGTCGGGGTCGTTGTTGCTGTTGTGGTAGACGGAGTGGTGGTGGGGGTGGTTGTCGGGGTCGTTGTTGCTGTTGTGGTAGACGGAGTGGTTGTCGGGGTTGTTGTTGCTGTTGTGGTAGACGGAGTGGTTGTCGGGGTCGTTGTTGCTGTTGTGGTAGACTGAGTGGTTGTCGGGGTCGTTGTTGCTGTTGTGGTAGACGGAGTGGTTGTCGGGGTCGTTGTTGCTGTTGTGGTAGACGGAGTGGTGGTGGGGGTGGTTGTCGGGGTTGTTGTTACTGTTGTGGTAGACGGAGTGGTGGTGGGGGTGGTTGTCGGGGTCGTTGTTTCTGTTGTGGTAGATGGAGTGGTTGTCAGTGTCGTTGTTCCTGTTGTGATAAATGGAGTGGTGGTGGAGGTGGTTGTCGGTGTCGTTGTTTCTGTTGTTGTAGATGGAGTGTTTGTCGGGGTCGTTGTTTCTGTTGTGGTAGATGGAGTGGTTTTCGGTGTCGTTGTTTCTGTTTTGGTAGATCGAGTGGTTGTCGGTGTCGTTGTTTCTGTTGTGGTAGATGGAGTGGTTGTCGGTGTCGTTGTTTCTGTTGTGGTAGATGGAGTGGTTGTCGGTGTCGTTGTTTCTGTTGTGGTAGATGGAGTGGTTGTCGGTGTCGTTGTTTCTGTTGTGATAGATGGAGTGGTGGTGGAGGTGGTTGTCGGTGTCGTTGTTTCTGTTGTGGTAGATGGAGTGGTTGTCGGTGTCGTTGTTTCTGTTGTGGTAGATGAAGTGGTTGTCGGTGTCGTTGTTTCTGTTGTGATAGATGGAGTGGTTGTCGGTGTCGTTGTTTCTGTTGTGATAGATGGAGTGGTGGTGGAGGTGGTTGTCGGGGTCGTTGTTGCTGTTGTGGTAGACGGAGTGGTTGTTGCGGTCGTTGTTTCTGTTGTGGTAGATGGAGTGGTGGTGGGGGTGGTTGTCGGGGTCGTTGTTTCTGTTGTGGTAGATGGAGTGGTGGTGGGGGTGGTTGTCGGGGTCGTTGTTTCTGTTGTGGTAGATGGAGTGGTTGTCGGGGTCGTTGTTTCTGTTGTGGTAGATGGAGTGGTGGTGGTTGTCGGGGTCGTTGTTTCTGTTGTGGTAGATGGAGTGGTTGTCGGGGTCGTTGTTTCTGTTGTCGTAGATGGAGTGGTGGTGGTTGTCGGGGTCGTTGTTTCTGTTGTGGTAGATGGAGTGGTGGTGGATGTCGGGGTCGTTTTTCTGTTGTGGTAGATGGAGTGGTGGTGGGGGTGGTTGTCGGGGTCGTTGTTTCTGTCGTTGTTTCTGTAGTGGTATATGGAGTGGTTGTCGGGGTCGTTGTTTCTGTTGTGGTAGATGGAATGGTGGTGGGGGTGGTTGTCGGGGTCGTTGTTTCTGTTGTGGTAGATGGAGTGGTGGTGGGGGTTGTTGTCGGGGTCGTTGTTTCTGTTGTGGTAGATGGAGTGGTTGTCGGTGTCGTTGTTTCTATTGTGGTAGATGGAGTGGTGGTGGGGGTGGTTGTCGGGGTCGTTGTTTCTGTTGTGGTAGATGGAGTGGTTGTTGGGGTCGTTGTTTCTGTTGTGGTAGATGGAGTGGTGGTGGGGGTGGTTGTCGGGGTCGTTGTTTCTGTTGTGGTAGATGGAGTGGTGGTGGAGGTGGTTGTCGGGGTCGTTGTTCTGTTGTGGTAGATGGAGTGGTGGTGGTTGTCGGGGTCGTGTTTCTGTTGTGGTAGATGGAGTTGTGGTGGGGGTGGTTGTCGGTGTCGTTGTTTCTGTTGTGGTAGATGGAGTGGTGGTGGAGGTGGTTGTCGGGGTCGTTGTTTCTGTTTTGGTAGATTGAGTGGTGGTGGCGGTGGTTGTCGCATCGGTTGTCGTGGTTGTTATTGTTGTTGTCTCTGTCGTTGCCGTAGTTGATGATGTTATTGTTTCCTCTGAGGTGATTGTCGTTGTAGAATCGTTGTTTCAGATGAAAATGAAAGAAAACCAGTGGAGAAAAAAATTAGAATTAAGATAAAATTAGAGAAAACTGCGTACACTTTGTTATCAGATAGTAAAACAGAGAAATTAAAAATCTAATTAATGCTAGAACCTAGTAGAACTAAGTGAGGAAAAGTTGAGAACTTGGTGAAACTCTGTGGATTTCTCTGAGACACCAAGCAAAGGTGATTAAATTGAAGAACACTTTAACTCAGTAGTTCTTAACATGAGGCAACGGTTCCGTGCTGTTGGGGGTGAACGGGAGGGGCATGGTTTTACATTTTTAGAGGGATAGGAGGTTAGAATATGTTTATATTATACATTTTCACATGTTGGTCACTTGATGAGAAGAAATGATCAGAGAATCCTAAAACAAGCTATCAAGTGGAACACAACAGGCCAAAGAAAAAGAGGCAGACCGCGTGAAACTCTGAAGAGGACATTGGTAAGAGAGGCCAAATTAACAGGCATAAAATCCCGTGATGATATTGAAAGACTCGCCGAAGACAGGAAAAATTGGCGAACTACTTTGCGAGCCCTATGTGACGTTTAACGGCACGGGAAGGATATAAGATATAAGTATACGATATAAAATAAGATACATTTTCAGAACTTGGTTGGCTTATGCTGCCTGTGGTGGGGGTGATTTACGGTGGCTGGGTTGGAGAGTGGGGCAGGACATCAAATCTTTGAGGGGTTGCTGCGGTGCATGATCCAAGAAAGGTTGAGAAGCTCTGCTGTAACAGGAAATAGTTTTATCATTACAGAGAACGGTATATGCACTGAGAAGCTTCTAAGTACCGTCAGTTTGTATTGATGTTTTGAACATAAAAATATCACAGCTGCTAATAATATCCCGAAAAAAAACGCCAGTAAATCATCGATGTAATGGATAAATAGAGGGGAAGGTGTGGCCGTTACTGTTGCAAGTCCGTTAAATCAAATATTGAGAGAAATGCACGGATAGCAGAATTATTTAATTAATAAAGTCACACTTGTCGGGGTCGTTGTTTCTGTTGTGGTAGATGGAGTGGTGGTGGGGGTGGTTGTCGGGGTCGTTGTTTCTGTTGTGGTAGATGGAGTGGTTGTCGGGGTCGTTGTTTCTGTTGTGGTAGATGGAGTGGTGGGGGTGGATGTCGGGGTCGTTGTTTCTGTTGTGGTAGATGGAGTGGTTGTCGGGGTCGTTGTTTCTGTTGTCGTAGATGGAGTGGTGGTGGTTGTCGGGGTCGTTGTTTCTGTTGTGGTAGATGGAGTGGTTGTCGGGGTCGTTGTTTCTGTTGTGGTAGATGGAGTGGTGGTGGTGGTGGTGGTGGGGGTGGTTGTCGGTGTCGTTGTTTCTGTTGTGGTAGATGGAGTGGTTGTTGGGGTCGTTGTTTCTGTTGTGGTAGATGGAATGGTGGTGGGGGTGGTTGTCGGGGTCGTGTTTCTGTTGTGGTAGATGGAGTGGTGGTGGGGTTGTTGTCGGGGTCGTTGTTTCTGTTGTGGTAGATGAAGTGGTTGTCGGTGTCGTTGTTTCTTTTGTGGTAGATGGAGTGGTGGTGGGGGTGGTTGTCGGGGTCGTTGTTTCTGTTGTGGTAGATGGAGTGGTTGTCGGGGTCGTTGTTTCTGTTGTGGTAGATGGAGTGGTGGTGGGGGTGGTTGTCGGGGTCGTTGTTTCTGTTGTGGTAGATGGAGTGGTGGTGGAGGTGGTTGTCGGGGTCGTTGTTTCTGTTGTGGTAGATGGAGTGGTGGTGGTTGTCGGGGTCGTTGTTTCTGTTGTGGTAGATGGAGTGGTGGGGGTGGTTGTCGGTGTCGTTGTTTCTGTTGTGGTAGATGGAGTGGTGGTGGAGGTGGTTGTCGGGGTCGTTGTTTCTGTGTGGTAGATGGAGTGGTGGTGGCGGTGGTTGTCGCATCGGTTGTCGTGGTTGTTATTGTTGTTGTCTCTGTCGTTGCCGTAGTTGATGATGTTATTGTTTCCTCTGAGGTGATTGTCGTTGTAGAATCGTTGTTTCAGATGAAAATGAAAGAAAACCAGTGGAAAAAAATTAGAATTAAGATAAAATTAGAGAAAACTGCGTACACTTTGTTATCAGATAGTAAAACAGAGAAATTAAAAATCTAATTAATGCTAGAACCTAGTAGAACTAAGTGAGGAAAAGTTGAGAACTTGGTGAAACTCTGTGGATTTCTCTGAGACACCAAGCAAAGGTGATTAAATTGAAGAACACTTTAACTCAGTAGTTCTTAACATGAGGCAACGGTTCCGTGCTGTTGGGGGTGAACGGGAGGGGCATGGTTTTACATTTTTAGAGGGATAGGAGGTTAGAATATGTTTATATTATACATTTTCACATGTTGGTCACTTGATGAGAAGAAATGATCAGAGAATCCTAAAACAAGCTATCAAGTGGAACACAACAGGCCAAAGAAAAAGAGGCAGACCGCGTGAAACTCTGAAGAGGACATTGGTAAGAGAGGCCAAATTAACATACATAAAATCCCGTGATGATATTGAAAGACTCGCCGAAGACAGGAAAAATTGGCGAACTACTTTGCGAGCCCTATGTGACGTTTAACGGCACGGGAAGGATATAAGATATAAGGTATACGATATAAAATAAGATACATTTTCAGAACTTGGTTGGCTTATGCTGCCTGTGGTGGGGGTGATTTACGGTGGCTGGGTTGGAGAGTGGGGCAGGACATCAAATCTTTGAGGGGTTGCTGCGGTGCATGATTCAAGAAAGGTTGAGAAGCTCTGCTGTAACAGGAAATAGTTTTATCATTACAGAGAACGGTATATGCACTGAGAAGCTTCTAAGTACCGTCAGTTTGTATTGATGTTTTGAACATAAAAATATCACAGCTGCTAATAATATCCCGAAAAAAAACGCCAGTAAATCATCGATGTAATGGATAAATAGAGGGGAAGGTGTGGCCGTTACTGTTGCAAGTCCGTTAAATCAAATATTGAGAGAAATGCACGGATAGCAGAATTATTTAATTAATAAAGTCACACTTTAGACATCGCAGATACACTTTGTATATAACATAACCACGCTGTAGCTTGAGACAGATATACTTTCTGTATATAACATGACCTCGCTCTGGCTTGAGACAGATATACTTTCTGTATATAACATGACCTCGTTGTAACGTGAGACAAATACTCTCTGCATATAACATGACCTCGCTGTAGCTTGAGACAAATGCTCTCTGCATATAACATAACCACGCTGTAGCTTGAGACAGATATACTTTCTGTATATAACATAACCACGCTGTAGCTTGAGACAAATACTCTCTGTACATAACATGACCTCGCTGTGGCTTGAGACAGATACACTCTGTACATCACATGACCTCGCTGTGGCTTGAGACAGATACACTCTGTACATCACATGACCTCGCTGTGGCTTGAGACAGATACATTCTGTGCATAACATGACTTCGCTGTGGGTTGTGACAGATACACTATGTATACAGTCTGACTACATAATTTCTTGCTGCAAGAACACCATGAATACAATTTGACATCACGATAGCTGGAGACAGACTAAGACAGAAATACCCTGTATATAATCTGACTACACGATAACAGACAGATTGAGACAAAAAAAAGTGAGTTTACTCCTTACATCTTAACCTTTTCCGGTGTCGATAAACGTCATATAGGGTTCACATTGCAGTTGGACATGTTTCTATTCTCAGCGAGTTTTTCAACCTAGTCAAAGAATGTTACGCCCACTATTTTATTCTCTCTCAACGTTTACATTTCATGTTGTCGACCTCTTTTTCTTTGTCCTGATGTATCCCATTTGCTTACAACCGAGAGGCCTACAGGATACTGTTAGGGAGGCAAAGTTCCGCAAAGGGACATGCAAATGACTGGTTGTATCCCATTTGATAGCTTGGTTTTTGGATCATCTGATTATTTCTTCTCTTCACAAGGCCTGCATATGTCAGTCTCGTTTTTTTTAAATCGCGGATGAGACAGGTCTACTCGGCGCTACTCATAAACACTTGCTATATGAAACTCACACGGTACGGCGTTTATGATTTTTAAATTATTTTCTATTTTTGTTTATCACGTCCCTTAAATCCGAAATCCGTTAAGTCATGGTCCGGTAAATCGAGAGTTTACTGTAATTCGTAATTTTCATCTCAGCCAGTTGTAACCTGTGTGTGATCTATGACTTGCCTTGTAGATTACACAATGGAAGTGCGAGCTGGTGTTCTTTCCAGCCAGTGCTGTGAAGATGTTGAGACACAGCGTCGTGTCGGCTTGGGACCGAGTTATGACGGCTATTTTTCAGCCTCGGGGTACAGCTACACAGCAAGAAGGGGGTGTGCAGTAGTTCTAGGGGGACTACTGCGACCCCTCCCACGTTAGCCAGACCAGGGTCTCTCACAGTGGAGGGTGTGGGGGACCAACAGAGAGGTTGGACAGGGCCGTATTCAGTTATGGTTCGCCAAACCTGACCCCAGCATGTCGCTATGGTTCACCAGCTTTGACACCAGCACGTTAGTGTGGTTCACCAACCCTAATGCCAGCATGTAGCAATGTTTCGCCAGCCTTGACCCCAGCATGTCGCTACGGTTCGCCAGTCTCGGCGCCAGCATGTCACTACGGTTCGCCAGTCTCGGCACCAGCATGTCAGCTATTGTTCGCTGAGTGCAAAAACGGACAGTCTTCGCCCCAGTTGTAATCCGCCAGGAATGTTTAGATGTTTTTCTACAGCAGTATAGTTTCTACAGCAGTATAGTTTCCAGTCTTGGATCGTGGCCCAACTTAGGGTCCCGGGGTGGGGCGTAGGGGAGAAGGGTTAGATTGGGGAAATCGTATGATTTTTTTTGGCTAAGATTTTAGATAAAATATTTATATTTCTCTATTTAAATATTAAAATCCCGACAGTCAGACTCACAACAAATGCTTAAATAAGTTTCCTTTCGTAATGTTTTCAGTATTTCATAATATCTTGAAAAATACTGGAATATTTAGGGGAGGTGATATTATATAATACCTGGACACTTAACACAACAGCTGAGAAACACATCAATGCCTTTGAATGTAAATGCTATGGAAGAGTCCTTCAAATATCATGGACACAAAAAGAACAAATATATCCATACTCATTCATTCGTTCATTTGCGTGTCGTTGTTTCTGTTGTGATAGATGGAGTGGTGGTGGAGGTGGTTGTCGGTGTCGTTGTTTCTGTTGTGGTAGATGGAGTGGTTGTCGGTGTCGTTGTTTCTGTTGTGGTAGATGGAGTGGTTGTCGGTGTCGTTGTTTCTTTTGTGGTAGATGGAGTGGTTGTCGGTGTCGTTGTTTCTGTTGTGATAGATGGAGTGGTGGTGGAGGTGGTTGTCGGGGTCGTTGTTTCTTTTGTGGTGGATGGAGTGATTGTCGGGGTCGTTGTTTCTGTTGTGGTAGATGGAGTGGTGGTGGGGGTGGTTGTCGGGGTCGTTGTTTCTGTTGTGGTAGATGGAGTGGTTGTCGGGATCGTTGTTTCTGTTGTGGTAGATGGGGTGGTTGTCGGGGTCGTTGTTTCTGTTGTGGTGGATGGAGTGGTGGTGGTTGTGGTTGTCGGGGTCGTTGTTTCTGTTGTGGTAGATGAAGTGGTGGTGGGGGTGGTTGTCGGGGTCGTTGTTTCTGTTGTGGTAGATGGAGTGGTGGTGGGGGTGGTTGTCGGGGTCGTTGTTTCTGTTGTGGTAGATGGAGTGGTGGTGGTTGTGGTTGTCGGGGTCGTTGTTTCTGTTGTGGTAGATGGAGTGGTGGTGGGGGTGGTTGTCGGGGTCGTTGTTTCTGTTGTGGTAGATGGAGTGGTGGTGGCGGTGGTTGTCGCATCGGTTGTCGTGGTTGTTATTGTTGTTGTCTCTGTCGTTGCCGTAGTCGATGATGTTATTGTTTCCTCTGAGGTGATTGTCATTGTAGAATCGTTGTTTCAGATGAAAATGAAAGAAAACCAGTGGAGAAAAAAATTAGAATTAAGATAAAATTAGAGAAAACTGCGTACACTTTGTTATCAGATAGTAAAACAGAGAAATTAAAAATCTAATTAATGCGAGAACCTAGTAGAACTAAGTGAGGAAAAGTTGAGAACTTGGTGAAACTCTGTGGATTTATCTGAGACACCAAGCAAAGGTGATTAAATTGAAGAACACTTTAACTCAGTAGTTCTTAACATGAGGCAACGGTTCCGTGCTGTTGGGGGTGAAGGGGAGGGGCATGGTTTTACATATTTAGAGGGATAGGGGTTAGAATATGTTTATATTATACATTTTCACATGTTGTTCACTTGATGAGAAGAAATGATCAGAGAATCCTAAAACAAGCTATCAAGTGGAACACAACAGGCCAAAGAAAAAGAGGCAGACCGCGTGAAACTCTGAAGAGGACATTGTTAAGAGAGGCCAAATTAACAGGCATAAAATCCCTTGATGATATTGAAAGACTCGCCGAAGACAGGAAAAATTGGCGAACTACTTTGCGAGCCCTATGTGACGTTTAATGGCACGGGAAGGATATAAGATATAAGATATAAAATAAGATACATTTTCAGAACCTGGTTGGCTTATGCTGCCTGGGGTGGGGGTGATTTACGTTGGCTGGGTTGGAGAGTGGGGCAGGACATCAAATCTTTGAGGGGTTGCTGCGGTGCATGATCCAAGAAAGGTTGAGAAACTCTGCTGTAACAGGAAATAGTTTTATCATTACAGAGAACGGTGTATGCACTGAGAAGCTTCTAAGTACCGTCAGTTTGTATTGATGTTTTGAACATAAAAATATCACAGCTGCTAATAATATCCCGAAAAAAAACGCCAGTAAATCATCGATGTAACGGACAAATAGAGGGGAAGGTGTGGCCGTTATTGTTGTAAGTCCGTTAAATCAAATATTGAGAGAAATGCACGGATAGCAGAATTATTTAATTAATAAAGTCACACTTTAGACATCGCAGATACACTTTCTGTATATAACATAACCACGCTGTAGCTTGAGACAGATATATTGTTCTTTTATGTGTCCATGATATTTGAGTATTAAATTAAACGGAACTATTCTAAAGCAGGTGCAGAAATTCAGATACCTTGGAGCAGTAATAACTTCAGATGGGAAATGCAGAACAGAAATTAGGAACAGAATAGGCCAAGCAAAGACTGCATTTCAGAGAATGAGAAACATATTAACCAACACATCCTTATCAATGAATGTTAGAAAACGAGTCCTAAAATGCTATATTGAACCTATCTTGTTATATGGAAGTGAATCATGGACAATAGGCAAGTCTGCACAAAAATCATTGGAAGCAGCAGAAATGTGGTTTATTAGAAGAATGTTGCGAATCCCCTGGACAGCAAAAATAACTAATGAAGAATGTATGAGAAGAGCTGGAGAGACAAAAAAACTTGTCAAAAGGATAAGAGAGAGACAA
Organism: Achatina immaculata; assembly: GCA_009760885.1. Lineage (NCBI taxonomy): Eukaryota > Metazoa > Mollusca > Gastropoda > Stylommatophora > Achatinidae > Lissachatina > Lissachatina immaculata. The sequence goes on along the minus strand of CM019715.1, from coordinate 2,328,156 downwards.
TGTACTTTCATAGGACATGCAATGAGAAGAGGGGGCATTGAAAATATTATAACAACAGGAAAAATAGAAGGAAGAAGAACAAGAGGAAGACCAAGAGAAATGATACTGGACAGTCTGACGGGATGGTGTGAGAGGAGATCACCAACTGAGCTGATGGCCTGCATGAAGGATCGGATACTCTGGAGAAGCATAATAGCCAACGCCAGTCGGCACGGCACATGATGATGATGATGATGATGATGATGATGATGATGATATTTGAAGAACTCTTCTGTAGCATTTACATTCAAAGGCATTTATTTGTTTCTCAGCTGTTTTGTTAAGTGTCCAGGTCTCACAGGCATATGTTGCGGTGGGAAAGATGCATGCCCTTAAAAATATCCATACTACAAGAACTTAATACTGAAGAAGGTTGGCTAGCGAAGAGGATTAAACAGAGAAAACTTAAATATTTTTGGATGTATTAAAAGTCATGAGAATTTGGAGAAGACAGTCTTGGAAGGGTGAAACGAAATGGGGGAAGACCAAGGTGAAGATGGCTGCAGGACATCGCTGATGATCTACAAATGGATGCCTCAGCAGCAGGTCATCTTGCTTACAACCCAGAGGCCTACAGGAGAGCTGTTAGGGAGGCAAAATTCCCCAAGAAACGTGCAAATGACTGACTGCCAGATTTTATATATATACAAATAATTCTTTATGATAAGTGGCAAAGTTGCGCAGTTTTGAAGACACTGAAATAGTTCTAGGATCATTTAGATCATCATCATCATCAGGTGCCTTGTCGGTAGGTTTTCGCGGTTTTGCTTTATCCATAAATCTCAGTCCTGGATATTGTCCATCAACTCACTTGCTGACTTTGAATTGTCCATTATTTTGTTTCCTCTTTTTCTTCCCCTGCCTCGCTTCCCATTTATCTTCCCTGTTGTTATAATATTTGCAAGCCCTTCCCTTCTCACTAAATGTCCAATGAATGATGATTCGTTTTCTTATACACTCACGGAAAAAAGTAAGTGTGCAATGCTTTAAAAAGCACCATGAGATTGCTCAGGTGATGACTGAAATAAAATCTGGCTCACGTTATGTTTGATTATCCAATAACAGATAAAATGATAACTTTCAGGCCAGTCACATGTCACAAAAAAAGTGAAAAAAAAAACAAACTCACCTAATGTGGCTCACCACTCCAAGAAAAGAAAATCAGGGTTTCAATATCGTGTGTGTCCTCCTCGGGCAGTTATCACTGCTTGACACCGCCTTCTCATCGAACCAATGACACGTTGTATCAATTGTTGAGGCATGTTATTCCATTCTTCTTGCAACGCTTGGGCTAATTCTTGGCAGTTTCCATGACAATTGTGTCGTCTTCCCAACCTGCGGTCCAGTTCATCCCAAATGTGCTCGATAGGTGACAGGTCCGGTGAAACTGCTTGCTATGGCAAGATAGTAATCTGATGCTGTTGAAAGTAGTCCCTGACCACACGTGCGACATGTGGACGAGCGTTATCCTGCTGCGGTGTTACGCTTTGTCCATTAGCATCAAAATGGAAAAAAACACGTAGAAGGGACAGATATTGAAAAAGTCAATCAATTTGCATACCTTTGCAGCTACATAGAACAGGATGATGACATCAAAAAGGAAGTTAGAATTAGAATTGGAAAACAGCATCGATGAATCTTGAGAACAAGACTCTTTTGAAAACAAATGCCTAAGGAAAATACTCAGCATCAAGTGGAACGAATTCAAGAACAATGCAGAGATAAGACAGATGACTGAACAACAACCAGTCTCATGTGTGATCAGGAAAAGGAGATGGACATATGTTGGTCACGTGATGAGAAGAAACAGAGAATCCCAAAAAACAAGTTATCAAGTGGAACACAACAGGCCAAAGAAAAAGAGGCAGGGCACTCGAAACTCCTAAGAGAACATTGTTAAGAGAGTCCAAATTAATAGGCATAAAATCCCTTGATGCTGTTGAAAGACTCGCTGAAAACAGGAAAAATTGGCGAACTACCTTGCGAGCTCTGTGTGACGTTTAGCGGCACGGGAAGGATATAAGATATAAGATTAACATCCAGAAAAGGCATTACGTGGCATGTAATGTTTTCTTCCCTATATCGCAAACCTGTAAGGTTGCCATTGATGATCTACGAATGGATGCATCAGCAGCAAGGCATCTTGCTTACAACCCATAGGCCTACAGGAGAGCTGTTAGGGAGGCAAAATTCCCCAAGAAACGTGCAAATGACTGACTGCCAGATTTTATATATATACAAATAATTCTTTATGATAAGTGGCAAAGTTGGCAATTTTGAAGACACTGAAATAGTTCTAGGATCATTTAGATCATCATCATCATCAGGTGCCTTGTCGGTAGGTTTTCGCAGTTATGCTTTATCCATAAATCTCAGTCCTGGATATTGTCCATCAACTCACTTGCTGACTTTGAATTGTCCATTATTTTGTTTCCTCTTTTTCTTCCCCTGCCTCGCTTCCCATTTATCTTCCCTGTTGTTATAATATTTGCAAGCCCTTCCCTTCTCACTAAATGCCCAATGAATGATGTTCGTTTTCTTATACACTCACGGAAAAAAGTAAGTGTGCAATGCTTTAAAAAGCACCATGAGATTGCTCAGGTGATGACTGAAATAAAATCTGGCTCACGTTATGTTTGATTATCCAATAACAGATAAAATGATAACTTTCAGGCCAGTCACATGTCACAAAAAAAGTGAAAAAAAAAACTCACCTAATGTGGCTCACCACTCCAAGAAAAGAAAATCAGGGTTTCAATATCGTGTGTGTCCTCCTCGGGCAGTTATAACTGCTTGACACCGCCTTCTCATCGAACCAATGACACGTTGTATCAATTGTTGAGGCATGTTATTCCATTCTTCTTGCAACGCTTGGGCTAATTCTTGGCAGTTTCCATGACAATTGTGTCGTCTTCCCAACCTGCGGTCCAGTTCATCCCAAATGTGCTCGATAGGTGACAGGTCCGGTGAAACTGCTTGCTATGGCAAGATAGTAATCTGATGCTGTTGAAAGTAGTCCCTGACCACACGTGCGACATGTGGACGAGCGTTATCCTGCTGCGGTGTTACGCTTTGTCCATTAGCATCAAAATGGAAAAAAACCATTAGCATCAAAATGGAAAAAAAACACGTAGAAGGGACAGATATTGAAAAAGTCAATCAATTTGCATACCTTGGCAGCTACATAGAACAGGATGATGACATCAAAAAGGAAGTTAGAATTAGAATTGGAAAACAGCATCGATGAATCTTGAGAACAAGACTCTTTTGAAAACAAATGCCTAAGGAAAATACTCTGCATCAAGTGAAATGAATTCAAGAACAATGCAGAGATAAGACAGATGACTGAACAACAACCAGTCTCATGTGTGATCAGGAAAAGGAGATGGGCATATGTTGGTCACGTGATGAGAAGAAACAGAGAATCCCAAAAACAAGTTATCAAGTGGAACACAACAGGCCAAAGAAAAAGAAGCTGACAGAGTAAAACTCTGAAGAGGACATTGTTAAGAGAGGCCAAATTAACAGGCACAAAATCCTTTGATGAGGTTGAAAGACTCACCGAAGACAGGAAAAATTGGCGAACTACCTTGCGAGCTCTGTGTGACGTTCAACAGCACGGGAAGGATATAAGATATAAGATAGCATCCAGAAAAGGCATTACGTGGCATGTAATGATTTCTTCCCTATATCGTAAACCTGTAAGATTGCCATTGAGGAAGAATAGGTTTGTTCGGCCAGCACAGGCAATTCCTCCCCAAAACATTACACTGCCTCCTCTCGCCCTATCCGTCTCTAGATCACAGTTATTCGCAAAGCGTTCTCTTCTTCGCCTGTACACTAAAGCACGCCCGTCATGGCCTTGCAGACAGAATCTGGAATCAGTGAATAGGATCCGTCTCCATTGATGATAGGGCCATGCCACGTGGTGCCTTGCCCAGGTCAAGCAGGTTTGTCTGTGGCGAAATCTCAGTCCTGGATATTGTCCATCAACTCACTTGCTGACTTTGAATTGTCCATTATTTTGTTTCCTCTTTTTCTTCCCCTGCCTCGCTTCCCATTTATCTTCCCTGTTGTTATAATATTTGCAAGCCCTTCCCTTCTCACTAAATGCCCAATGAATGATGTTCGTTTTCTTATACACTCACGGAAAAAAGTAAGTGTGCAATGCTTTAAAAAGCACCATGAGATTGCTCAGGTGATGACTGAAATAAAATCTGGCTCACGTTATGTTTGATTATCCAATAACAGATAAAATGATAACTTTCAGGCCAGTCACATGTCACAAAAAAAGTGAAAAAAAAACTCACCTAATGTGGCTCACCACCCCAAGAAAAGAAAATCAGGGTTTCAATATCGTGTGTGTCCTCCTCGGGCAGTTATCACTGCTTGACACCGCCTTCTCATCGAACCAATGACATGTTGTATCAATTGTTGAGGCATGTTATTCCATTCTTCTTGCAACGCTTGGGCTAATTCTTGGCAGTTTCCAGGGCGATTGTGTCGTCTTCGCAACCTGCGGTCCAGTTCATTCCAAATGTGCTCGATAGGTGACAGGTCCGGTGAAACTGCTGGCCATGACAAGACAGTAATCTGATGTTGTTGAAAGTAGTCCCTGACCACACGTGCGACATGTGGACGAGCGTTATCCTGCTGCAGTGTAACGTTTTGTCCATTAGCATCAAAATGGAAAAAAACACGTAGAAGGGACAGATATTGAAAAAGTCAATCAATTTGCATACCTTGGCAGCTACATAGAACAGGATGATGACATCAAAAAGGAAGTTAGAATTAGAATTGGAAAACAGCATCGATGAATCTTGAGAACAAGACTCTTTTGAAAACAAATGCCTAAGGAAAATACTCTGCATCAAGTGAAATGAATTCAAGAACAATGCAGAGATAAGACAGATGACTGAACAACAACCAGTCTCATGTGTGATCAGGAAAAGGAGATGGGCATATGTTGGTCACGTGATGAGAAGAAACAGAGAATCCCAAAAACAAGTTATCAAGTGGAACACAACAGGCCAAAGAAAAAGAAGCTGACAGAGTAAAACTCTGAAGAGGACATTGTTAAGAGAGGCCAAATTAACAGGCACAAAATCCTTTGATGAGGTTGAAAGACTCACCGAAGACAGGAAAAATTGGCGAACTACCTTGCGAGCTCTGTGTGACGTTCAACAGCACGGGAAGGATATAAGATATAAGATTAGCATCCAGAAAAGGCATTACGTGGCATGTAATGATTTCTTCCCTATATCGTAAACCTGTAAGATTGCCATTGAGGAAGAATAGGTTTGTTCGGCCAGCACAGGCAATTCCTCCCCAAAACATTACACTGCCTCCTCTCGCCCTATCCGTCTCTAGATCACAGTTATTCGCAAAGCGTTCTCTTCTTCGCCTGTACACTAAAGCACGCCCATCATGGCCTTGCAGACAGAATCTGGAATCAGTGAATAGGATCCGTCTCCATTGATGATATGGCCATGCCACGTGGTGCCTTGCCCAGGTCAAGCAGGTTTGTCTGTGGAGAACTGTCAGTACTGGTCTAACTGCAGGCCTATGAAGTAAGAGATTTTCCTCTCTGAGTCTGTTCCGCACTGTCCTGCCCGACACACGTCTTAAACCTGGAATGTTGCTGGCAGTCCATGTTGCCTGGAGAAACCTGTTACGAAGGTGCATAAGGTGGATGTAGCGGTCTTGTGGAAGGGTGGTAACTCGTGTTCTACCGCTTCTATGGCGGTTAAAACGACTTTGAAGGCGTGATATTGTGTTTCTGTGAACATTAAAATGTTGAGATACTGCTGCTACTGTTGATCCAGCAATTAACATCCCAACAGCTATTTCTCGCTGATGTTTGTTCAATCTTGACATGATGAAAAAAGATGTTTATGTTGGAGTTCCACTACTCCTTTCTTCAACGATTACGTGAAGAGATCTCTGAGAACAGAATTACGCACTTACCCTCATTTTATCCGTGGTCAACACCCAATCATGGATCATTGCACGTGATTTCACTGGAGCTGTGGTTATCTCCCCATGAATAGTGCGGTCAACTTCCTGCAGCACGGGGGAAGTGGACAACACTCAGACAAAACTTCATGCAGCACGGGGGAAGTGGACAACACTCAGACAAAACTTCGTGCAGCACGGGGGAAGTGGACAACACTCAGACAAAACTTCGTGCAGCACGGGGGAAGTGGACAACACTCAGACAAAACTTCATGCAGCACGGGGGAAGTGGACAACACTCAGACAAAACTTCGTGCAGCACGGGGAAGTGGACAACACTCAGACAAAACTTCGTGCCAAATTTGATTTGATTTCACTCATGACAACGTGATTGGTGCGCTTGACACCAGTCCACACTTACTTTTTTCCCGTGAGTAGATGTAATTAGGTTTCTTTCTACATTTGCTTTTCTTAGACATTCCCTAATTTGTCATCTTAGCTGTCCATGGTATTCTTAACATTCTTTTAATAAATCACGTCTCTGTTTAGATGAATTTCAATATTTCAAATCTTTTTCCAATGGATCAAGGAACGTTGCTGATTTATGGTCGCTTTCACAAAAATGTGTAGAACTGCAGGGGATGTAACTCTTTTAACAAACAAACAACAGGAGCGGGTTTAAGTACCTGTTAGATGTGTAGTTTAATTGTGGTAGGTAACTTAGTTGTGTAGCATAGTTGTGGTAGGTAACTTAGTTGTGTAGTTTAGTTGTGGTAGGTAACTTAGTTGTGTAGCATAGTTGTGGTAGGTAACTTAGTTGTGTAGCATAGTTGTGGTAGGTAACTTAGTTGTGTAGTTTAGTTGTGGTAGGTAACTTAGTTGTGTAGCATAGTTGTGGTAGGTAACTTAGTTGTGTAGCATAGTTGTGGTAGGTAATTTTCATATGGTTGTGAAATATACAGAACATTATCCTTAGACATGTAACATCAGCATCATCATCCTGTTCCATATCCCAGGGAATATTGACTTCTCTGGCCCTCCAACTTGATCTGTCCCTCGCCTTCACAAGGGCTCTCGACCAAGCTGGATGATGCCAGACTCTGTGTGTTGTTTTCTCGCTCCTTTATTCCTTCAACTTTTACCTCTAATACAGTTTCCACTATAGTTTTATGCTTTAATTTTTCCCTCTAATATAGTTTCCACTATAGTTTTATACTTCAACCTTTTCCTTTAATATAGTTTCCACTATAGTTTTATGCTTCAATCTTTTCCTTTAATATAGTTTCCACTATAGTTTTATGCTTCAACTTTTACCTCTAATATAGTTTCTACTATAGTTTTATGCTTCAACTTTTACCTCTAATATAGTTTCCACAATAGTTTTATGCTTCAACTTTTACCTCTAATATAGTTTCAACAATAGTTTTATGCTTCAACTTTTACCTCTAATATAATTTCCACTATAGTTTTATGCTTCAATTTTTACATCTAATATAGTTTCCACTATAGTTTTATGCTTCAACTTTTCCCTCTAATATAGTTTCCATTATTATTTTATGCTTCAACTTTTCCTTCTAATATAGTTTTCACTATTGTTTTATGCTTATTGTAGCCTTGGAACATGATTTATTCTTATCTTTATTTACATTTCAAGGATCTATACTTTCTTTTCTTTTTTCTTAGTCAATATCAAAGTTTCTGCAAAATAAAGAAGAGTGGGGTATACATAACATGTGTTGGCTCTCAGCTTCTCCACTATAGAATAGAGTGGGGTATACATAACATGTGTTGGCTCTCAGCTTCTCCACCATAGAGAAGAGTGTGGTATACATAACATGTGTTGGCTCTCAGCTTCTCCACCATAGAGAAGAGTGTGGTATACATAACATGTGTTGGCTCTCAGTTTTTCCACTTTAGAATAGAGTGGGGTATACATAACATATCATGACTATCAGAGTCTACACCATAGAGTAGTGTAGAGTATACATAACATTTGATGACTCTCAGCTTCTACAGCATAAAATAGTGTGTGGAGTATACATAGCATTTGATGACTCTTAGCTTCTACACCATAGAGTAGTGTGTAGACTATACATAGCATTTGATGACATTTAGCTTCTACACCATAGAGTAGTGTGTAGAGTATACATAGCATTTGATGACTCTTAGCTTCTACACCATAGAGTAGTGTGTAGACTATACATAGCATTTGATGACATTTAGCTTCTACACCATAGAGTAGTGTGTAGAGTATACATAGCATTTGATGACTCTTAGCTTCTACACCATAGAGTAGTGTGTGGAGTATACATAGCATTTGATGACATTTAGCTTCTACACCATAGAGTAGTGTGTAGAATATACATAGCACTTGATGATTCTTAGCTTCTACAACACAGAGTAGTGTGTAGAGTATACATAGCATTTGATGACTCTTAGCTTCTACACTATAGAGTAGTGTATAGAGTATACATAGCATTTGATGACTCTTAACTTCTACACCATAGAATAATGTGGAGTAGGTATAGCATTTGTTGACTATCAGCTTCAACATCATAGAGTAGTGTGTGGAGTATACATAGCATTTGATGATTCTCAGCTTCTGCACCATAAAGTAATGTGTGGAGCATACATAACATTTGTTGACTGTCATCTTCAGTTGCTCTGCTATATATTTTGAGGTAATAACTTATTTCTGTTGACAGTGCATTTGGCCAATCTTATTCTTTTATTCTTTAGAGTCACGTGCTTTAATTTTTATGACTTCATTGGAGTTATGTGCCTTGGCTACTGACAGACATTAATACTATGTTGTCAGTCCCATAAAAATTCGTTGCTTTTCCACATGTAGCCCTGTATTCTTTCATTCATTATCATGTCCTTGCAGAACTTTGCCTCCCTAACAGCTCTCCTGTAGGCCTCTCGGTTGTGAGTAAGGTGCCTTGCTGCTGATGTGTCCATTCGCAGGATCATCAACGATGTCTTTTGCCATCTTTGTTTTGGTCTTCCTCTCTCTCTCTTTTTCCCATTATGTATCGTTCCAAGACAGTGTTCTCCAAACTCTCATGACGTTTAATATGCCCAAGTATTTAAGTTTTCTCTGTTTAATCTTCTTTACTAACCAACCTTCTTCGGAATTAAGTTCTTGTAGTTTTAATGTATTTGTTCCTTTTTTTTATGTCCATGACATTTGAGGAACTCTTCTATGGCATTTACATTCAAAGGCACTGATGTGTTTCCCAGCTGTTTTGTTAAGTGTCTAGGTTTCTGCATGTCTATCTTCGTGTAATCTGAGCATGAGCGAGTGAGAAAGAGAGGCAGGCAGACAGACAGACAGACAGACAGACTGACTGGTGGTACGTGGAGGAGTTTACGGAAGGCGAAAAATAAATTAATTAATTTAATAAACACAAGTCTATATATCCTATAACTCGAAGAGCAAGCGAGGCCCAAATCTGAAGACATAAGACCTTCGGACAAAGGGACTAAACTTTGCAACTCAAGCATTGTTTCGCTGTTACTAAAGACTTGTTGTTGCAATCTAGAATTTACGGAATCAGTCACGATGTGATGATTAACGTCAAAATGATGCTCAGCAAGGTCCACAGACAGCTAACATCTTCCTTCTACAAAAAAAAAAGTCTCCTCTAACAAAAATTACCCCTAAAGCCTCTGATAATTAAACGACCGACTTACGTGGTAGGTAGTGAAGAATCAAATGGCACAAGAGGACAAAACGCCACCAGCTGAAACGTGCAGATCTTGCCGCCATGATCAGTCAGTTCTTCTAGACAGGCCTGTGTGGTTTTGTTTCTTTCTGAAATTTAAGGAGAAGGAAGCACAAAAACAAACGAATAATTTTTGTGCAGTTTCTAGCATAAAATATTGCAGTTTACGTGGATAATATATTGTGATGCTAGGTTTATTTATTTGTCTGTCTGTCTGTCTGTTTGTCTTTCTGTCTGCTCTTAAGGGTCAGAATACACTCTCTGAGAATCTGTCTGTCGATTTGCTTCTCTGGTTGCGTATCTAATAATCTACTCTGCTGGCTCTGTTTATCAGCTAACAGATTATTTTGTTGTATAGATTTCCTGTTTGTCTATCAGCAATCGTCATTATATAGACCTTCCTCCCTAACAGCTCTCCTGCAGGCCTCTCGGTTGTGAGTAAGGTGCCTTGCTGCTGATGTGTCCATTCGCAGGATCATCAACGATGTCTTTTGCCATCTTTGTTTTGGTCTTCCTCTCTCTTTTTTTCCCATTATGTATCTTTCCAAGACAGTGTTCTCCAAACTCTCATGGCGTTTAATATGCCCAAGTATTTAAGTTTTCTCTGTTTAATCTTCTTTACTAACCAACCTTCTTCGGAATTAAGTTCTTGTAGTTTTAATGTATTTGTTCCTTTTTTTATGTCCATGACATTTGAGGAACTCTTCTATGGCATTTACATTCAAAGGCACTGATGTGTTTCCCAGCTGTTTTGTTAAGTGTCTAGGTTTCTGCATGTCTATCTTCGTGTAATCTGAGCGTGCGCGAGTGAGAAAGAGAGGCAGGCAGGCAGGCAGGTAGACAGACAGACTGGTGAGGTACGTGGAGGAGTTTACGGAAGGCGAAAAATAAATTAATTAATTTAATAAACACAAGTCTATATATCCTATAACTCGAAGAGCAAACGAGGCCCAAATTTGAAGACATAAGACCTTCGGATAAAGGGCCTAAACTTTGCAACTGCTGTTACTAAAGACCTGTTGTTGCAATCCAGAATTTACGGAATCAGTCACAATGTGATGATTACTTCAAAATGATACTCAGCAAGGTCCACAGACAGCTAACATCTTCCTTCTACACAAAAAAGTCTCCTCTAACAAAAATTACCCCTAAAGCCTCTGATAATTAAACGACCGACTTACGTGGTAGGTAGTGAAGAATCAAATGGCACAAGAGGACAAAACGCCACCAGCTGAAACGTGCAGATCTTGCTGCCATGTTCAGTCAGTTCTTCTAGACAGGCCTGTGTGGTTTTGTTTCTTTCTGAAATTTAAGGAGAAGGAAGCACAAAAACAAACGAATAATTTTTGTGCAGTTTCTAGCATAAAATATTGCAGTTTACGTGGATAATATATTGTGATGCTAGGTTTATTTATTTGTCTGTCTGTCTGTCTGTTTGTCTTTCTGTCTGCTCTTAAGGGTCAGAATACACTCTCTGAGAATCTGTCTATCGATTTGCTTCTCTGGTTGCGTATCTAATATTCTACTCTGCTGGCTCTGTTTATCAGCTAACAGATTATTTTGTTGTATAGATTTCCTGTTTGTCTATCAGCAATCGTCATTATATAGACCTTCCTGCCTATCAACTACCGTCACTGTATAGACCTTTCTGTCTATCAGCTTCCGTTATTACAACGACCTTCCTGTCTCTACAATCACTATATAGACCTTCCTATCTGTCAGCTGCTGTCATTACATAGGTCTTCCTGTCTCAATCAGTTGCCGTCATTATATAGACCTTCCTATCTGTCAGTTACTGCTATTATGTAGACTTTCCTATCTGTCTCTTAGTTATTGCCATTATATAGACCTTCCTATCAATCAGTTACCGTCATTATATAGACCTTCCTATCAATCAGGTACTTTCACTATATAGACCTTTCTATCTATATATCTTATCTTATATCTTATATCCTTCCCGTGCCGTTAGACGTCACATAGGGCTCGCAAAGTAGTTCGCCAATTTTTCCTGTCTTCGGCGAGTCTTTCAACCTCATCAAAGGATGTTATGCCTGTTAACTTGGCCTCTCTTAATAATGTCCTCTTTAGAGTTTCACGCGGTCTGCCCCTTTTTCTTCGGCCTGTTGTGTTCCACTTGATAGCTTGTTTTGGGATTCTCTGATCATTTCTTCTCATCAAGTGACCAACATATGTCCATCTCCTTTTCCTGATCACCCGTGAGACTGGTTGTTGTTCAGTCATCTGTCTTATATCTGCATTGTTCTTGAATTCATTCCACTTGATGCCGAGTATTTTCCTTAGGCATTTGTTTTCAAAAGAGTCTAATTTCTTTTCTATTTCTTTAGTTGTTTTCCAGCTTTCGCATGCATAAATGAGGGTGGTTATTACATTTGAATTGAATAGTCTTAACTTGGTTTTTGTGCTTATAACTTTTGAATTCCATATGTTCTCAAGATTCTTGAAGATTGATGCTGCTTTTGCAATTCTGATCCTAACTTCCTTTCTAGTGTCACCATCCTGGTCTATGTAGCTGCCAAGGTATGCAAATTGATTGACTTCTTCAATATCTGTCCCTTCTATGTGTATTTTTCCATTTTGATTGATGGGAATTTTCATTATCTTTGTTTTGTCCTTGTTAATTTCAAGTCCTATTTTGCTAGCCAGTGAAGATAGGCTATCTGTTTTTTCTTGCATGGAATTCACATTATTACTGATAAGAGTTATGTCATCAGCAAAATCAAGATCTGCTAGTTTTGTCCCATGTACCCAGTCAATACCTGTGTTACCTGTGCAGCATTTTGTCATTATGAAGTCTATTGTAATCCCAAAAAGTAAAGGAGACAGTATACATCCTTGTTTCACGCCTGTTTCAATCTGGAACCATTCACTCATCCCTTCTTCTGTCTTGACTGCACAACCATATCCATTGTATAAGTCCTTAATGATGTTGACAATTTTAGATGGTATTCCATATAGACATAAAATTCTCCATAATGAATCTCTGTGTATGCTATCAAATGCCTTCTTAAAATCTATGAAATTCAGTATTAATGGTTTTTGCTTTTCAATATGTTCTTCAAGTATTATTCTGAGAGTAAAGATCTGGTCGAGACAGCTTCTCCCTTTTCGAAATCCTGCTTGTTCTTCTCTCATTGCAGTATCCACTATATCTTTGAGTCTGTTCAAAATGACCTTGCAAAATACTTTTGACACAACTGATATTAAGGTTACTCCTCTCCAGTTGTTACAGTCACTAAGGTTGCCCTTTTTTGGTATTTTAACAATGATTCCCTTCTTCCAATTAGAAGGGACCTTTTCTTCTTTCCAAATCTTGTTAAACATTCTCTGTAGTTGTCTCATGTTGTCACTATTGATAGCTTTTAGCATCTCGGCTGTTATTTCATCCTCACCTGCAGCTTTGTTGTTAGCCATTAAATTCACTGCTGTTTCAATTTCATGCAATTTAATTTCATCTAGATTGACATTTAGTTGTGGGGCTGGTAAGTCAGTTTCAAGGTTTAACAATTCTTTTGGGTGTGGTCGATTGAGTATTTCTATATATATATCTATATATCATCTGTCGTCATTATATAGACATACATGTCCACCAGCAGCCATCATTATACAGACCTTTCTGTCTGTCTATCAGCTACCGTCATGATAGAGACTTTTCTGTCTGTCTATCAGATACCGCCAGTATATAGACCTTTCTATCTGTCTCCCTGGCTGTCCAGATAAAGATTCTCCTCAAATATCATGGCATCTTTTCTCCGCCTACACCTCAGATTTTCCCCGCCTACACCTCAGATTTTCTCCGCCTACACCTCAGATTTTATCCGCCTACACCTCAGATTTTATCAGCCTACACCTCAGATTTTCTCCGCCTACACCTCAGATTTTATCCGCCTACACCTCAGACTAAAGCTTTGTAACCAAATTCTTCCAGGTAAATATGCTTTGAAATCAACAATAACAGTTTTTACGCTTTCCATGACCCTACCTCCGTGTATGTCAAATCTTTGTCTTTAACCCCATCTGGGCCGAGAAAACGTCGCTGATCTTGGCTGCCTTGCTGTTGGCGGTTTTTGTAGTTTGGGTTCCAGGAAGATCAGATTCAAACCCAAACGTCCAGAGAATGATGGGTGTGATTTATCTTCTGAGCCAGAAAGTGTATCTGCAGACATTAAAAGTGTGGGTCAGAAGTTTTGTTTTGTTTATTTTTTTCTATTAGATCATGCGATTACTTTCTTCATCTTCTTTTCCTTTTCCATCATCATCATCATCATCATCGTCATCTTTTTCTTTCATTCTTCTTCTTCTTCTTCTTCTTTTTCTTCTTGTTTCATTCTTCTTCTTCGTCGTCATCATCCTATTCTTCTTCTTCTTTCGTTCCTCTTCTTCATTCTTCTTCTTTTTCTTCTTATTTCATTCTTCTTCTTATTTCATTCTTCTTCTTCCTTCATTCTTCTTCTTCTTCTTCTTTCATTCTTCTTCTTCAAATAGCTTCATTACACTCCGTACGGTAGCTGTTACGAACAAACAGCTTCATTACACTCCGTACGGTAGCTGTTACGAACAAACAGCTTCATTACACTCCGTACGGTAGCTGTTACGAACAAACAGCTTCATTACACTCCGTACGGTAGCTGTTACAAACAGTTTCATTACACTCCGTACAGTAGCTGTTACAAATAGTTTCATTACACTCCGTACAGTAGCTGTTACAGCTTCATTACACTCCGTACAGTAGCTGTTACAAACAGCTTCATTACACTCCGTACAGTAGCTGTTACAAACAGTTTCATTACATGCCGGAGGTAATCTCCTGTAACCTAGAAATATGAAGACACTTAACGCTTTACTTCCTGGCGACTTGGGAAAAAGGTCATGCGATATCATTTTTTCTTCAAGTGCAAAATAATAACATCTTTTCTTACCTACAGGGTGTCTCAAAAAATTCCTTTAATCGCACACTTTCAGGAAGCCACGGAAGGGAAAAAAAGTGCAGCAGCCACATGAAGACGGTGTTTGTTATTTTGTAGCGAAATTATCAGGGTTTTAGACAAACCTTGCAGGCACTGAGCACGAGCCCCGGCGCATGGCACGCTCGACGATAAACCACCTTATCTGGGGTAACAGATGCCATGACGTCCGTTATTCGCTGCTTCAGAATGTCAAGATGTTGTGGAAGTTGGGGTACGTAAAGGTTTTCCATGTCCTCAGTGTAACCCCACAAAAAAAGTCACAAAGTGGGATTGCATTTAGTTGCATCTGTCTTCCTATAATGATCTCCGGAAAGTGTAGGGAAATTTTTGGAACACCCTGTATTATAAGTTTAAGCATCAATAAGAAGTAGTTGATCCTCGGTTGGGTTTTTTTTTCTCAGTTAATTATTCTAACCTCAAACCGACAACTGTCTGGTAGACAGGCAGGCACTGTACCAGAGGCTCAGTATGCTAATTAATTATTACCAGTGAAAGTTATCAGAATCTGTCATTGATTGTTCTGGTTTTTAAGGGCATGCATCTTTCCCATCGCAACATATGCCTGTGAGACCTGGACACTTAACAAAACAGCTGAGAAACACATAAATGCCTTTGAATGTAAATGCTACAGAAGAGTTCTCCAAATATCGTGGACACAAAAAAGAACAAATATATCTATACTGCAAGAGCTTAATATTGAAGAAGGCTGGCTAGTGAAGAGGATTAAAGAGAGAAAATTTAAATATTTTGGACACATTAAACGTCATGATAATTTAGAGAAGACCGTATTGGAAGGATACATAATGGGAAAAAGAAAGAGAGGAAGACCAAAACGAAGATGGCTGCAAGACATCGTTGACGATCTGCAAATGGATGCATCAGCAGCAGGCCATCTTGCTCACAATTGAGAGGCCTACAGGACTGCCGTTTGGGAGGCAAAGTTCCGCAAGGGACATGCAAATGAATGAATGTTCTGGTTTTCGTTTGCAAGAAAAATGAGTGCAAGAAATCTAAAGAGGGGGAAACTAGACAGGATTTCCAAACAAACCAAAAAAATGGACAAGAAAAAAAAAATGACGGCAAAAGAAAAGAAAATGAAAAACTGAATTGGTAGTAGGGCTTTGGACGGGTAGGCTTAGCTTTGGGGGTCAGTTACTATTGTACCACCTCTCTTCTTCTTCTTCTTCGTTCACTTCTACCACCAAAAACCGCACTGTGAACCTACTGAATTCACGCCTGTGGTCCTCGTTAGGTCCCGTGGTCCCCTGTGTGGTCCAAAATAGACCACACGAGATCCACGAAAGGACCACAAGGGGTTCAGAGTATCACAGTGCTTTAGCCTGTATTCTTGGTGGGTCTCGGAAGCGGGATTGCGTGACACCGTGGTTTTCATTGCACCAGTTTAGTCTAGGGCTGGACTTTCTCACCGGAAGACCTCGACGTGTTTAGGATATCAGTGCATCCCCGCTGGGTGAGAGGCGGTAGCCCACCCAGGCCAGAGTTGGACTTTCTCACCGGAAAACCTCGACGTGTTTTGAGATACCCGTGTATCACCGCCGGGTGAGAGGTGGTTGCCCATCCAGTCCAGGGTTGGACTTTCTCACCGGAAAACCTCAGCGTGATTAGGATACGCAAACATCCCCGCCGGGTGAGAGGTGGTTGCCTATCTAGACTTCCCTGGTCCAGTGTCTCCGACTTCAGCATTTTGTGGTCGTGGCCGCTACCCTTCCTAGTTGTGACCAGGATGGAGCTTTTGTCCAGGAGGACGAATCCTCGCCACTAGTGACTTCTACCCCTGGGTTGAGCCGGTTTAGGCATTATTCCAGTATGGGCGTGTTTGGGACGGGACCGACCTCTAGAGCAGAGGTACTGTGACATGCATAGCCTTCAAGATTCACCCCTGGTATGAGCCGGTTTAGGCAAAATTCACCAGTATGGGTGTTTATCAGGCGTTACCGACCTCTAGAGCGGAGGTGGCATGACATGTCTAGCCATCAAGTTCCACCCCTGGTGTGTACCGGTTTAGGCATATTTCACCAGTGTAGGTGTATTTCGGACGTGGGCGGCCTCTAGAGCAGAGGTGGCGTGGTATAGCTCTCGTAGCGATACTACTGGACATACCGGTTAAACTTTACTTTCCACCACCTTTTCCCATCGGCTCCGCACAGCAACCTTTATTTCTTTTCCGCATTTACTTCCTTAACCCTTAACCGGGAGGAGCTTCACTCCACGCACGGCATTTGAAGAGTCTCGCCAGCAGTGAGACAAGCCAGTTCATGCATTTCACCCGACATGACTGCACTCAGGACGTGGCCGACCTCCAGACCAGAGGTGCCGTGATTTGACTGTTTGATTCGCTTTATCCTTTCTACCACCTTTTCCGCAGTGATGCTGCGCAGCAACCTCATTTGCAAATTTCTTCATTGGCCGGGAGGAGCACCGCTCCACGCACGGCAACTGAAGATCTCGCCAACAGCGGCAGATGAGCTACCAAACGTGCCACTCATCTACCCTAAGTAACTGGTTTTCAGGCGCCAGATATTCGCCCTCGCCCCTTCTCCTGTCAGTTTAAACAGTTCTGCCACGGGAAGGCCAGAGGCTGTTTGTGGCGCGTTTGCAGTCCTTAGAACCGTACCACCTCTCTAAAAACGAACCAAATAAGGAAGGGAAAAAACAGGGCCCCCTCAGCTTCCCAGGGCTCACGGGGTACAGCCTCGGCTTTCCCAGACACTCCTCCCCACTAGTCGAGTCGACTTAACTGATGAACGCTAGAACAAAAACCGGGAAAGATCAACAAATCTTTGTCGACTGAGTCGAATATAAAATGTCTTCTTTGTCTGATTTCAGCGAAAAGACGACGTTTTATATCTATAAAGTTGTAATTTTAGAATTCATCGTCATCTTCATCATAATCATCATCATTACTGTTATTATGATTACTGTTATTATTATTGTTATTACTGTTGTCATTATTATTACTGTTTTATTATTATTACTGGTATTATTGTTATTATTACTATTATTGTTATTATTGTTGTTGTTATTATTACTCATATTATTGTTATTACTATTATTACTATTAATATTATTATTGGTGTTATTACTGGTTTTATTATTACTGGTATTATTGTTATTGCTGTATTATTGTCATTAATTTTGTTGTTGTTATTATTACTGTTACTATTATTATTATTACAGTATTTGCCTATTCTTCTGTATCGATGTTTCTGTTTCTAACTTTACTAGTTGTTATTTGATTAGAACGTAGAAACAGAAATAATATAACAACAGAAACATACAATCATAATATTTCGAGTAAAATTAATGTACACTTCGTTTCCTTGCCGGTACTAGCACGTTACGGCAATGTGGGTGGGAGATAGCTGCGAACATGACATATAGTCATACCGATATATATATGACACATATGGCCGCATATATGACACATAACAGCGGCGGCATACATAACACATAAGCAGGGCGGCACACATGATACACAACCAGGGCGGCATACATGACACATAACCAGGGCGGCATATATGACACATAACCAGGGCTGCATACAGGACACATAACCAGGGCGGCATATATGACACATAACTAGGGCGGCATACATGACACTTAACCAGGGCGGCACACATGACACACAAACAGGCGGAATACATGACACATAACCAGAACGGTAAACATGACACCATAACCAGGGCGACAAACATGACACATAGCCAGGACGGCATACATGACACATAACCAGGGCGGCATACATCACTCATAATCAGGATGGCAAACATGACACATAACCAGGGAGGCAAACATGACACCATAACCAAGGCGGCAAACATGACACCATAACAAGGGCGGCAAACATGACACATAACCAGGGCGGCATACATGACATATTATCAGGATGACAAACATGACACCATAACCAGAGAGGCAAACATGACACCATAACCAGGGAGGCAAACATGACACCATAACAAGGGCGGCAAACATGACACATAACCAGGGCGGCATTCAAGACACATAATCAGGATGGCAAACATGACACATAACCAGGGAGGCATACATGGCACATAGCCATATCAGCATACATTTCCACACAGCCGGAGCGGCATAGGTGCTACTTAGCCAGACAGAGTCATCTTCATCAGTGCACTCCCAACAAGTTCCAGCGTGCTCCTGTAAAGCACGAGTCTCAGCATAGTGCACTCACTCCCTAGCACAGGGTTAGATTACCAAATGTTGCCCCTACTTTTCAACACCAGCATTTATTTCTGAATTCTACCTCGTCCCATTCTTACGCGCCGTCCTGTAGTTAGGGAACACATTAAATAAATTTACAAGGGGAACTTTCCAGCGCTGGCCATTTGAACATAATTTTTAATGCTGAAACTGGTTTTTTCACCTTATGCAGATCGAATCTATTTACATATGTTACACACTGTGGCTTCCAGATCTACAGAGCCACGAATAGAATGTTGAAGAGTCAGCTTGCTTTGTAAGACGGCCCAGAGCGCTATACAGAGATAACAGTGTAATCTTTATAGTAAATAACGATTTCTGTAAATGAAGGAATCACATAGTATTTCGTTACACACACACACGCACGCACACACACGCACCGAATAGGTAGTGTAAGCTACATAAAACTTCGTTATATACAAAAGTTTTACTGTACAAAGTAAACTAGACAGTACTTCGTTACATACAGCAATGTTACTGTACAAACAGCGTAGATCATACAGTACTTCATTACACACAACATTTTTACTTTACAAAGAGCGTAGATCACACAATATCTCGTTACATACAACAATGTTACTCAAAGAGCGTAGATCACACGATATCTCGTTCCATACAGCATTGCTACTGTACAAAGAGCATAGACCATACAGTAATTCGTTACATACAACAATGTTAGCGTACAAAGAGGGTAGATCAAACGATACCTCGTTACATACAGCAATGTTACTGCACAAAGAGCATAGACCATATCGTGCTTCGTTATATACAACAGTGTTACAGGATAATAGGAACTTAGGAACGAAAGAAAAAATAACTACCGTATCCATATAGAACAGAGAAATATTGAAGTCATAACAGTAGAACAAATGTTCTACAACCCAGAAAATGCCGATTACCATGAAGGGGGCATTACAAACAGTCCTTGGAATCACAGAACGAAAGGAAATGGAGAAACAGAGGAGTAAGAGATAGAGAAGATATAAGGAAGAGTGGAACCAGTGAAGAGTGAAACCAGCAAGTAGACGTAGAAATTGTAGTAATTGCTGTAGTGCCACATGTAGTGGTAGTAGTAGTAGTAGTAGTAGTAGTAGTAGTAGTAGTAGTAGTAGTAGTAATAGTAGTAGTAGTAGTAGTAATAGTAATAGTAGTAGTAGTAGTAGTAGTAATAGTAGTAGTAGTAGTAGTGGGTTGTGTAGTAAGAATAGTTTTGTTGCTGGTAGTTGTAGTGATGTTGTTGTTCTTCTTCTTGTGGGTTGTTGTATTAGCTGTAACAGTCGCAGTAGTAGTGGTAGCAGTGGTATTAATAATGGTGGAGGTAGCAGAAGTAGTAATAGTATTAGCTGTAGTAGTAGCCCGGTTAGCGGGGTAGGGGTATCCCCTATCAAAGGAGAAGTAAGACGCCTCCTTACCTCCGTCGGTCTACGGGACATCCTTGGGCAAGGTGGAGTACCCGTATAGCCCCCCGATCAGGGTGACGTGAAGCCATGGGAGCAGGTGGTGGATGGAATGGGAGAGCAGCTGACAGATAATGTTGGTTATGGTCACCATTCTATGATGGTAGGCAGATGATCTCAATGTAGGGACAATGGCTACGATCAATGACTAGTACAGTCACTGCCCGGAAGGAAAGCAATGGTAAACTATCTTCTGGAAATATACCAAGAAACCCAAGCAGCAATCATGGAAAGTCAAATAGGAAAAAGATCTGCTGGTGAGGCCCCCAGGCCAGATAGATCTAGTTTTAACCCTGGGGAAGTGTGTGAGGCCTTAACAAAACAGCTGAGAAACACATAAAAGCCTTTGAATGTAAATGCTACAGAAGAGTTCTCCAAATATCGTGGACACAAAAAAGAACAAATATATCTATACTACAAGAACTTAATATTGAAGAAGGCTGGCTAGTAAAGAGAATTAAAGAGAGAAAACTTAAATATTTTGGACACATTAAACGTCATGATAATCTAGAGACGACCGTCTTGGAAAGGTACATAATGGGAAAAAGAAAGAAAGGAAGACCAAAACGAAGATGGCTGCAAGACATCGTTGACGATCTGCAAATGGATGATGCAGCGGCAGGCCATCTTGCTTACAACCGAGAGGCCTACAGGAGTGCTGTTTGGGAGGCAAAGTTCCTCAAGGGACATGCAAATGAATGAATGAATGAATGTAGCAGTAGTAGATGTAGCAGTGGTAGCAGTAGTGGTAGTAGTTATAGTAAAAGTAGTTGTAGTAGAAGTAGAACGATCGTCAAAGAACCAGGCATAAAAATTGGAGGATACAATATTAACAACCTTCGGTACGCTGACGACACAGTACTGATAGCTGAGAACCAATAAGACATGCAAAATCTACTGGATAAAGTCGCCAAAGAAAGTGAACAGAAAGGCTTTACTTTGAACATAAAAAAGACAGAGACTATGGTTATATCTAAGAAACAGATTCCACCAGCATGCAGTATAAAATTAAACGGAACTATTCTAAAGCAGGTGCAGAAATTCAAATACCTTGGAGCAGTAATAACTTCAGATAGGAAATGCAGAACAGAAATTAGGAACAGAATAGGCCAAGCAAAGACTGCATTTCAGAGAATGAGAAACATATTAGCTAACACATCCTTATCAATGAATGTTAGAAAACGAGTCCTAAAATGCTATATTGAACCTATCTTGTTACATGGAAGTGAATCATGGACAATAGGCAGGTCTGCACAAAAATCACTGGAAGCAGCAGAAATGTGGTTTATTAGAAGAATGTTACGAATCCCCTGGACAGCAAAAATAACTAATGAAAAATGTATGAGAAGAGCTGGAGAGACAAAAAATCTTGTCAAAAAAGATAAGAGAGAGACAATGTACTTTCATAGCACATGCAATGAGAAGAGGGGGCATTGAAAATATTATAACAGGAAAAATAGAGGGAAGAAGATCAAGAGGAAGACCAAGAGAAATGATAATGGACAGTCTGTGAAGCAGAATCACGGCGCCACTAAAGCAGGATTCCCCTTACAAGGAGACTACTGGTTTGATTGATTCTTCCTGTGGAGTACAGTTTCAACTTATAAGTTTCTTCTTGTTGCTGGTGTTCTAAACATCACCTAATTTTCTGTATTATACACTAAGAAAATACAACAAGACACCCAGGCTTTCAACTCCACAAAAGATAGTACAATACAACAACTTGAACATAACTTGGCAGTCTTCCGACCAAAACAAACTGGTCAACAATGAGAATTTCCACAAAGCCAATTGGTGTAGTTTATCATCAGACAACACACATTTATTACAGAAATTCACAGCAACAAATGCCCGGCGTGAAATATCTACGCCAATGGGCAAGGAAAACCTTACAATGATTTATTCATACCAAAAACCATACTTACAGGCTACCAAGGACTGCAGCCACACAGAAAGACAAACTAAACTAATTCTGACAACAAGACTCGCTCTACCCCATTCTCGTTCGCCCAACACGTCCATCCAATTCAACTTCCACACATAGACTGCCTAACGACCGGCTTTTTCACACGGACCTTTCTAACGACTTCTTTGCACACGTACTTTCCTAATGACGTAGTCTACGCAACACAATTATTAGCAATACACAAAAACTCTCTGAACAGAATGGCTATTCTGTTACAGAATATCTCCCCACCCCCTAAAGGTAGATATTTGGCCATCAAATATCTCCAACCAAACAAAAAAAAATTGCGAACTTGCACAGAAAACTCTCACAAACTGTGAGCGATAACATGAATTTAAAGCTGAATATGCAGCTACAAAAAAAAATTTCATGCACCCACAATTTGTACAAATTAAGTACGTTAAACATTTGTGGTGCAAACATAAATATACATATATTTACAACATTTTTAATACTGAGTTCTGTGAACTACACCATCTATTTCTACTGCCATAGAAATAGGATAGAAGCAAAGGATGAACTCCTTTTTCGAAGAACACTACCCAACTAGTGTCTATTGTGCTTTTCTTTAGAAATCCCTATAGATTTCAAACTATTCAGTAGAAGAATCGCAGTTAATATGTTGATCACAACACGTTCTATGAACTGCTTCCTGCCATCTAGTTCCAATAGTGGGAACTTTTCCATAAGTGCTTTATGGAGATCTTTCATCGTGAACGTTTCTAAGTCCACGGTATCCATTATCTGCCCTATTGCCACAACGAGCTTACGATCGGAGACGTACAACTGATCAATCTCCGTATCGCAATCGGCACTAGGTGAAGTCTCTTCAGGGAAATAATCTTCACTGTGAGGACAGTGTTCCTTCTGAGACTGATGGCAGATATCGGCTCTCTTCCGTTTCTTCCGCCTATGCCGAGGTCGCAAGTCATCCACCGACATAGGAACTGCTGAGGCGGAAGCATCCACCTCCATATAGTGGTCTGAGGGAGGAGCTCTAGGGACCACTCTCTGCTGGGTTTCCTTCAGGTACCACGGTGGGAGCCTGGGAACAAAACGAGGAGGCGGCGGAAGAGAAAATCTCTGTCTAATGGGACGCGGCAAGTAAGATCTACAACGATCTTGCTGATATTGCCTCTGAAAGGTCCCACCAGGCAACGATACATTAATGGCGACGTCCTGAACCATAGGACACAATGTATTAGTCGCCCTCTCTACTCTCTCTTTCTGCTGACAGGGACACGGCAAGTCAGTCTGCACAGAGCAATCTACTACAAGCGGGGGCTCTGCCTGTGAATAGGCCTCCACAACGCTCACTGACTTTACGACATATGTCTCAGATCCTTGTGACTGAGGGACGTCCCCATCAAGAACGTGAACTGGTACTGGTAGAGAAGTGGCACGATCGAAACTTGCCAACGTTGTCTCCCGCGCACCTGGATGAAAGAACATCTGAAGGTCCAGGGTGCGGAGGTTAGCAAACCACCTCTGCAACTTGACGTCTGACATCTCCTGTTTGCTGATAAATGCGTCCACCAAGGGTCTATGGTCAGTCTTCACAGCGAAATGTCTATTCGCCAGAAAATATCTCAACTTCTGCGTGGCGTAATGGACAGCATACGCTTCTCTCTCGAAAGTAGACCACTTAGTCTGCGAGCGCGACAGCTTCTGCGAAAGAAAATATAAGGGCTCTTCAACTGAGAGTCCATCAGAAGAGGAAGCTGTCTGCACCAAACAGGCTCCAACCGCAACATTGGAAGCATCTGTATACAATGTAAGTGGCTTATGCAAGTCAGGATGCGAGAGAAGCGGTACTTTCGCAAGGCGATCCTTCAAAGACTCGAACGCCATTTGACAGACTGGAGACCATTTGAACCTATGACCCTTCTTGGTGAGGTCCACTATGGGAGCCACAATCTCCGAAAAGTGGGGAATGAAACGTCGATAGTAACTGCACGTCCCCAAAAAAGAGCGCACCTCCTTCACATTCAAAGGAGACGGCATGTCGGCAATGGCTCTGACCTTCTCAGGATCAGGAGATATGCCTGACTGGCTGATGACATACCCGAGATACTTTGTCTCAGAGGCCGCAAAGTGACATTTGGATGGTTTGAGCTTGACCTGGTGCTCACGCAATCGGTCGAATACCGCCTGAAGATCGCGAACATGGTCTTCGATCGTTCCATCAGTGAACACCAGTATATCGTCAATATAGGCTTGTGCAAACTTGCCTAAGCCCTGTAATACTGTGTCCATGAGTGCGACAAAGGTAGATGGTGCCCCTTTTAAACCAAAGCTCATGTAATTAAAACAGAAAGAACCCAGATGACAGCTAAAAGCTGACTTCTGCTGAGCGTCCTTGGACAAGGGAATACACCAAAAGCCACAACGAGCATCCAAAGTGCTGAAAAATTTGGCTTTGCCTATCGTGCTCAGGATGTCCTCAATGCGTGGCAATGGATATGACAATGAACGGGTCACCGCATTGAGTGCACGGTAGTCGCAGCAGAAACGATGGGTACCATCTTTCTTAGTCACCAAGACAACTGGTGATGACCACTCTGAGATCGTGCGAGAAATTATTCCGTCACGCAACATATTCTCGACGGCCCTCTCTATCACCTCTCTACTCGCCAACGGAGTGCGGTAGGGTTTCCTGGAGATTGGCGGATGATCGCCTGTATCAATCTCCATCTGCACTGTCGAGGTATGCGATATCTCGGAATCAGTCAAGGCAAAGACATCCTTGTTCTGTGTCAACAACCTGGATATTATGTCCTTGTGCACTTCAGGGCACTGAACCTGTCGAACGATAGTCTCAGAACGACTGTCAGGTGTTGTCTCCTCAGTACCAGAAACCTGCTGGATAGAGTCAACTGACTCCGTGAATGGTGTCAATTTTCCCAAAACACATCCACGTCTGAGCTCGATGTGTTTACTAGAATGATTAATTACTGTCAACACGGGATAGCGATTAGTGTGGAGCTCACATACTGAGTCCACCAACTCTATCTCCGGCTGGGACAGTAAGAATGGTGTCTCAATACCCTGAACCATATAAGAATTGCCAGATGGAAAATATGGTTGGGCTTTCAGTTTAAGAGGAATAAGATTGACGGAACGTGGAGAAAGAAGAGAAGAACGCTGGACACGAAGAATAGAAGCAATGTGTGCATCTAATTCTAAAGGAATCATCTTGTTATGTATGTTTAGTGTATTAGAATTGTAATCGATGACAGCACCAGAACGAGACAAAAAATCACGCCCCAGAATGGCGGAACGGTTCATGTTGCGAACCACATAAAAGCAATGAGAAACAGTGACACCAGCAATAGAAATAGGTAGGTAAACTCTGCCAAGTACTCTCATGGAAGCTGCAGTAACAGTCTGCAGAGTAATTCTAGCGGGCAAGAGCTTAGGAGCAGAACGTAAGGATCTGTATACAGAATCCTTGATAAGACAGACACTAGCTCCTGTGTCTAACAATGCTCTAATTCTAAAAGTATCAACAGAAACAAGGACAGAAGTAGGAGTCGGGGGATTCGCAGCCACCGAGCGTAGTGGTGTCGCATGCGAAAATGAGACAGAGTGTTTGGCAGATCTAGATGATGTAAGATACGGTCGGACACATGGGAGCTATTCATGCGCCGACTTGTCAGTTTAAATGTACACGATCCTTCCTTTCACTCTGCTTACAAAATCGGGCTATGTGACCTCTCCTTCCACAGTTATAACAAGATCTAGTTTCTTGTGGTAGTGTACTCGCAAGTTTAGCCTTCCTGGTATTCGATCTCTGGTGGTCTGTCCTACCCGCTTCGAAGTGTGAAGACGTCCGTCGAGAGTTCTCCTGATGAGAGACTAACTGTACTCTCTGCGAATCCACACAAGGAGACTCTCTGTGTGTCGTCACCTCACCGGACGGTCGAGAACCTGCAATGAAAGCTTGTCGGGAACTACAACTAAGATTCACCGACTTCATGAGGTCATTTTCTTGTAAGGCTAAGTCCACCGCCTGTGAAAACAGAACAGGTTTATCTCTTAATAATTTTGATTTCAATGCGCGAGAAAGTAGTGCATCTACAAACGACTGCACCATTTGCCTCTGCGCCAGCGGAGTTACCCATTCCGCCTCAGAGTAAGCAACTCTAGCTGCCTCACTGATGCGATCAGCCAGCGCTTGAATGGGCTCTCCAGGAGACTGTCGAGTAGAGGCTAGCGTATGCCAGGCCTCCTGAGGAGTCTGCAGCACCCCATATCGTGCTAATAAAACAGATACGAACTCCTCCCATGTCTCTTGAATCTGGAGTCGCTGTTTGACGAACTCTGCCAGGGAACCTGTGGTGCGTAAATACACCAAGTTCTTCTTACTGGGCACATCAGCATTCCGCATGTCCATAATCTTATTAATCTCATCCAGCCATGGTTTCAATTTTGCTGGGTCCCCGTCGAACTTTGCTACAGCTGACATGACGTGGGAAAACCTCAAGTCATTGCTGACTTGGGACAGGGTATCTTGTAATAACCCCAGCAAATCCGACGTGGATGGAGCTGAAGCCATTGTGCGTCTATCCGTAGTGCACTCTACTTATTGTTAGTATATACCACTGAATCAATACAATGCCACCATATACAGTAATGTCAACAATTATTCAAAACAATGGCATATCAATTATTCATTATCATGCACTAATGCCATCCAACTATTAAACATAGAAAAGAAATTCAATTAAATACCATACCACGCACTAACTAACTACACTGAAGTCCTAAGTTAAATGAAAAGCCACAAGAAGTCTATGTACTGTTCCGAATATCACCACTAAAATCAATGTTCAATAAAGTCCCGCTAATAACACTGAATAAGAATGTCCTACAATGTCTATTCCAAATATAAGTGAATCTACAATGTCTGAAATCCTACACCACACATAAAGAAGCACAAACAACGACTGTCCATGTATCAATGTCCACTCCTGTCTATCTGCCGAAATTGTGGAAAACAGTTAATTTTGTCAACATGTTACCTCCCCTGTCTGGGTGGAGTTGATTGAGAAGTAAATGTCGCTTGGAACAACTGCTCTAGTTCCTCACCGGATAGTAGTTCAGGTTCAGTCTCACTGGACTTGATTGCAGGCACAGGTAAGCGTCAGTAGCTGCACTGCCTAGGACCCAGGACTAGATGTGACACAAACTTTCGGGTAGGCTGGACATCATCGCCGCTTTGAATAACTTCTACGATAACTGTCTCTGACACTAACAAAAATACTATTCCCTAACCAAAACTGGAAAACCACTGACGAAACATACTAGCAACACACAACTGTGGGCTAGAAAAAACGTGCATGAACTGTTAAACATGTAAACAAACACACTGGACGTGACAAGTGGCCTGATACGGCACCACTGAAGCAGAATCACGGCGCCACTAAAGCAGGATTCCCCTTACAAGGAGACTACTGGTTTGATTGATTCTTCCTGTGGAGTACAGTTTCAACTTATAAGTTTCTTCTTGTTGCTGGTGTTCTAAACATCACCTAATTTTCTGTATTATACACTAAGAAAATACAACAAGACACCCAGGCTTTCAACTCCACAAAAGATAGTACAATACAACAACTTGAACATAACTTGGCAGTCTTCCGACCAAAACAAACTGGTCAACAATGAGAATTTCCACAAAGCCAATTGGTGTAGTTTATCATCAGACAACACACATTTATTACAGAAATTCACAGCAACAAATGCCCGGCGTGAAATATCTACGCCAATTGGGCAAGGAAAACCTTACAAATGATTTATTCATACCAAAAACCATACTTACAGGCTAACCAAGGACTGCAGCCACACAGAAAGACAAACTAAACTAATTCTGACAACAAGACTCGCTCTACCCCATTCTCGTTCGCCCAACACGTCCATCCAATTCAACTTCCACACATAGACTGCCTAACGACCGGCTTTTTCACACGGACCTTTCTAACGACTTCTTTGCACACGTACTTTCCTAATGACGTAGTCTACGCAACACAATTATTAGCAATACACAAAAACTCTCTGAACAGAATGGCTATTCTGTTACATCTGACGGGATGGTGTGAGAGGAGATCACCAACTGAGCTGATGGCCTGCATGAAGGATCATGTACTCTGGAGAAGAATAATAGCCAATGCCAGTCGGCACAGCACCTGATGATGATGATGATGATGCTGATGATGATGATGATGATGATAATGATGACGATGATGATGAGTAGAAGTAGTAATACGAGCAGTAGTAACGGAAGTATCAGGAGCAATAATAATAGTAGTAGATGTAGCAGTAGTCGTCGTCTTAGTAGTAATATTAGTAGTAGTAGCAGTAATAGTAGTAGTAGTAGTAGTAGTAGTAGCAGTAATAGTAGTAGTAGTAGTAGTAATTAGTAGTAGTAGTAGTATTAATAGTAGTAGTAGTAGTAGTAGCAGTAATAGTAGTAGTAGTAGTAGTAGTAATTAGTAGTAGTATTAATAGTAGTAGTAGTAATTAGTAGTAGTAGTAGTAATAGTAGTAGTAGTAGTAGTAATTAGTAGTAGCAGTAATAGTAGTAGTAGTAGTAGTAGTAATAATAATAGTAGTAGTAATAGTAGTAGTAGTAGTAATTAGTAGTAGTAGTAATAATAGTAGTAGTAATTAGTTGTTGTAGTAGTAGTAATAGTAGTAGTAATAATAGTAGTAGTAGTAATAATAGTAGTAGTAGTAGTAATATTAGTAGTAGTAGTTATGGTAGTAGTAGTAGTAATAGTAGTAGTAGTAGTAATAGTAGCAGTAGTAGTAGTAGTAATAGTAGTAGTAGTTGTAGTAGTAGTAATAATTAGTAGTAGTAGTAATATAGTAGTAGTAATAGTAGTAGTAGTAGTAGTAATAGTAGTAGTAGTAGCAGTAGTAATAGTAGTAGTAGTAATAGTAGTAGTAGGAATCAGTAGCAGGTAGTAGTAGTAGTAATAGTAGTAGTAGTAGTAATTAGTAGTAGTAGATAGTAGTAGTAGTAGTAATTATTATTATTAGTAGTGGTGGTGGTGGTAGAAGTACCAGTAGTTTTTGCGGTGGAAGTCGCTGTAGCAATAAGAATGTGGTGGTAATACTAGTAGCAGAAGTAATATCAAAAGTAGCAGTACTCAAACAAAACAATAGTTTTAAAAAAACAACAACAACTCACATATCTAGAAAATGTAGACTTCATCAAGAAACCTCCCACAGACTAAGATCAAAATGTTGTAGAATGTCTTTAAAAACCTTTCCCCGAAATAAAAACCCACGGAACAAACCAGTATTACTGATTTAGGGCCACGTGCTCCTCTAGGCAGAGACGTCTTATGCTTTTGACTACTGAAGTGCAGGGAACACAAGCCTCGAGTTTTAACTAAAATGAAAAAAAGGGGGTGTTAAGTTTCTAATATTTTGCTATGAACTGAAGCATTAAAACTGTAAGATAAGAAAAAAGTCCCCACCTCTCCCCCCCCCCCCCCGACTCCCACAACCTTCTGTTTTATGACATATTGTTCGAAGCTTGACTGAAATTTTAGTAGAAGCCGGAATCTCTGGCAGAAGGAAAGGGAATGTTTTGAATAAAACACAAAAAGTGGGGGGTTGGGGAAAGGGGCCCAGACAGACACACAAGGAAAAGATTATTAATATTGTTGATATACTGCGTTAGTTCTCAATACGTCAGAACTGTAATCAAAGGCTGACATCCCCGAAAACTCCGGGCCGGAATATGTGGGAATATGTTGGAATATGTGGGAATATGTGCTCCGCCTTCCCTTCCAACACCCACTGAAGTGTGCGCCTGGCGATAGTCTGTCAGAAACTTGCGTTACGTTCAGATATTATGTTTTAAAAAATAGTAATAATTAAATGTAGGAAGCGGTTACACAGGGAGAGAAATGGTATTACTTTATATTTTCAAACCTAGATATTGAAATCAGTCAGTCAGTCATTTGCGTGCCCCTTGCGGAACTTTGCCTCCCTAACAGGTCTCCTGTAGGCCTCTCGGTTCTGAGCAAGATGCCCTGCTGCTGATGCATCCATTTGCAGATTATCAACTATGTCTTGCAGTCATCTTCGCCTTGGTCTTCCTCTCTTTCTTTTTCCCATAACGTACCCTTCCAAGACGGTCTTCTCTAAATTATCATGACGTTTAATGTGTCCAAAATAACAAGTTTTCTCTATCTAATCCTCCTTATTACCCAGCCTTCTTCAACATTTAGTTCTTGTAGTATGGATAGCGAGAAATGGAGGCCATGGAAATGTGGTTTATAAGAAGGATGTTGAAGGTACCATGGACAGCTAAGAAAACCAACGAAGAAGTCTTAAGAGAGGCTGGAGTTAAAAGGCAAATTACAGCAAAGATCAGAAGCAGGCAATCGAGATTTGTAGGACATTTTCTGAGAAGAGGAAAATTGGAACACATTGAGGCAACTGGAAAAATTGCGGGAAGAAGAGACAGAGGAAAACGGCACTTGATTGATTGAGTCTGGATATATTTGTTCTTCCTTGTGGCCATGATATTTGAAGAACTCTTCTGTAACATTTACATTCAAAGTCATTTATGTGTGTCTCAGCTGTTTTGTTAAGTTCCCAGGTCTCAAAGCCATATGTTGCGATGGGAAAGATGCATGCCCTTAAAAATCTGATTTTTGTAGTTCTGTTGTTCCTCTCCACAGTTTCTTTAGTTGTTTTATTTTTTGAAGAGCGAAGGATGTCATCTTTTTAATTTCCATCATTGTATCTCCATTATTTAATATATAATAAAATAGTGAATAAATATTTATTTATTTAAATATTTATTTTTATAAATAGTTATATATATAATAAAATATTGAAATATCAACAACAGTCTCCCAACTGTACATTGAAATGTTTTTAAGTTCGTTTTTTTTAATTAATGTTTTGAGTATTTCATAAAATCTTGAAAAATGTTGGTTATTTTCGAAGTGACGTTATACACAATTTTCCCCATTACTGGCAAAGTTCTGTCATGTTAAAGGCATTGAAATCTGTCTGAACCTTCAGGTGGCCAAGACACATGGGCCATCCGGCAAGGGTTTTCCACAAACACCTGTCCTTCGTCTTTTTTTCGTTTTTTTTTTTTTGGTTCGCTCATGCCTACGTGAGCCCTCTGTTACTCAACATCCTCTCTGTTGTTCTTCTCCGTGTCTCCTTTGGTCTGCCCTTACTCCTGGAGCCCAGGGCTGCCATCTCGGTGGAGTTTTTTGAGATTGAGGCACCAGCCATGCGGAACAGATGCCCCAGGTGCCGGCAGCGACTTTCCTGAATAATTGCTCCATCTGCACTTCTGCCGGCACCGAGATATTTCTTGTGGCTTTTGGTCAAATTCATGGCATTGAAATAGCGTGAATTAATTCTTTTGTTGAATTCTGTTATCTTTTGTATATTTTTTCACGGGTCGAGTGTCACGCTGGCTTAGGGTCCAGGTAAAACAAAGGGTTGAGAACTGCTTCTTTGCTGGATAAATGATGGTCAGTGTGTGTGTGTGTGTAGAAAAATTGTGTTGCAGGTTCGGGGCTTTAGTAATGAGAGAGTCGCTAAAATATAGATACGTGGTTATCATTTTTTTTTTCAGATTCTGGCACATTTAATAATGTAGGTTTTTTTTTAAATAGCGGTAAACCTGGCAATGTAGTTTTTATAGCGACACAGCTGGCAATGTAGATTTTTAATAGCAGCACACTTAGCAATGTAGATTTTTAATAGCGCCACAATGTAGATTTTTAACAGCGGCACACTTAGTAATGTAGATTTTTAACAGCGGCACACCTAGTAATGTAGATTTTTAATAGCAGCACACCTAGCAATGTAGATTTTTAATAGCGCCACAATGTAGATTTTTAACAGCGGCACACTTAGTAATGTAGATTTTTAATAGCGCCACAATGTAGATTTTTAACAGCGGCACACTTAGCAATGTAGATTTTTAATAGCGGCACACCTAGCAATGTAGATTTTTAATATCGGCACACTTAGTAATGTAGATTTTTAATATCGGCACTCTTAGTAATGTAGATTTTTAATAGTGGTACACCTAGTAATGTAGATTTTTAATATCAGCACTCTTAGTAATGTAGATTTTTAATAGTGGTACACCTAACAATGTAGATTTTTAATATCGGCACTCTTAGTAATGTAGATTTTTAATAGTGGTACACCTAGCAATGTAGATTTTTAATAGCGGCACACCTAGCAATGTAGATTTTTATTAGCAGCACACTTAGCAATGTAGATTTTTAATAGCGCCACAATGTAGATTTTTAATATCGGCACACCTGTAAGGGGAAAGAAAGCAGAAGCCGAATGAGTACGAGCGACTGCGACAAGTATGACGTCATAGGAGAGAGAGAGAGAGAGAGAGAGAGAAGGAAAGAGAGAAAGACAAGGTGGCCGTAAGCATTTCGTGTCCGTAGAACAAACTGAGGCCAGACCTGTGATATAAGCTATTTATCAGCGAGTTCTCGAGAAGGTTAGTGATAACAAGTGCTGAAGGTTGTTGAGCAAAATACAATTGGCCAACTTGAGACTCAGGCCAGCAAGAAAGTGCAATAAATTTTAGTTGGAACAAATATAGCGACAGGCAGTGCAAGATAGGGCGTGTCGCAGTGAACAGTCAGTTGTAAGTTGGTTTGTTTTTTTTTAGTCGGGAGTTTTAGTTTAACACGGAAGACCTGCATCACACACATTTTGAATTAGTGACTGTTGCAGGGAATGAAGATTATCTGCTTTGTGAGTTGTTTTGGCTGATTAGAAAAAGCTGAGAAGATTGACTGAGCTAGGAACATTGTGTGTTCTCTTGAATGTTTTATGTTCGATACTAGAGTAAAACAAGCTGATTGATACTTGACTGATGAGTCAGTTTTTATATCAAACTACACATGTGTACTCTACTGAGGAACCTCCCTACACACCTAGCATGGATATCGAAAAAACGCATGGAATTACATACAAGAAAGACGAGCAGCCAAATTAGCCATGTTCAGTGTAAAGACAGATCTTAGAAGAGATTTGGCAAAAGCAACATACAAAGAACTAGACAATAAAGTAAAAAGTTCTGATCTAAGGGATAAACGAGAATATATGGACAACATGGAGAAATAAGCAGAGAAAGCAGCAAAAACAGGAGACAGCAAAACTTTATAACATACAAAAGAGGCTAACAGGTAATATTACATCTAAAGAAACACCAATCTTTAATAAAACTGGCTCACTATTAACATCAAGTAAAGACCAAAAGCAAAGATAAGCTGAACACTTCCAAGAAATACTTAATCGACCACACCCAAATGAATTAATAAATCTTGAAAACGATTTACCACTCCCACAACTAAATGTCAACCTAGATGAAATTTAAATTGAACGAAACTGAAACAGCAGTGAATCTGATGGTTAAAACAAAGCTGCAGGTGAAGATGAAATAACAGCCAAAATATTAAAAACTTTTAACATTGACAACAGGAATCAACTACAGAGAATGTTTAATAAAATTTGGAAAGAACAAAAGGTGTTTTCTAAATGGAAAAAAGGAATCATTGTTAAAATACCACAAAAAAGGCAACTTTAACGACTACAATAACTGGAGGGGTGTAACCTTACTATCAGTTGTGTCAAAGGTGTTTTGCAGTTATTCCGAATAGAATTAAAAATATAGTGTAAACTGTAATGAGAGAAGAATTTTGAAAAGGGATAAGCTGTCTTGACCAAATCTTTATTCTAAGAATAATACTTGAAGAACATATTAAAAAGCAAAAACCATTAATCCTGAACTTTATAGACTTTAAAAAGGCATTTGATATCATACACAGAGATTCATGTGGAGAATGTTTAAGACTATACAATCTAAAATTGTCAACATCTTTAGAGATCTCTACAACGGATATGTTTGTGCATTTAACACAGAAGAAGGAATTAGCGAATGGTTCTAGATTGAAATAGGCGTGAAACAAGGATGTATATTATCTCCCTTGCTTTCTTAAAAATTGCTATAAACTTCATAATGAAAAAAAATGCTGCACAGGTAAAGCGGGCATTGGTTGGGTACATAGGACCCAACTGGAATATCTTGATTTTGCAGATGAAATAACTCTCATCAGTGACAATGTGAATTTGATGCAAGAAAAAAGAGATACCCTGTCTTCACTGGATAGTAAAATAGGACTTGAAATTAACAAGGAAAAAACAAAAATAATGAAACTTCCCATTAATCCAGAAGGAAAAATATACGTAGAAGGAACAGCTGTTGAAGAAGTAAACCATTTTGCATACATCGGCCTCTACAGAGTACAGGATAGTGACACCAGAAAGGAAGCTAGAATTCCAATTGCAAAAGCAGCAAAATCTTGAGAACGTGCGACATTCAAAAGTTACAAGCACAAAAACCAAGTTATGATTATTCATTTCAAATGTAATATCCACCCTCATTTATGCATATGAAAGCTGGAAAACAACTAAAGAAATAGAAAACAAATTAGACTCTTTTGAAAACAAATGCCTACGGAAAAATTCGAAGTGGAACGAATTCAAGAACAACGCAGAGATATGACAGATGAGCAAACAACAACCTGTCTCATGGGTGATCAGAAAAAGAAGATGGACATATGTCGGTCATGTGGTGAGAAGAAACCATCAGAGAATCCCAAAACAAGCTATCAAGTGGAACACAACAGGCCGAAGAAAAAGAGGTCTACTAAGTGAAACTCTAAAAAGGACCTTGTTAAGAGAGGCCAAATTAGTAGGCCTAAAATCCCTTGATGAGGTTGAAAAGCTCGCCGAAAACAGGAAAACTTGGCGATCTACCTTGCGAGCCCTATGTGACGTTTAGCGGCACGGGAAGGATGTAAGATATATATAAACAAAATGCTTTGTTTTCAAAGTAAAATATGAGATCTCTTGGAGACACAGAGAAATAAGTGGGGATCCCTTGTTGATGGCCTATACTCCAAATAGGAGTAAAAAAGGCAAGGAAAGGATAAAGGAAATGTACGGTGCAGTTTGAAAGATTTTTTAACAAACTCTCTTGTCTTTGAAGATACGCCTCTATATCTGTTACATTACAGCAGTTATCTGCAGCATAATGATGGATTAATGTGTCAGTAATGGGACTTACCACAAAATAAAGGAGTTGTGAGCTTTTTTCCGGCAGCAAACTTGAGAAAGATTTATCTCCTAAGCAAGGACTTCTGTTACTTCCAAGACTTGCGGCCGTCGAAAGTGTTCCACAAAAGCAAACCTTTACAAGATGTAGGATGTGGTTTTTCTTTAAATACTATACTTTGTTTTGTTATGGATATGTGTGTGTGTGTATTTCATAAGGTAACTTTGTATGATCAGGCAGCTACGGCAAGAGAAGGAGCCGACGACTGTGATTTCATTGACGTATTATCTGACATTCTTCTCAACGTAACAGGTTTATTTCTGTCATGCATGTCGCCGCGCTGTAGTTTCAAAAGAAATAATAAAATGCACCGTTTCCGTCTGCTTGTATTGAACTAGTTCTCAGCAGTTATGTATGTGTGTGTGTGTTTGGGGATGCGGGATTGTGAGGGGGGGGGGGAGGTGGGTCTCCTAATATCGCTTTCTCTCTCTCTCTCTCTCTTATCTTTGTTTATGTAGATCCGATGTTTCTGCATTAGTTCCAAAGCTAGTG
Source organism: Achatina immaculata (assembly GCA_009760885.1). Lineage (NCBI taxonomy): Eukaryota > Metazoa > Mollusca > Gastropoda > Stylommatophora > Achatinidae > Lissachatina > Lissachatina immaculata. The sequence goes on along the minus strand of CM019715.1, from coordinate 2,292,091 downwards.
AACAATTACCCAGGAGCTACGAGAAGGGCAGGGGATGAAGTGGGGATGGAGAGAGAGTCAGGGATGTACCCCGTAGACCCCAGGCTGTTGAGAAAAGGCCCCGCGGTCCTGCTCCTCTATCCACCCACTCCCCTTTTTCTATTTAAATTAGACATGATTCAGGAAGACACTATTACCTGCCTGGCTCTCTACGGCCTTGCAGTTACCTAATATTCAGGAAGGCACTATACCTACCTGGCTCTCTACGGCCTTGCAGTTACCTAATATTCAGGAAGGCACTATACCTACCTGGCTCTCTACGGCCTTGCAGTTACCTAATATTCAGGAAGACACTTTACTTACCTGGCTCTCTACGGCCTTGCAGTTACCTAATATTCAGGAAGACACTTTACTTACCTGGCTCTCTACGGCCTTGCAGTTACCTAAGATTCAGGAAGACACTATCACCTATCTGGCTCTCCATGGCCCTTCAGTTACCTAAGATTCAGGAAGACACTATCACCTACCTGGCTGTCCATGGCCCTTCAGTTACCTAAGATTCAGAAAGACACTGTCACCTACCTGGCTGTCCATGGCCCTTCAGTTACCTAAGATTCGGGAAGACACTATCACCTATCTTGCTGTCCATGGGCTTCAGTTACCTAAGATTCGGGAAGACACTATCACCTACCTGGCTGTCCATGGGCTTCAGTTACCTAAGATTCGGGAAGACACTATCACCTACCTGGCTGTCCATGGCCTTTCAGTTACCTAAGATTCAGGAAGACACTATTACCTACCTGGCTCTCCATGGCCCTTCAGTTACCTAAGATTCAAGAAGACACTATTACCTGCCTGACTCTATACGGCCCTGCAATTGCCTAAGATTCAGAAAGACACTATCACCTACCTGGCTCTCCATGGCCCTTCAGTTACCTAAGATTCAGGAAGACACTATTATCTACTTGGCCCTCTACGACCCTGCAGTTACTACCAAGAATGCAAAGCTAATTCCTGAGAGGGGTCACGCTTCTTTGAAAAATGTGGTAGTTGTTTTGTTTTTTTGGGTGGGGGAGGGTGGTCTTACCTAAACAAAGTTAATTATCTTCAACATCTTATATCTTATATCTTATATCCTTCCTTTGCCGTTAAACGTCACATAGGACTCGCAAGGTAGTTCGCCGATTTTTCCTGTCTTCGGCGAGTCTTTCAACCTCATCAAGGGATTTTATACCTATTAATGTGGCCTCTCTTAACAATGTCCTCTTTGGAGTTTCACGTGGTCTGCTTTTGTTTTCTTCGGCCTGTTGTGTTCCACTTAATAGCTTGTTTTGGGATTCTCTGATCGTTTTTCTGACCACGCGACCAACATATTTCCATCTCCTTTTCCTGATCACCCATGAGACTGGTTGTTGTTCAGTCATCTGTCTTCAACATAGTCTTTATTTATTCTCTCCAGACTAAATGTTTACGAAGGATTAGAGGAATATTTTGGCCAAACATCATAAGAAACAACATCTTCTGCTGACAGAAATGCAGATGAAGCCACTGACAATAATTATTGAGGAAAGACTCTGACGATGGCTGGGACATGTGCTCTAGATGACTGACAACTCACTACAAAAAATAGCACTAAGATGGACACCACATGGGAACAGAGGTAAGGGCAAACCAAAGGAGACATGGAAAAGAACAGAGAGGATGTTGAACAATCGAGGGTTCACTTGAGCAAGAGCTGAAAAAAAAAAGGCAAAGGGCAGGCGTTTGTGGAAAACCCTTGCGAACGCCACATGTGCCTTGGACACTTACGGTTCAGAGAGAGAGAGAGAGAGAGAGAGAGAGAGAGAGAGAGAACAAACGAACTAACGAACATAGTTTATTTTCAAAGGGTTAAGAATTGGGCACGCAGGCCCGTCTGACATTCTGCCCTTCATCATACAGCTTTCACGCAGTCACGGTCATTCAGCATTTGTTAGTGAGCATAATAAGCATGAAGAAACAAGTAAATGATTACATAAATAAATAATAAACTTATCTCATGTCCATGCACTCTATACTCTGATTTATGCAACAACATGAAATAAACCTGCATTCTTACATTAATTCAAAACTGACAATTTACAGAAAACAGTATTTTTTAAAAATTGCAACACTCAAACCATACTTTAAAATACTTTAAACTATGCTTAGGGAAGCATATAGTCCATATCAAACAGATGTTGACAAAATTTAAAGTTATAAGAACGAATATTACTTTTTAAGTTTTACGTGAATTGGTAGGGCATTCCAAAGGTGGGCAGCTGAGAAAGAGAAGCTGTTTTTAAACATGTCAAGCCTTGGTTTTGGGAGAATGCAATTGCTTAAGCGTTGACTGTGTTTTGGGTTGGATTTGAACAACGACCACAGATAGGGTGGAGCATTATGCGATAGAATTTTATGAATTAACTTGGCCTTGTTGAAAAGAAATCTCTTCTTGATGGGTAGAATATCAAGATGTTTGTCCTTATTTGTAATACGTGCTGCATGTTTGTCATCTATAAGCTTTATTGCTTGTTTTTTTATGTGAGTAAAATCTTTTCATTTTTGACATGGAACAACCATCCCAGACTATGGAGCAGTAGTCCAAGTGTGTTTGTATCTGTGACATGTAGTATATTTTTCTGATGTCTATGTCAAGAAAATGTTTAATTTTAGTAAAATGATCATCTTTTTGTGCAGTGAGTTTGGTTAGATTGTCTACATGATGATTCCAGCTGAGGTGGTGGTCAATCGTAAGACCTAGAGTTTTATGTTCACTAACATTCTCTGTCTGTGAAGTTCCAGCATGGAGCTGTAGTGTTGTTGTTGGTGAATTTGTTAATTTCTGTCTTGTTGTAATGAGCATGGATTTTGTTTTGCTGGTGTTTATGAGCATTCTGTTGTTGTTGTTGTTGTTGTTGTTGTTGTTGTTGTTGCTTCTGTTAATTAGACTGTTTATTTCAATTTGAAGAGTTGACTCAAGGTTAATACAGTCATTGTCACTAGTGTAAACTGTGCAGTCATCAGCAAAGAGGTCACAAGATGATTTTTTGAGATGAAGTGGAAGATCATTGATGTAGATGGTAAACAGGAGAGGACCAAGAATAGATCCCTGTGGAACACCATTATCAACCACAGATAAACTTGACTTAGAGTTTTTTGAGGGAAACTACCTGTCTGTTGGAAAGAAAAGATTTTGTCAATTCAGGGTGTAATCTATAAGTCTCAAGCTTTCTAACTAGGAATTCATGATCAATCATGTCAAATGCTTTTTTAAAGTCAACACAGAAAGCACCACATAATTTATTATCGTTTATTTTAGATAACCAACATTGTGTCATTTGTGTGAGAGCTGTGTGGCAGGAATGTTTTGGCCTAAAACCTGGCTGACAGTCAACAATCAAATCATTTTCTTGCATGAGTTGTAAGGTTGTTTTTGTATGTGTTTTTCTAGGTGTTTAGACAAAGTTAATAGAATGGATATTGGTCTATAGCTTGAGGTATTTTTTTCCGAACCAGATTTAAAAAGGGGATATATATATATATATATATATATATATATAGAGAGAGAGAGAGAGTCTTTATCTGGCTGTTATAGGAAAAACCCACATGTTATAGGAATAACTCACATGTTATAGGAAGAACCCTCATGTTATAGGAAGAACCCTCATGTTATAGGAAGAACCCACATGTTATAGGAAGAACCCACATGTTATAGGAAGAACCCACATGTTTAAGGAAGAACCCACATGTTATAGGAAGAACCCACATGTTATAGGAAGAACCCACATGTTTAAGGAAGAACTCACATGTTATAGGAAGAACCCACATGTTATAGGAAGAACTCACATGTTATGGGAAGAACCTTCATGTTATAGGAAGAACCCACATGTTATAGGAAGAACCCATATGTTATAGGAAGAACCCACATGTTATAGGAAGAACTCACATGTTATAGGAAAAACACACATGTCATAGGAAGAACACACATGTTATAGGAAGAACCCACATGTACTTGCAAAAGGTAAACAAAACTGCTTCCAACGTAGAGAAAGACAAGTAGATTTTCTGAAACACTTAGACCAGTGTTTCCCAGACTTGTTCGGGTTGCCGCCCCTTTTCTCCCAGGCCATATCCTCAACGCTCCCCCCCCCTCCCAACCCCGTTATGTACTATTCATACAATGACCTATTAAACTAGGATGTGCATTACACAATTAAAAACCAATTTAACAGTGAGAAGGAGTCCATTTATAAACTCACCTACTAATTATTTTCTCAACTTTTAATGTGATGGGTGGGTTTCACGTAGGGACACAAGTTTCTCAATATCAGGTTGTCTTCTTCTTCTTCTTCGTTCGCTTCTACCACCAAGACCGCACTGTGATCCTACTGAATTTACGCCTGTGGTCCTCGTTAAGTCGAGTGGTCTCCCGAAGGACCACAAGAGGTTCAGAGTATCGCAGGGCTTGAGCCTGTATTCTTGGTGGGTTTCAGAAGCGGGATTGCGTGACACCGTGGTTTTCGTTGCACCAGTTTAATCTAGAGTTGGACTTACTCACCGGAAGACCTCGAAATGTTTTGGATATCAGTATATCTCCGCTGGGTGAGAGGTGATAGCCCACCCAGGCCAGAGTTGGACTTTCTCACCGGAAAACCTCGACGTGTTTTGAGATACCCGTGTATCACTGCCGGGTGAGAGGTGCCGTGATTTGACTGTTTGCTTCGCTTTGTCTTTTCTACCACCTTTTCCGCAGTGGTGCCGCGCGGCAATCCCATTTGCACTTTTCTTCATTGGCCGGGAGGAGCACCGCTCCCCACACGGCAGCTGAAGAATCTCGCCAGCAGCGGTAGATGAGCTACCAAACGTGACTCTCATCTGCCCTAAGTGCCTGGTTTTCAGGCGCCAGATATTCGCCTTCGCCCCTTCTCCTGTCATTTTAAACAGTTCTGCCACGAGAAGGCCAGGAGCTGGACTTGACTGCCAGAGGCTGTTTGAGATGCACGCCGTTGGAGGGGAGAGCGAATTCTCCACCCCACCTCCGGCAATAACAGTCCTTAGAACCACTATCAGGTTGTAAAGTAGTAAGATGGAAGGTGTTACTACCTCCTTCTGCTGTTTCGTTTTCCTTCCACCCCCAACCCTACTACTGCCTTTTATTTCACCGCCTCCTATTGACCCTTTTTTCTCCCCCCCCCCCACCCCCGTACCCCATTTTTAACCCCCCTCTACCGATTCTTTTTTTCTTTTACCCCCCCCCTCCCCACTTGCCATTTTTAACCTCCCTCTACTGACCCTTTTGAACCTTTCTCTTTCACCCCCCCCCCAGTCCTTTCCAACCCCAACCATTTGGGGGGGGGGGGAGGCGTTATTGCCAGCTTTGGGAAACACTGACTTAGTTTTCGTTGTCTGAGGTTTGTTAGTTTGCTAGGTTTGTTTGTTTATATACTACAAACCTCAAGCAATTAAAACTAACAGAGATACTATAAACCTCAGGTAATGAAAATTAACAGAGATACTATAAAAATCAGGCAATGAAAATTAACAGAAATACTATAAACCTCAGGCAATGAAAATTAACAGAGATACTATAAACCTCAGGCAATGAAAATTAACAGAGATACTATAAACCTCAGGCAATGACAATTAACAGAGATACTATAAACCTCAAGCAATGAAAATTAACGAAGATAATATAAACCTCAAGCAATGAAAATTAACAAAGATACTATGAACCACAGACAATGACAACTAACAGAAACAATAAAAAAACTGATGAGTTTAAGAAGCAGTTTTGAAGCCTTGAGCTCAAACACTTAGCTCTTTTACCCAGCCTTTACTGGCAGAGTGTACAGTTTGAAAACCACTGACTCTGATGCTCTGTGAGGCTCTTATAAGCCAGTGTCATGACGGTTGTTTCTGAGGCCTCCATTGAAGACCTGTTTAGAGTCTAAGGACTTTGCTGCAGGTTTCATCCTCTTGGCCAGGCTCCACCTCGTTCACGGAAGTTAAAACGATCGGGAATGTTGGAAACTATTAAGACACTGAAAGCCAAACAGAGATGTCGTAAAACTAGTGAAAAAGCTGGGGAGATGATGTAAAACGTAACACTTAAGCAAGAGACTCCAAAATAAAAATATTTTTTTTAATCTTTAAACTAAAATCAATGATGCATGGCGTCATGTATCGTGTTTAAAACGGATTAACTTGACGCCGTACGCAGGTCAGAGAGAAATTTTCTTGTCTTAATTCTTTCGTGTTTTGTGTTATATCATGGTTGGATGGATGAACGAACGGACGGGTGAACGGATGGATGAATCATAATTGCAACTGGAACACATCCATTAACACTCAGATCTACTCTTCATTATATTCCCCCCAAAAACAGTTCTGTGTTGGTTGACTAGTTTTCTTTGGCATCCCCCAATGTTCTTGCTTGGCTGCACCCCGTATGACTTGCATTCCCAAAGCCTAGTACACGTGACAGGGTCACATTTATCATTTGAATCCTCGTTTCGTCACTCTAAGAGCGTTCATATTGTTGGCCCGGGCAACCTCCTAACTACTTCTCCAGTCGTCTAATATGTCTAGATCTACTTGAGATACATTCAAGAGTAGTGGGGTGGTCACAGGCCATTCCATACCCCTATCTATATCATAAAAAATTGAAAATTTTCGATGTTTCCCTTCCTTTTTCTCGCTCGGCATCGCTCGTAACTAAGCACTCTTTCACCATTTTGAAAAGTGTCACCGGAAACGCGGACGAAATATGTACAATCTAAATGTTACACCGGTTGTTTTAATGAAACAAACCAAGCATCGCTTTATCGACGATACGTATGATGTCGGAAAACCAGAAGCGACACTACAGCGACCAAAGGCACGGGAAGAGCTAAATAGCTCCAACATTATAGGAGATGAGATAAGGGCTAGAATGCAAGCTGGACACAAGGCATAGTTTACCCATAGACAACTGTTACAAATAACGAAGAATATACACATTGTTTAACTCTCCCCTTCTAAACTGCTACTATGAAAAACAACAGACTATGGTGGCTCGGGCATTTAGAGAAAATAGAGGATAGACAAAGATGGCCTATACAGAAGTGATGAAAGGGAATAGACCAAGAAGTTGACCTATATGACGATAACGAGACAACCTAGAAGATAGACGGGCTGTGGAAATCGACAATTACCAAGAAAAGATCAAGAACAGAGAGAAGTTGAGACGTGTCTTGTCTGCAGCAATGAGCCTCGGTGACTCAGAGAAGAAGATGGCTACCTGGTAAGGTTTATTGAAAACAGGAAGAGAGTCGGTTAAGAAATGGGTTTAAGTGAGAGTTTTATCCTGTTTCCCAGACCAGCCCAAAAGAAACAAGTTCCTCAGAGTACTGAAGGCTATGTTAGAAACGACGGCGATTGTAGCCCCTTGTTACCAGTGCAAAGTCTGTAAGTTTGGGTTTTGCTGCCGTCTCTGTTTTTACCTTGTGGTGTAAGTTGATACGCTTTCATCAGCTCTTTCAGTGACCATAGCGCCACACACAGCCATCGTGATTTCCTCCGGTAACCACGCAATTTATTTCTCTAAGGCTAAAGAATTTCTTATTAAGTGCCGTAGAATACTTGTCTTGTAAACAACATCAATATCAGAAAGTTGAAATGCTTCGGACACATCAAGAGACAAAAAGATTTGGAGAGGTTGACAGGTAAAGACATAGTGCCCCCCAAAATGAGAAAAGAGACGACCTCGCCGTAAGTGGGCTCAAGACATCAGGGAAAGTCTGAATGTTTTACTGCAAGACGCCTGTCAATTTGCGCGAGACTGTATTTGCTTTCAGGGAGGCTGTGAGAGGGACATCGTTCTGGAAAGGACACGCCACATGAAGAAGAAAGAACTTCTTACCAACCCACAGTCACAAACTAAATTCTGAGTCCCCAAAAACTTCATTCTGCACCGGAAGCTTCAAATATGGAACGAACTTTATTTACAAAGACTGAAGAACTGGGTACTGAATGACATTTACAACAGTGGTTATATGCTCAGTGACCTGCTTAAATCCACGTTTATAACACTACCAAAGAAATCAAGGGCAAAGGAATGTGATGACCACTGGACTATCAGCCTCTCATGTCACATAATGAAGCTACTTCTGAGAATTATTATGAGAAGAACAAGGAAAAAGATAAAAATGGAAATAGCAGATGAACAGTTTAGATTTGTTGAAGGAAAGGGAACACACAATGCCATTTATGCTTTACGAACACTAACAGAAAGAGCTTTAGAAGTACAGAAAGATCTCTACTTATGCTCATTGATTACACCAAGGCATTCGACAAGGTGAAACATAATGAAATTATTAAAATGCTTGAATACATCAGTATAGACAGCAAAGACCTGAGGATAGTAAAACATCTATACTGGCAGCAAGAAGCAGCAGTTCGAGTTGAAAATAAAACTGGAAAATATCAACCAATAAAACAAGGAGTGCTGTGCTATCTCCAGATCATTTTTCTCTGTACAGCGAGAATATTCTACGAACGATCATCACTGAACCAGGCATAAAAATTGGAGGATACAATATTAACAACCTTCGGTATGCTGACGACACAGTACTGATAGCTGAGAACTAACAATACCTGCAAAATCTCTTGGATAAGGTCACTAAAGGAAGTGAACAGAAAGGGATTACTTTAAATATAAAAATGACAAAGGCCTTGGTTATATCTAAGAAATAGAATCCACCAACATGCAGTACAAAATTAAATTGAACTATTCTAAAGCAGGTGCAGAAATTCAAATACCTTGGAGCAATAATAACTTTAAATGGGAAAAGCAGAACAGAAATTAGGAACAGAATAGGCCAAGCGAAGACTGCATTTCAGAGAATGAGAAACATATTAACCAACACATCCTTATCAATGAGTGTTAGAAAACGAGTCCTAAAATGCTATATGGAACCTATCTTGTTATATGGAAGCGAATCATGGACAATAGGCAGGTCTGCACAAAAATCATTGGAAGCAGCAGAAACGTGGTTTATTAGAAGAATGTTGCGAATCCCCTGGACAGCAAAAATAACTAATGAAGAATGTAGGAGAAGAGCTGGAGAGACAAAAAACCTTGTCAAAAAGATAAGAGAGAGACAATGTACTTTCATAGGGCATGCAATGAGAAGAGGGGGGCATTGAAAATATTATAACAACAGAAAAAATAGAGGGAAGAAGAGCCAGAGAAATGATACTGGAAAGTCTGACGGGATGGTGTGAGAGGAGATCACCAACCGATCTAAAGGCCTACAAGAAGGATCGTGTACTCTGGAGAAGCCAACTCCAGTCGGCACGGCACCTGATGATGATGATGATGATGATGATGATGATGACGATGATGGGCACACAGGTCTGTCTGACACAACTTTCACTCTATTTCAGACATTAGTACAAACATCTTATGCATGTAACAAACAAAATGTAAACTAAAATACCGACAATGAAATAAGAGGCCTGTTATGCGTCAATCTTATACACGGGTTTAGTACAGGAAGTAACACACATTCAACAAAGTTATTCTCCCAGTCTTACACATTAATGCATATCTACCAAACTACTATACGAAGGGTGTGACCTGGCGGCCCACGGGACGCATTCGGCAAGCGAGGCGTGCGGGCCGTCAGATTATTATGAAAATATAATTTATCTGATTAAAATTATATATATATATATATAATTTTAATCAGATATATATATATATATATATATATATATATATATATATATATATATATATATATATGTAAAACATTTTTAAAGTCCCGAAAAGCTGGTGATAAAAAAAGTCATTCCATCTTTATTACAAAAAGTCTCACATTTTTTTTTCTCATTTTATACGTAAGTCGGCAAAAACTACTTGACTTATTAGCGGCCCGCCACTCTTGTTTCCACATGCATTTATGGTCCTCGAAGACACTGAAGTTGGACTTCTTCTTCTTCTTCGTTCGCTTCTACAACCAGGACCGCCTCGTGATCCTCCTGAATTTACTCCTGTGGTCCTCGATATGTCCCGTGGTCCGCGAAAGCATCACACGAGAGGACCACAAGAGGTTCAGAGTATTGCAGGCTTGAGCCTGTATTCTTGATGGGCTGCAGAAGCGGGATTGCGTGACACTGTGGTTTTCGTTGCACCAGTTTAATCTAGAGTTGGACTTTCTCACCGGAAAACCTCGGCGTGTTTTGAATATCAGTATATCCCCGCTAGGTGAGAGGTGGTTGCCCATCCAGCCTGGAGTTGGACCTTCTCACCGGAAAACTTCGACGTGTTTTGGGATACATGTGTATCCCCGCCGGGTGAGAGGCGGTTGCCCATCCAGTCCAGCATTGGACTTTCTCATCGAAGCGTGGTTAGGATACGCATACATCCCCGACGGGTGAGAGGTGGTCGCCTATCTAGACTGCCTTGGTCCAGTGTCTCCGACTTCAGCATTTTGTGGTCGTGGCCGCTAGCCTTCCTAGTTGTTACCAGGATGGAGCTTTTGTCCAGGAGGACGAATCCTCGCAACTAGTACGTTTCACCCCTGGATTGACCCGGTTTAGGCATATTATCCCAGTATGGGCGTGTTTAGGACGTGACCGACCTCTAGAGCGGAGGTACCGTGATATGAGTAATCATCAAGTATCGCCCCTGGTTTACGCCGATTTAGGCATATTTCACCAATATGGGTGTATATCGGACGTGGCCGACCTCTAGAGCAAAGGTGCCGTGGTATGAGTAGCTCTCGCCGTGAGACCACTGGACATACCAATTAAGCTTCACTTTATCCTTTCCATCACATTTTCTCATCGGCGCCGCACAGCAACCCTAATTTCTTTTTCGCATTTTCTTCCTTGGCCGGGAGGAGTTTCACTCCACGCGCGGCATCCGAAGTATCTCGCCAGCAGTGACTGAAGTTGGACATCACAGAATGTCCTGCATTAAGAGAAAACGAGTTTAAAATCATTTGCACTCATTTCTTTTACCTTCCTCTACCACTTAAAAATGGGCCGGCTAGCGTAGTGGTTAGAGCACTCGTCTAGCAACCAAATGGTCGAGGGTTCGAATCCCCAGTTGAGCGGGATTTTTTTTTTCCGACCAATACGGCCCTGAGGTCGACCCAGCCTCGTAAAATGGGTACCAGAGAAAATCTGGGAAGTAAAGGCAGCGAGGAAAGGAACTGGTCACCCTACCTCACACGCTGATGACCCAGCATAATGAGGTCTCTAACGCTTCACCCCCTACGGCATTTGAAATGCTATGGGACTATCTTTACTTTACTTTTTACCACTTAAAATCCACTAGTAATACTTCATCCTTTAACTCAAACTTTTTTTCATTATTTACTTCCTTGTAACTATATGCCTCCATTGAATAACCAGCACTCTTTTAACCCATGACTCGCCAGCCATCAAGTACTAAATACACGTAGTTCGAAAAGTAACTTGTTGAATCGTGTTAGAAATCATTTTTTAACTTTCATTTTTTTTTTTACTATTTCTTTTTAAATCTTTTTTTTTCCCACCGCTTGGTGCTGCTAGATAATTGTACCATGGTGAGATGATGAGGGTTTTTAGATTAAAATATTATCCTGGACGGTAGGACCATCTTGTTGATCATGGTATCTTCCGTTCAAGTTAAAAAAATTTCTTTAATATTTTTTAAAAATATATATGTTAGAAGATCTTTATTGAAAATGCATTTTTGCTTATGTTTAAGACAGATGACTGAACAACAACCAGTCTCATGGGTGATCAGGAAAAGGAGATGGACATACGTTGGTCACTTGATGAGAAGAAATGATCAGAGAATCCCTAAACAGGCTATCATGTGGAACACAACAGGCCGAAGAAAAAGAGGCAGACCGAGTGAAACTCTGAAGAGGTCATTGTTAAGAGAGGCCAAATTAACAGGCATAAAATCATTTGATGAGGTTGAAAGACTCGCCGAAGACAGGAAAAATTGGCGAACTACTTTGCGAGCCCTATGTGACATTTAACGGCACGGGAAGGATATAAGATATAAGATAAGATAGGTGTGTGAAAGAAATAAAGACTAATCCTTAGCAAAACTGAAACACTTTTAACATCAAGTAAAGACCAGAAGCAAAGATGGGCCGAACACTTCCAAGAATTACTTAATCGACCACATCCAAAAGAACTTACAGAACTTGGAACTGGTTTACCATTCCCACAACTAAATGTAAACCTAGATGAAATTGAAACAGCGGTGAATTTAATGGCTAACAACAAAGCTGCAGGTGACGATGAAATAATAGCCGAAATGTTAAAAGCTATTGATATAGACAACATGAAACAACTACAGAGAATGTTCAAGAAAGTTTGGAAGGAAGAAAAAGTACCTTCTAAATGGAAAAAAGGAATCACTGTTAAAATACCTTAAAAAAAAAAAAAGGCAGCCTTAGCTTCTTCTTCTTCTTCTTCTTTCGCATTGTCTATTTTTATCTGTAGTCCTGTCTCTTGGACAAATTTCACTGGGTTTTTTTTTTCATTCACGTATGGAACCGTAGAGCTTATCTTCTTTAGTGGTTTCACTGGGCCAGTAATTATTTCTCAGTGTCTCATAGTTGGTGCAGTTCTGGAGGATATGTTCCACAGTTTGGGGCACCTGGGCACATGTACATAGATTAGTAGTACCAACCTTAAATTTTGTATACATATGACTTCGGAGTCGGCTGTGTCCTGTTCGGAGACGGAAAATGGTGACTTGTTCCTTTCTATTTAGCATGTGATAGTCATCATGTGGTGGTGTTTGTGGCTTCCTGTAGGTTTTTATCATGCTTTTCTTCTGATTATAGGTGATCGGTATGTCTAGTTGCTCCATTTCAGTGCCCTCTTTGGCCAGATGGTCAGCTTTCTCATTGCCTGGTATCCCACAGTAGAAGGAAATCCACTGCAAAGTGACTTCGTGTTGTAAGCTAATTTTTGATAAGGCATCCTTAAGGTCTGGTAGTTTGTTGCACTGAAGAGCTTCCAGTACTGATCTTGCATCTGTGAGAATTATTATGGGGCATGTATAAATTCTGGAGTCTGATAGTTTTTCAACTGCAGCAATAATTGCCCTGACTTCTGCATCATAGTTGCTGTATTTTCCAGTGGGTATGGAAATCTTGTAAGTGGGGCAACCTTAGCGATTGCAACAACTGGAGAGGAGTAACCTTACTATCAGTTGTGTCAAAAGTAGTTTTGCAAAGTTATTCTGAATAGAATTCAAGATATAGTGGATGCTGTAGTGAGAGAAGAACAGGCAGGATTTCGAAAAGGGAGAAGCTGTCTCGACCAGATCTTTACTCTAAGAATAATACTTGAAGAACATATTGAAAACCAAAGACCGTTAATCCTAACTTCATAGACTTTAAAAAGGCATTTAACAGCATACACAGAGAATCATTATGGAGGATTTTAAGAATATATGGAATACCATCTAAGACTGTCAACATCATTAGTGACCTTTACAATGGATATGTGTGTGCATTCAATACAGACGAAGAAATGAGCGAATGGTTCCAGATTGAAACAGGCATGAAACAAGGATGTATATTATCTCCCTTGCTTTTTGGAATTGCCATACTTCATAATGAAAAAATGTTGCAAAGATAAAACGGGTATTGACTGGGTACATGAGACTCAACTGGAAGATCTTGATTTTGCAGATGACATAACTCTTATCAGCAACAATATGAAATCAATGCAAGTAAAAACAGATAACCTGTCTTCACTGGCTAGTAAAATAGGACTTGAAATTAACAAGGATAAAACAAAAATAATGAAGGTTCTCATTAACGACGAAGGACAAATATACGTAGAAGGAACTGCTGTTGAAGAAGTAAACCATTTTGCATATCTCGGCAGCTATATAGACCACAATGGTCACACCAGAAAAGAAGAATTCGAATTACCAAAGCAGCATTGACCTTCAAGAATCTTGGGAACATATGGCATTTAAAAGTTATAAGCACAAAAACCAAGTTAAGATTATTAAATTTAAATAGGAAAACAACTAAAGAAACAGACAAGAAATTAGTCTCTTTCGAAAACAAATGCCTAAGGAAAATACTCGGTATAAAGTACAATGAATTCAAGAACAACGCAGAGATCAGACAGATGAGCAAACAACAACCTGTCTCATGGCTGATCAGAACAAGAAGATGGTCATATGATGAGAAGAAACAATCAGAGAATCCCTAAACAAGCTATCAAATGGAACACAATAGGCCGAAGAAAAAGAGGTCGATCACGTGAAACTCTAAAGAGGACATTGTTAAGAGAAGCCAATTCAGTGGGCATAACATCCCTTGATGCGATTGAAAAACTCGCCGAAGACAGGACATCTTGGCGAACTACCATACGGGCCCTATGTGACGTCTAACGGCACTGGAAGGATGTAAGATATGTGTGTGTGTGAGCACGCGTGGATGCGTGTGTGAGAGCTGTTTTATTAGGATAATTACTTCTTTCTTTTACTTTGATTATAATATTTTAATCTTACATTCTTTTGATATGTTTTTTCCTAATGTAATTTGTATACTTGTATTAAATCGAATGTTTGGGAAGAATGAAAGATTAAGTGATGAAGGGCAGAATGTAAGACGGGCCTGCGTGCCCAATCCTTTCCCCCTTAAAAATAAAGATCATTCATTCATTCATTCTTGCAATAAGAGTAGAAAAATAGTGTGGAAAAACTGATTAATCATAAAAATGTCTAAATGATATCAAGTACATATTGAAAAAGTGTATAGTTGTCCTGGTATATCTTATCTTATTAGTTTTCGTTGTGTATGGAAAGTACAGGAGAAGGCAACTTTCAACCAAATAATGGACACTCAAAGTTTAATGCCCTGAACCAGGGGGAGCTAATCCGTGGAAGGAAACATGGAAAGTGTTGCCGCAGACATTAGATTAGAGCACAGCTTGGAACAGTTTAGCTTGAATTTAATTAACAGGCTATTGTTACTCAAACTGTGTAAACAGTGTCAGTTTACATGGTCTTTTAAGCGCGGCCAAGTCGAGAGAAAGTGATAATAGGATAGTCAGGCATGAGAAAATTAGAAACTTGTTAGCAATTCGGCAGATTTTTTGGCTCGCTGGTTGCTCGCTTGCTTGATTGTTTGTATGATTGTGCAAGTGTGCCTGGTTGGTTGGTTACTGACTTGTGTGTGTGTGTGTGTGAATGGGTGGTTGGTTAGTTACTGGATTGTTTGATTGCTTGTGGGTTGAGTGTGTGAGTGGGTGGTTGGTTACTTGGCTTGTTTCAAGTTGTTCGATTGCTTCCGTGATTGGCTGTGTGAATGTGTGGCTGGTTAGTTTGATTAACGGTTTTTGTTATGGTTGGTTGATTTGTTACTTGACTGTTCAAGAGGTTAGCTGAATGGTTGGTTGATTAAGTGGTTGGTACGTCGAATGATTGGTCCAATGATTGTTAGGACAGCTGATTAGATGATTAGTTAGTTGTATGACTGGTAAGATGATTGGTTAGTTCGGTGGTTGGTTAGATAGTTGGTTAGTTGGATGGCGAGTTAGCTGCTTGCTTAAAATGTGTAGTCATGTGACTGGTTAAATTGCTGGTTATGTGGTTGGTTAAATTTCTTATTACATTACTGGATGAACTGGACTTTATATGGCTTGCAAGATCAGTTGGTCCAATTCCCAGCAACTGTAGCTGCAACAAGATACTTGTACTTGTACGAACTCCCTGTAACTGCGAGCTGTTGTTCTCTGCAGCCGATGCTGTAGAGATGTTGAGGCACAGCATCATATCGGTGTGGGAGCGGGTTATGGCGGCTACTTTTTCTGTCCCGGAATACAGCTAAAAAGCAGGGGGTATGCAATGCTTCTTTAGCATTCTCCACCACCATTGGGACTATGGCGATCCCTGCCCCGTTAGCCAGGCTAGGCCTATTACTGGGGGTATCACGGAGAGGTGGGACAGGGTCTTGGTTAGTTATGGTTCGCTAACCCTGACGCTAGCATATCAGCTATGGGTCGCTGACTGCCTCATCGCACAGCGTTTTCACCCCTTGCAACAAGACAATCCTAGACAAATAAAACCAAATACATCTAGATACTAAATGTGAGTAGAGTACACTTGTTGCTTACTGATTCTCGTGCAAAGGGAGTGGGTTGCTGGCCTGCTCTACACGCACTCCAATCAATCTAGGTTTTAAAAACAATCACCCGATGACACGAAGTCGGAGAACGTCTTTGCTGGGCCAGTCACGTCTGAGTACACCGTACACGGTTATGTATTCACATTGAAAGGCAAAACAGAAGCTCTTGTTCCGAAAAAAAGAAAACCTGTTTCGCGTAGGCCACACTGACCCAGAGTTTCATGTTGGGAAGGCGGTAACAAACGAATGAATAAATAAATGCTTTTGTTTTTAATTCAGTGTATTAAACTGGATATTTACTTCGTTCGTCCATTAAGTGTCGTGCTGGATAATGTCGAAGATCATGCTTCCTTGTCTTTGCACGATCCGTGGTGTTTTCGATCAGCTCAAATGGTTTTCCTTTTTTCCATGTCCGTAGAAAACAAGTTGAATTCTTTCCAGACTACATGTTTACGAAGAATTAGAAAAATATTTTGGCCGGACACCATAAGAAATAACATCTTGTTGGCAGAAGTGCAGATGAAGCCACTGACAGCAATTATTGAGGAAAGACGCTGGCGATGGTTGGGACATGTGCTCCGAATGACTGACAACTCACTACCAAAAATAGCACTAAGATGGACACCACAGGGGAACAGAAGTAAAGGCAGACCAAAAGAGACATGGAGAAGAACAACAGAAAGGATGTTGAGCAATAGAGGGCTCACCTGGGCAAGAGCAGAAAAAAAAAGGCGAAGGACAGGCATTTGTGGAAAACCCTTGCGGAAGCCCCATGTGCCCTGGGCACTTAAGGTTCAGAGAGAGAGAGAGAGAGAGAGAGAGAGAGAGAGAGAGAGATGTTCAGGGCATTCTTTTGACTTCCTTCTCGTTCTTTTTCCCCTTGAATTTACCAGACTTTACCAAGTTCTCTCTAACTTCTGTCTTTTCATGTGACCAAGAAATGTTGACTGTGTTCGTGTGGTTTTAACTGGTTTCCAATGTTCATAAATACCACGAAAAGAACAATCTTGAGACAAGTGCATACATTTAAATATCTGGGCCCTCGAGTAACATCAGACGGGACATGCACCTCTGAAGTCAAGAATACGATATACCAAGCTCAGTTTTCCATCAAATGAGAAACATCTTATGCAATGCATCGCTGTCAACGAAGATCAGAAAGAAAGTTCTAAAATCCTGCACCGGGCCTATCCTACTCTGTGGAAGTGAGTAATTCACAACCGACAAATCAGTGGAGAGATCGCTAGAAGCAACAGAGACGTAGTTCATTAGAAGAACGTTAAGAATGCCACGGACAGCTGAGACGACAAGCAGTGAGTTAACAAAAGCAAGTATAGACAGGAACCTAGTTAAATGCATAAGAAAATGACAGCCATCATTCATTGGAGATACAACGAAGGAGGGGAGGGCTTGAAAACATCATAACAACAGGAAATATAAGTGGCAAGAGATGCAGGAGTCCATCACGATGGCACAACAACAAAAAAATCACCCGAGTTGGTGGAAAATATCGAGGAACGAGATCTATGGAGAAGTATGACTGCCAGCGTCTACTGATGTGACACCTAATGATGATGATGATGATGATGTTCCGAAACTTCTTTGAAGACCTCTTCAATTTCTTTTTCTCTCTGGCCATGGTATTTGTCGCACCTTTCCCGAGAACCATATCTCTGTTACTTCCAGTTTCTTCATTATCTCTTTGTTACTTGCCGAAGTCTCTATACTGGTTCTAGATCGCACCGTACTTTTCTTTACCTCGATTTTCCTCCCATTAAATACTTACTGCGACGAAAACTGATAGCACAAAAAGAAACAAATTATCGCAAAAGCCATTTTTGTTTTTTGTACTGAAATGTTGCTTCATTTGTTGGAACTAGTACACACAAGTTCTGAAACCAGCACAAGCATTCGTCGTTTATATAGGCTTCTAAAAATAACTCCCCTCCAGTAATGTCCTCTGGAATGTTCACCGTTCTGTGACCAGGGGTTGGCAACCTACGGCGCGCGGGCCAGGAAAGGCTCGCCAGCGCCTCCAAAATGCATTGCGCATTATAAAATAATGTTATATTATTAAACAAATATCGTTGAAAGTTTTATTATGTTCATTATCTTTATCATTTTCGAGACGGTATCAGAAAATTCCTGGACTATACCTGTCGTGACTACAAAAGATAAATCACTCCCAAGCCAGACGAGTCAGTGCGCCACCTGGCGTCATATTGTCGATACGAGCTCAATTTGGACACGCGGTTTTTTTTTTTTTTTGTGACCTTGTGTTAGGGCCGCTCTGCTCACGATGTCTGACAAAGTCGAGCAGTGTGCCAGCATCAAATTTTGAGGGAAGCTCAGAAAATCTGCTAGCGGACCCACGAAATGCTTCTTCAGACGAATATTCTTTAAATCGAACGCATAATTTTTGAGTGAGAGGCGAGTTTCAAGGCCAATCGAATGTCTGTTCAGGATGACGAGCGTTCAAAGCGACCAGTCACCAGCAAAATGCCAGAAATTGTGGTGGGGAAAAAATTAATAACTTCATCCATATGGACCGTGACCGAACAATCCATCAGCTCTCTCACATTGCTGGAATCAGTTATGGAGACTGCCAAGAGATCCTTATAGAAAACCTGAACATGGATCTTGCTGTTGCGAAATTGTCCCCAGGCTCTTGACAGTCGATCATGAGCAGCAGCGTATTGACGTGTTATTTTTAGTCTCATGGGATGGACAACGATAACCCAAATCCCATCTCCAGGATCATCACGGGCGATGAGATTTTTGGTTACGACTACCTTCCGGAGATAAAACGATAGACATGGAGAGCCCAAAGACAAGATCAAAGAAAGTGCGGCAGTGGAAGAGCCCAAGACCAAAGAAAGTGCGGCAGTGGAAGAGCCCAAGACTAAAGAAAGTGCAGCAGGTCCACATTGCACCAAAAAGATTTTTTGTTATATTTTCTTTCAAAGCCGGTGACATCGTTATCTCCTCCCCCAAAAGGAAAAAAAATATGGTGAATTATGACTTTTTCTGTGACGTTTTGAAGCGTTTAAGAGAAGATGTGTGAGGGAAAAGACCGGAACCTTGACGCAACCTCAGTTGACTGTTGCTGCATGACAGTGTAACCGTTCACTCCTCCTCCTAGACGACTCAGTTGACTGCTGCTACACGACAGTGTACCCTTCACTCCTCCTCCTCCTCCTAGACAACTCAGTTTTTTTTTTTTTTTTAGGGGCAACGTGACAGTCGTCTCACAACCTCCGGACTTGCCTACCCTAGCCTCCTGTGGCTGCGCCTTGTTCGCCATAAAGAAAAGCAGTGAAACAGAGATCAGTTTGAAATTGCAAAATGGAAATTTTCAGTTCAAGATGGTGTTTAGGGACTAGCGTATTTGTCTGCCAGCCAGAAGGTCCCTGGTTTGATTTTCCACTGGGGCGGAACTTTTGGGGATCAGTCATGACTAGGGTAAGCCCAGTCTCAAAACTGAAGGCGCACCACTTCGACATGTAAATGAAACCGATACGGAATCGCACACATTAAAGGACAGCCTTCTGGAAGAGGGCTTCTGCCGTGCTTTGAGGAGCGGAAGAGGCCCTAGTATCGCTGTGTGCCTTTTCAAATGGACTATGCCGATAGAGATGCCGACCAGATTTAAATAAGGTACATCTGTACTTCTTTTTAGAGCCAGTCTGAGAACTTTCCGATACCACCTCGTATTGGCTAACACAGATGAATTTGACTACTCAAAGACACGGTATATTGCACCTTTGTGGAAAAAAAGGCACCGACCCCTGATCTGTGTCACGAAACGTCTTCGTGTCCTCCAGGTAGAGCACATTTAACTTCCGGGTTCAGTGGGGGTAACAGCTCCTTCCTGGGCGAGACCAGATTGCATTAATATCGGGATATTAACTTGTTATTGGGAGACCGTTTAGTGTTATCAATCTAGAGCAAGGTCAGGGTTCTGAGAACGTTTGAATCGGGGACAGTTAATTCAGTGAATTAATTTCCAGGAAAGAAAATCGTAATGCGAGAAAATGCAGAATGATTTGTGGTTAGGAAAAATCAAAGATTTTCTTTGCAAATGAGGAACCAATTGTATGTATGTATGTATGTATGTATGTATGTATGTATGTATGTATATATATATATATATGAACCTTAATTTCCTAGGGCACATGGGGCTTCCGCATTGGTTTTCCACAAATGCCTGTCCTTTGTCTTTTTTTCTGCTCTTGCCCAGGTGAGCCCTCTATTGCTAAACATCCTTTCTGTTATTCTTTTCTATGTCTCTTTTGGTCTACCCTTACTTCTGTTCCCCTGTGGTGTCCATCTTAGTGCTATTTTTGATAGTGAGTTGTCAGTCATTCGGAGCACATGTCCCAGCCATCGCCAGCGTCTTTCCTCAATAATTGCTGTCAATGGCTTCATTTGCATTTCTGCCAATAAGATGTTATTTCTTATGGTGTTTGGCCAAAATATTTTTCTAATTCTTCGTAAACATTTAGTCTGGAAAGAATTCAACTTGTTTTCTATGGTTTTGGTGATTTCCAGTATTCACTTCCATAGTGTAGTACACTTAGAACATTACTCTTAAATATCCTGCTTTTCTTATTCATGCTTAGTTTTTTAGATTTCCATATATTCTGCAGCATTGCAAAAGCCTGGTTTGCTCTAGTAAGTCTGCTGTTGATGTCATCTGTGCTGTCTCCATTTTCTACTACTCTGCTGCCAAGGTATACAAAATCGTTGACCTCTTCCACTAACTTGTTATCTACTCTGAGTACATTTCTGTTGTTCACATTTTGCTTCATTAACTTTGTCTTTCCTACGTTGATCTTTAGTCCTATGTTGTTTGCATTCTGAGTTAGCTTGTTTATTTTATCTTGCATATCTTTGTGGCTGCTTGATAATAGACAAATGTTGTCCGCAAAGTCTAGGTCCTCCAGCACTGTGTCAAGGGTCCATTGTAATCCTCTGCGTTTGTCTGATGTTGTCTCCTTCATTAACCAGTCTACTGCCAAGATAAATAATGTTGGTGATAGTACACATCCCTGCTTCACTCCTGTTTGTACCCTAAAGCTGCTGGAGGTATGTTCTCTGCAGATCACTTTGCACTGAAAACCCTTGTATAGGGCTTTGATTACATTCACTATCTTATGGGGGAGGCTATGCCATCTTAGGATTTTCCACAGTGCATCTCTGTTGACACTGTCAAAGGCTTTCTCAAAATCTATAAACAATGTATATGTTGTGCTATGCCACTCCTTTGCCTGTTCTAATATTTGTCTAAATACAAATATGTGGTCTATGCATGATCTTCCTTTCCTAAATCCTGCTTGCTCTTTCTGAAGTTTTCCCTCAAGTGCTGGTACAATTCTGTTGATGATTATTCAGCAAAATAATTTACTGGTGAGTGGCAGTAGGGTATTGCCTCTTCGGTTCCCGCAATCTCTGAGGTCACCCTTCTTTGGTAGTTTTAATATAAGGCCAGTTTTCCATTCCCCTGGGGCTTTTTATAGATCCCAGATTTGTTGTAGTATCTGGCAAAGTTGTTTTGGTGTTTCTGTTTCTTCTGCTTTCAACATCTCAGCAGTCACTTCATCTTCACCTGGTGCCCTGTCTGATTTTAGCTTCTTTATCGCCTCCTTTACTTCATTATTGTTATTGGTCCTGTATTGATGTTTAGTTCCGTTTTTGCTTCAGGTATGTCTATTGTTTGTGCTCCTTGTGTTCTGTTTAGTAGGGTGTTAAAGTGTTCCCTCCATCTTTCAATTTTTTTCTTTTTCTCCACTGACCAGTTGTCCCTTATGTGTCCTTATTGCACTCTCACATCTTGTGCTGAAGTTACCTGTCATCTGCTTTGTGATTTTGTATATGGTTTTCATGTCATTTGCATATGCTGCTTTCTCTGCTGCTTCTGTCAAGTTGTCATAGTATTGTCGTTTGTCTTGACGGCATGATTCCTTCACTTCTTTGTCTTTTTGTGCATAATTACTTAAAACTTGCTCTTTTAACCTTTGTGATTTGGTGTTCAGTAATTTTTTCTTGATTTCTTTTCTTTGCTCTATCTTTTCCCATGTGGTCTTGCTTATCCATTCCTCTTTTCTCCGTTTCCGATATCCCAGCACCTCTTTTGCTGTTTCCTGTAGTGTTTTATTGAACTCAAGTATGGACATTTCTGCTTCGTCTTGTAGGACACTGAAGCGGTTCTTAAGTATTACTGAGAATACATTCCTTGTTGCTGGTCTTTCAGTTTTCTTGTATCAAAACGTATCTTTCTGTGTTCTCCAATTTTGACTTTCTTTAATTTTAGTTTTATTTTTGCTACCAGAAGGTTGTGATCACTTCCTACATCTGCTCCTTTCCTTACTCGCACATCTTGTAGTGACCGTTTCCACTTGTTGTTTATTAGTATGTGATCGATTTGGTTTTTTGTGGTTTTATCTGGGGACCTCCAAGTCACCTTATGGATGTTTTTATGCTGGGAAATTGTCCCTCCGATGGTCATCATGTTTTCTTCACAGAAACTGCACAGTCTTTCTCCATTTTCATTTATTTCTCCGATTCCTTCTCTTCCCATGATTCTTCTTCTATCTTCATTTCCCTCACCTACTTTTGCATTGAAGTCACCCAAGATGAGAAGCATATCATGCTTGGATATTGTTTCTGCTGTGGCTTGGAGGCTGTTGTAAAAATCTTCTTTTAATTCCTCTTCAGCTGCTTCTGTTGGTGTAGCAGTTTGATAGTTTTTTTACCAGATAGGGTTGCTGGCCTTATGCCGAACCCTCCTTAGTCGTCTTTTACGATCATGCGTGGTAGGGTACAGTGGTCCTATTCTTTGCAGATCTCGGGCACCACACGGGATATATATATATATATATATAAGCCATTTAGCAGTGTTGTATGGTTAGCTGGACATATGAGTAGCCAAGTGTTTAGTGTTTTAGTCTCTTAGTGCATGGGGGGGGGGGGGGGGGTCGAATCCGACCGGAGGCGTCCCAGTCACCCAGCTGTAGAAATGGGTACCTGGCTCCTTCTGGAGTTTGGGAAGGAAAAGCAGGCGTGATGCTGACCACATCATCTTCTAGTGTGCTGACAGATCATAGGGAAAATGGCATTAACACCGTATCCTCTATTTGCTTCTCAGGCTGACATGGTTACTTTTACCTTTTTTTTTTTTTTTTACCTTTACCTGTATGGTTAGCGTTCGAAAATGCTAAAGTGTTTGTCTACTATACTTCTTCTTCTTCTTCTGCTTCTGCGTTCGAGGTTGTCGGTCACTTCAGATCCTGATCCCTGTCGACATAGCAAACCCCACAGTCCTCTCCAGATCCTGATAGGAGCCCCAAAGCTTTTGCCCCAAGCGTGTGTCTTCTGGCCATGTCTCACGCCTCAGGTCTGCATTGTTTGCGCACTCTTGTAGGATATGTTCTGGAGTCTGGACTCCACTGCCACATGGAAACTCGTCTGTGTGAGACATTTTGAGTCGATGCAGTAGTCTGCAGTGGCTTGTCCTTAGGCGAAAGATGATGGTTTGTCTATGTCTTTGTAGTTGGTGTATTGCATCTGGTTCGTTGTTGCATTTCAGTTGTTTCTTCCATTCGTATCTGCACTGGCTAAGGATTAGAGTTTTCACCTCTTGGTAGTTTGCTGGATGATTTGTTTGATCTTGATTGCTGCTAGCTTTTGATAGGGTGTTTGTCTACTTTCTGCCGAATGCTAACAACAACAGCAAAGTGGAAGTCTTGGAAAACATGTTTATATCAAAGAAATTAATTACGAGGATCATACCGAAAGTCGTAAGCAAACATTTTTTTTTTAAATTAGAATTTATAGATAGAGAAAATATAAATGTATCACCTTAAACTACATCCTTTTCTTCACTTTTCAACATCATCTCCATTTCTCTGCACACATTTTCCCCATCGCTCTGCAAGTTTGAAAATACCCTCCCGTTAGAATTCCGTTCCAGCTGACCGACGCACAAACTCTTCTATAGCCGTGGGTTTCAATCATTTCCTGTACTGCATTGTGTCCTATTCCAAGATTTACTGCGATTTTAGATACTGTGACATGTCTGTCTTCTTTAATGATATCGTCAACCCTTTCCACGTTGTGTTCAGTGGAGGCAGTTCTAGGGCGACCGCTGCGAGGCATATCTTGGATTCTCGTGTTTCCATCTTTGAAAAGTTTCATCTATCTCCTAACACTGCTAGCATACATACACACATTTCCATAACCAAGTTGAAGTCTTTGATGAATTTCAGCAGCGGGGATTTCCTCTTTAACGAGGAACTCAACAACAGCACGCTGACGAAACGAAACTTCAGCACCCGCCATTTTGTTTCTGCTCCGCGTGGTCACGTGACATATGATGGTAACATATGAAGTGCAAAGGATGCAATTAAAGATGATATATTTATATTTTTTTATATCTGTAAATTCTGATTTTAAAAAAAAATTTACTTGACTTTCAGTATGACCCTCGTAATGAATTTGAAAGAAAAAAAATGTCCAGGTCTTATATGTATATGTTGTGATGGGAAAGATGCATGCCTCTAAAAATCTTATTTTTGTACGTAGTTCTGTCTGCTTTTTTAGTTGTTTTATTTTTTGAATAGCGATAGATGTTCTCCTTTTAATTTCCCTCATTGTATCTCCATTATTAGTAGTGATCCAAGATATTCAAAACTCTCCACTTTTTCCAATTTGTCCTCATTGATACATATATCAGCTGCCTTATTTGTTTTGTCAGTTGTCATCAGTTTAGTTTTCTTTGCACTGAGATAAAGGTTTTGCTCTTCACTGTTCTTATGGACTGACATAATTAGTTTTTCCATTCCTTTTTGTGTTGTGGACAGTAACACTGTGTCATCAGCATATCTAATCTCTGGTATTTCATAACCTCCAACTGTTATGGCATCGTAATATTCTTTGTCTACATCTTCTCTAACATTCCTCATTATATTTTCAGTATACAAGTTAAATAAGTAGGGTGACAATATGCACCCCTGACGGACCCTTTGTTTTATATCAAACCAAGTTGTTGTTTCACTATTTATTCTTACTGCTGCTTGTTGGTCTAGATACAGCTGTGATATTAATTATGTCACATATGTTGGAAATCCCATTTTTTTCCATTATTTCCCAAAGTTTATGGTGTTGTACATAATCAAATTCTTTTGAATAATCTATAAAAGATAAATATAGATTCACATTAAACTCTCTGCATTTCTGTTTTATTAATCTTATATTGAATATATGATCTCTTGTTCCTCTTACTTGTCTAAAACCAGCTTGGACCATATTGACTTCTTATTCTATTTTCTTTCAAAGTCTACCCATTATGATTTTTAACAGAATTTTACTGGCATGGCTAATCAGGGCAATGGTTCTATAGTCTGTGCATAATTTCAAGTTACCCTTTTTTGGCAATGGTATCAATACAGTTCTTTTCCATTCTTTTGGCCAAATTCCTGAATGCCATATCTTTTTACATAGTGCATGATAGATTGTTGCAAATTCCTTTCCTCCTGCTTTAATAAGTTCAGCTGTTATCTCATCACGTCTCGGTGATTTACCATTTTTCAGATTCTTTATTGCCCATAAAACTTCTTCTATTGTCGGTTTGGGTTCTTTCTCCTCCAATAATAATTCATTCATTCATTCATTTGCATGTCCCTTGTGGAACTTTGCCTCCCTAACAGCACTCCTATATGCCTCTTGGTTGTGAGCAAGATGGCCTTTGCTGATGCATCCATTTGCAGATCATCAACGATGTCTTGCAGCCATCTTCGCCTTCACAGTCAGTTGTATCATACATTTCTCTGCAATATTTCTTCCATCTTTCTAGAATTTCCTCTGTCAAGGTCTTTCCCATCTCGTCAAAAATTACATTTAGCTTAGGTGTGACACTTCTTGTCAATATCTTCAATTTCTTGAAACATTTCACTATCTCTTCAACACTTCTGATGTCCTTCTATTCTTTCACAACAATCCTGTATGTATTGTTTTTTGTCTTTTCTTATGTTTCTTCGTACTTCTTTTGTTAAAAATTTATATTCCTCCCTGTTGTTATTTGTCACTTTCCAGTTCATCTTCATTTCTCTACGTTGTTTTATTAGTTCTAATGTGCCTGTTGTAATCCATCCATTCTTTTGTGTTTTCTTTACTGGAACCATACCTTTAGCTGCTGTGATGCACCACTAAAAATGCTGGTTTGGATAAAAGAGGTCACATGATTAGCTCTGAGTTTCAAGAGATGAGAGTTCAACTTTTCAGTGAAAGATTAGCTCCTAGTTTCATTCAGAAGATCAGAGTTAAACTTTGAGATGACAAGATTAGCTCCTTGTTTTATTCACAAGATGAGTCTAACTTTCCCATGACAAGATTAACTCTGATCTCCTGAGCAGAACTTGGAGCTAAACTTTCCAGAGACAAGATTAGCTACAAGTTTCATTAAAAAGATCTGGACTGGGCTCTCTCATGACAAGATTAGTTCAGAATTTCTTTAAGTATATTTCATTACTGATTATGTCGAGCATGCTCTTCTAGGTACGTGGGACACTAGACGCCCCTAGACCAGTGATTCTCACAACTTATCAGAACATGGACCCTTAAAGGCAATGATAGTTTAATGTAGTTTTCTACACTATCCCAGCACCTGGTATAAAAAAACATTCACATATTTTAGAACCAAGAAGCATACTTTGCTACAAATATTCACATTTTGTGAACTTTCAGGCTTCTGTTATTCTGTGATGTACAAAAAAATGCGGGAGAAAAGAAATAGCAGGAATTTAGACTCACTGTCTTGGTCCTCATGTGATCTTTGCTAATCTTTGTCTCAAATTGAGGATTACCTCAGAAATGAAGGAGAAGTGGGGATAATGTGAAGTACCACAACCACTTTGGACAAAACAGAACAATATACCATGGCCACCTTGAACACAGAAAAGAACAATAACCATAGCCAATTTTGATCCACAGATTGGAGAATAACAGCCACTCTGAACACAGAACAGAACAGTACCACAGCCACTTTGATTTTGGAACAGAACAATACTGCAGCCACTTTGAACCACTGAATAGAACAATATCACAGCCACTCTGAACACATCAGAACAATAACATAGTCACTTTTAACACAGTACAATATGACAACCACCTTGAACCACAGAACAGAACAATACCACAGTCACTTTGAACACAGAATAGAACAATGCCGCAAACAGTATGAACACAGATTTTCTTTTTCTTTAACTCCAAGAAAATTTTAACATGTCACTTAAACGACTTTAAATGGAAATGTACATAAATATACATCCATGGTAACATGATAAAAGGGTACTTGAACTAAACATGTGAACTTGTAATGAGAATGAGGTGTATGCTAATGAGATATATTTTTGATGGGAGTGTATGTGAAACACACACACACACAGAGATTACATCATTGTTTCAAATATTAGGTCAGATTTAGGTGATATTGTGAAGGTCAGTATGCCCTATTGCTAATGCCACACTTTTTTTTGGGGGGAGTTGGGTGTCTCCTGACGGGACTTAGGATGAAAGAGGTCTAAAGAGGAAGTTACATAAAGAGGATTTGTGGGGGTATGCAAAAATTCAAGGGAGGTAATGTTCTTTTATCTTGTACAGACAAGTAAAAAAAAATGTTTAGGTTAATCTATGTTTTATACAATGTGTCGTTGGAGTAAAGAAATTGAAAGGATTCTTCCACAAATGGCACAAAAGATCTTTATTTGAACTAGACACTTTCGTGATAAAGACGGGTGTGGCGTGTCGTAGTTTTCGTTGCACCAGTTTAGTCTAGAGTTGGACTTTCTCACCGGAAAACCTCGACGTGTTTTGGATATCAGTATATCCCTGCTAGGAAAAATAGAAGGAAGAAGATCAAGAGGAAGACCAAGAGAAATGATACTGGACAGTCTGACGGGAATGAATGAATGAATGAATGAATAATCTTTATTTTTCAAGGGTAAAGAATTGGGCACGCAGGCCCGTCTTACATTCTGCCCTTCATCACTCCATCTTTCATTCTTCCCACACACTTGATTTAGTAAAAAATACAAATTAAATTAGGAAAAACATATCAAAAGAGTGTAAGATTTAACTATTACATTCAAGGTAAAAGAGAAGAAGTAATTAACCTAATAAAATAGCACTCACGCACACATACACACGCAGACATATACATAAATAAAATACATTTTAAATCATCTTCTAACATGTTTTTTTTTAACAAACATTAAAATAATTTCTAACAATATCTAATAAGTTGCTTTTCTAACTATGTCATTAAAGTACTTGATGGTTTACGAGCCATGTGTTGAGAGAGTACTGGCTATTTTATGGAGGCATATAATTACAAGCAAGTAAATAATGAAACAGGTTTGAGTTAAAGGATGAAGTATTACCAATGGATTTTAAATTGTAGGGGAGGGTGTTCCAGAGCTGTACTGCAGAGTATGCAAGGCTTTTCTTGTACAGATCAATCCTGGGTTTAGGAAGAAGACAGTTTTTTAAACGCTGGCTATGTTTAGTGTTATACGTAAACAGTGACCACAAGTAAGGCGGAGCATTGTGCGACAGAATTCTGTGAACAAACTTAACTTTCTTAAAAATGATTCTATTTTTGAGGGGTAGAATTTTGAGTTGTTTGTGTTGATCTACAGTCTGTACTGGGTGTTTGTCACAAATAAGATTTAATGCTCGCTTGTGAAGTGAGTGGAGCCTTTTTGTGTTTGAGACTGAGCATCCATCCCAGATTGTGGAACAGTATTCTAAGTGTGTTTGTATGTGTGATATGTAGTATATTTTTCTTGTGTCTTTGTCGATAAAGTGTTTAATTTTGGCTAATTGGTAAACTTTCTGTGCAATCAAATTTGTTAGGTTATGTACGTGCGAATTCCAAGTTAAATGCTGATCAATGATGAGTCCTAGGGTTTTATGTTCATGAACATTTTCTATTGCCTTAGTCCCAGTACAAAGCTGTAGTGAAGTTTTAGTTGCATTTTGCAGTTTCTGTCTTGTAGTGATGAGCATGGATTTTGTTTTGTTGGTGTTTATCAACATACCATTTTTATTACTCCATTTCATCAAACTGTTTATATCATTTTGGAGCGTTGTCTGTAGTTTATTGATGTCATATTCACTATTGTAAACAGTACAGTCGTCAGCAAAAAGATCACATGAAGAGTGCTTTAAATGTAGTGGTAGGTCGTTAATATAGATAGCAAAGAGAAGAGGACCAAGAATGGAGCCTTGAGGAATACCAGTATCAACCACAGACGAGCCAGATATTTTGTTTCTAAAGCAAACTACTTGTTTTCTACCTGAGAGAAAAGATGTAATACATTTTGTTAGGTCAGGGTGTAATCTATAGCCTTCCAGCTTTTTTGCAAGAATTTCATGATCAATCATATCGAAGGCTTTCTTGAAATCAACAAAAACAGCACCACACAATTTGTCATCATTTATATTAGACAGCCAGCTTTCTGTCATTTTAGTTAATGCTGTGTGGCAGGAGTAATTTGGTCTAAAACCTGACTGGCTGTCTATTAGTAGATTGTTTTCTTGCATGTGGAGCAGAGTTAACTTTTGTATATGCTTTTCAAGAGGTTTAGATAGTGATGACAGAATGGATATGGGTCTATAGTTTGAGAGGTCACTAGTCTGTCCAGATTTAAAAAGAGGAAAAACTTTGGCGAGATGGGATGGTGTGAGAGGAGATCACCAACTGAACTGATGGCCTGCATGAAGGATCGGGTACTCTGGAGAAGCATAATAGCCAACGCCAGTCGGCACGGCACCTGATGATGATGATGATAATATATCCCCGCTGGGTGAGAGGTGATAGCTCACCCAGGCCAGAGTTGGACTTTCTCACCGGAAAACCTCGACGTGTTTTGAGATACCCATGTATCACCGCCGGGTGAGAGGTGGTTGCCCATCCAGTCCAGTGTTGGACTTTCTCACCGGAAAACCTCAGCGTGATTAGGATACGCAAACATCCCCGCCGGGTGAGAGGTGGTTGCCTATCTAGACTGCCCTGGTCCAGTGTCTCCAACTTCAGCATTTTGTGGTCGTGGCCGCTACCCTTCCTAGTTGTGACTAGGATGGAGCCTTTGTCCAGGAGGACGAATCCTCGCCACTAGTGACTTCCACCCCTGGGTTGAGCCGGTTTAGGCATATTATCCCAGTACGGGCGTGTTTGGGACGGGACCGACCTCTAGAGCAGAGGTACCGCGACATGCGTAGCCTTCAAATTTCACCCCTGGTATGAGCCGGTTTAGGCATATTTCACCAGTATGGGTGTATATTGGGCGTGACCGACCTCTAGAGCGGAGGTGGCGTGACATGCCTGGCCATCAAGTTTCACCCCTGGAGTGTGCCGGTTTAGGCATATTTCACCAATGTAGGTGTATTTCGGACGTTGGCCGGCCTCTAGAGCAGAGGCGCCGTGGTGTGTGTAGCTCTCGCAGCGATACTACTGGACATACCAATCAAATTTCACTTTATCCTTTCCACCACCTTTTCACATTGGCGCTGCATAGCAACCCTTATTTCTTTTCCGCATTTTCTTCCTTGACCGGGAGGAGCTTCACTCCTCGCGCGGCATTCGAAGAGTCTCGCCAGCAGTGTCTTAACCTCTGGGTTAAGCCGGTTCATGCATTTAATCTGATATGACTGCACTTAGGACGTGGCCGACCTCCAGACCAGAGGTGCCGTGATTTGACTGTTTACTTCGCTTTATGCTTTCTACCACCTTTTTCGCAGTGGTTCCGCGCGGCAACCCCTTTTGCACCTTTCTTCATTGGCCGGGAGGAGCATCGCTCCACGCACGGCAACTGAAGAATCTCGCCAGCAGCGTAATGTTATGATAAATCATTTATCTAGGCAGGGGTGCTGGGGTACAAATTCTTCATCTTTTGTTCAAAAATGTATAGAAAAATGTCACCATTAAATATTCTTTTGTCCGAACACAGAACAGAACAATGTACACAAATATAAGCCACAATTTATTCATCATTCTTGTTACATCTAAAAATATTTTATTACTCTGTTTAAGTGCGTATGAAACAAAAAGAGAACTGAATAACCTAAACATTTATTTTCAAAACATGATACTTCTTCTTCTTCTGCGTTGGAGGTTGTTGGTCACATCAGATCCTGATCCGTGTCGACATGGCAAAGCTTGCAGTCCTCTCCAGGTCCTGATAGGAGTCCCAAAGCTTTTTGCCGGCTGTTTTGAGGCGTGTGGTTCATCCCTTGTCCTTCCCGCTAGAGAAGGGCCAGAACGAAGCCATGCCGCGAAATCGGATTGTATAATGACAATTTCTTTACTTCGTAAAAGTGTGTGTGTCCTGTTTCACCCAGGTACTGCGCCGCAGCCAAAACACCGCATCTTTGCCAGGCCGGGGGAAACATGATACAAACTCCAGTAACAAACTATCTCAACAAATTACACAACCTGCTCTTTTTTACTGCCTCAGACAATGTTACAAAATCCTGAGTGGCATGTTACTGGCACAAAGCAACTGCCCCTTGCTTCCGAACTCAGTGGTCTCAACAGAGAAGGGGACAGAAACTCTGTAGTTCATCCAGTGAAAAACTATTTTTTAAAAAAAGCTGTACTTCAGCTTTCTGAAGAAGAAAACTACATTTATATACCAGAGATTTTCACGTTTTTGCTTCTCTTATGTCACAGCACGTGACAGTTTTTCTTACCCTTACGTGTAACTAATGCCTGGGTGGCTGAGTTTACTAAGTTCAGTTTACTAATCTGGTGGTACTAGGTTCAAGCCACAGCACCAAGATCTGGCACCACCACGGCAAAAAGGCCCCTGGAGTCCACCTAGCCTCTAAAAAAATGCAACCAAACCACTTTCATGTTCCGAAGGTCTTGGAAATAATAGGCCTAACTCAGAATCCCCAATACGCCTTAATATTGATGCGTGCGCGCGCACACATATATACGTATATATAGGAATTATAGATATAATACATATTTTACTTTTTTAAACTTTACCTTTATGTGTAACTAATACAAACAGGAAAATGTAGTGTCCCAAATTATAAACACCCATCTAATCATGACATACTAAACAACGGTTATAATTACACATAATTTTGTTAAAATAGTTTCTTGGACAATATCAAGATTAAAATACTGCTGATTAATTAGATTTCATCTTCCTTTTCTTCTTTGATCATTCTCAAATGTCAAGCTGGGCATCTTTTAAAAATGGAGCAGGTCACGTCTGCTTGTCGACATTGCCGTGCAGCCAGTCTCGACCTGTACTGGTGGTAGCCATGTGTGCCATCTTTGTCTGTCATACGCAGGGCAAATTTGCTGCGGATCCTGAGACATCATCTTTTGTTTTCCCACCGCCACAAATGCACTCATTTGTTGTGTCTATCTTCACCTTGTTATATATGCAGTATCTCAGTCTGTCGTTGAGAAGCGTGGAATCTGAATATTTAAATTTGACGATAATAATATCACACAAAAAAAACACAGCCGTATTAGTGGTGGGGGGAGGAAAACTGATTTTTAGAGATGTCAAACAACTTTGATTTCTTTGAGTACCACTGAACTTCTGCACATTAAACTTTGAAAACCCTTGAACTAAAACCTGAACAGCTACAATAAAAAAAAAAAAACAAAGACAGAATAACCAAATCAAAAGCATAAAGACAACACAACAAACATAAATGGTCATAACTTTGAGCAGGGGGTCTCCCTAAAAGTAAATGTACTAACAAACGCCACAGTTTCCCCGCAGTTGATAACAAAGTGAAGAATGCTTGGGTTGGTGTCATTTTCCCACATGTAAGTTGTCAGTTCATCTCCTGACAGGGTTTCTTTCAAATAACCAACGCTCAATTTAATAATTGGATACAAACAGATGTCGCCAGTAAAACAATGCAGCAGGTTTGATCTCCTGGCCGATTCTGCAGTATCAAGACAATATCTGAAATTGAACAAAAAAAAAGTAAACAAAAGTTCACCCACAAAAGTAAAGTCAAAGAATTGTGCGACAATTTCTTCTTAAATATTCAGAAACTGCATCTGGTTGGGTTTGCCCACTGCTGTTTGAATTGAATGGTACAGCCAGGTCCTAATATGCCCCTAATTTGTGGGGACTCTGGAAAGTCAAAGGTCACTGAAGCACAACCCCCCCAAAAAAATGTACAGGGAGGGACCCTAAGGTAAGTCAGTGGTGACATTCTTCAGCCTACTCATCTTCTGGCATCACTTGCAACTATGCTAGATCTTCAGCCTACTTATCTTCTGGCATCACCTGCAACTATGCTAGATCTTCAGCCTACTTATCTTCTGGCATCACCTGCAACTATGACAGATTTTCAGACATATGGATCCTGTCTTTCACCTGCAGCTGATTGACAGAGTCAAGATTAAACAAAATTTTATTGACGGAATCAAGAATAAACAAAATTTTATTGACGGAGTCAAGAATAAACAAAATTTTATTGGCAGAGTCAAGAATGAACAAAATTTGACAGAATCAAGAAAGAACAAAACTTGACTGACAGTCAAGAAAGAACAAAATTTGACTGACAGTCAAAAATGAACAAAACGACTGACAGATCCAAGAAAGAACAAAACTTGACTGACAAAGTCAAGAAAGAACAAAACTTGACTGACAGATCCAAGAAAGAACAAAACTTGACTTACAGATCCAAGAAAGAACAAACTTCATTTTAAGTAAAAGACATGATCACATACAAGAAGATAAAACTGAACTGATGCTACTGGGCAGGCCAAAAAAAAACCTCTCAGAGGGTAATAATGAGAAATGAAAACAAAGATAACCATGACAGGCGGATGGTGCAGTTATCTGGGTCGGCTAACCAGAATTTGCCAGGGCTTCTACCCTACACCTGCCACACCACATGACTTCAGCCTGGTAGGTAGGACAGGGACCAGTGTCTCCAACGTGACAGAAAATGTTGAAAAAAAAAACCCGCCAACTCCCCGTCTGTTTCAGTTCCTGCATTTCAGTCATCTGCAACCTCAAAACTGCATTCGTTGCCCGAGTCACAGTCATGCGCCCTTCATCTGAGGACATCCAACTTCAGCCCTGACACGCTTTCAGGGCAAGGTGTGTCTTCCCAACCATTCACTCTGACATTCCCAGAGGCACCACTGGGAGCTAGAATAGGGTCTTAGACCTGGTACGCCAACCCTGACACTGGGTCTTAGATCTGGTACGCCAACCCTGACACAGGGTCTTAGACCTGGTATGCCAACCCTGACACGGGGTCTTAGATCTGGTACGCCAACCCTGACACAGGGTCTTAGACCTGGTATGCCAACCCTGACACGTGCTGTCAGCTTCCGGTCACTGACCATCATCTCATTCTGTCTGAGCAGGGTGTCTTCACCTTCAAATGATCTACACTATTGTTCTTTGGTTTCAAATGATCTACACTATTGTTCTTTGCCCTAAAATGATCTACACTATTGTTCTTTGCCCTAAAATGATCTACACTATTGTTCTTCGGTCACCTTCAAATGATCTACACTATTGTTCTTTGCACTCAAATGATCTACACTATTGTTCTTCACCTTCAAATGATCTACACTATTGTTCTTCACTTTTAAATGATCTACACTATTGTTCTTTGCCCTCAAATAATCTACACTATTGTTCTTCACCATCAAATGATCTACACTATTATTCTTCACCCTCAAATGATCTACACTACTGTATCAGCTATGAAAGAATTCAAAGTTTTCTTCTACATCTACTAACCAGTCAATGTCAAAGTGCTTTTTTCAACGAACAAAAACACATTAATGTGCTCAGTAAATGGGTAGAGGGCTTGTCAGGCAATCATAAAAAAAAAATTGTAAAAAGCACACCTCCAACATGTCACAGAATAAAAATGATGAGAAAAGAAATGAAATTATGAATTTTATTCCTGCTAACTTCACGATCCTTCTAACTCGAGAAAACGGCCAGTTTCTCCACTTTTCTTGAGCTAATCTTGACCTGTGCTACGGTTTCCCCATAAGCTACCAAGAGACTCGAGCTTTTATTTTACCATCGTAAATATTTTCTTAAAACAGACCCTTCTTTTCTTTTTTCATGGCACATATTTTAGCACTAAACAAAACGTTTCACAAAGCCCTTCATTCATAAAATTTGATGAAAAAGCGAGTCTATGACAGAATTCTGTTGTAAGAATAATAGAAAGCTAAATATGTTGGTCAAAGGGAGACGATACTGCTAACTGCAGTAAAAGGAAGAGTACCTTCCCCCCGAAAAAGTGTTTTCCAATAATCATTTTTCCTGTACCCAGAATGTCTTAGGAAAAGTTCGAGGAGAAAGTCTAATTATAGAAACATAAGTGCCAAACTTTTGGGTGTCAGAGTGCATTGTCGGAGACATGTGAACTTGCACGGAGTTTATGATTTTTGTGGTAACCAAAGGTCAAAAAACAATGTCTGTTCACCTGAATTTGAACTTCACGAGGAATCTGCAGGAAGAATGGGAGAAAATGCGAGGGATATATATATATATAGCAGGAAAAGACTTAATTATGATTATTATAGGAGTCAGAATGAAAGTGACAGTTTAGGATTGTTGGAAGTTGGTTTGGTTTTCTGTGTGACAGATGTAGGGTAGAGCTTAATATTGAAGAAGGCAGGCTAGGAAAGAGGATTAAAGAGAGAAAACTTAAATATTTTGGACACATTAAACGTCATGATAATTTAGAGAAGACTGTATTGGAAGGATGCATAATGGGAAAAAGAAAGAGAGGAAGACCAAAACAAAGATGGCTGCAAGACATTGTTGACGATCTGCAAATGGATGCAGCAGCAGCAGGTCATCTTGCTCACAACCGAGAGGTCTACAGGAGTGCTGTTTGGGAGGCAAAATTCCACAAGGGACATGCAAATGAATAAATGAATGAGATGTAGGGTGAATTTTCTTGTCCTTCTTAAGACAAGGCATTTTTCTATAGTAGTGAGTTTTGTGCCATTTGGACATTTGTAGTGATGTAATGTTTTTGTAACTTGTCCTTTTTAGGACAAAGTTTTGTTAGTCAGTGCTTAGGTTGGCCATGATAGTGGTTTATGTTAGTTTGTTTTTTTCATGATGGAATTCCAGGATGTGTTGGAATTCAGTTGTTGGTATTCTTTTGTGTAATGTTTCCACAAACCTGTAAGTATGGCCTTTTGGTTGAGTGTTTGGTTTTTTTTTTTGTGTCTCGGCTCTCTCCCCCCATATGGCAAACCAGTTCTTGTTGGGGAGACGAGTAGTTTTTTTGTGTTTGTAAACTTCTGCCATGTGGCACTTTGTAAACTTCTGCCATGTGGCACTTCTTTATTTCCTCATCCACATGCTTCATCTTCTATTTCTTCCATTAATAAACTGTTCTATGTATTATTTACACTAGTGTTGGTTCTCCTCTCCATTTCTTGTGGACCAGTTGTACGATTGCCAGTTCCTAGTGGACCAGTTGTATGATTGCCAGTTCCTGGTGGACTAACTGTATGACTGCCAGTTTCTGGTGGACCAGTTGTATGATTGCCAGTTCCTGGTGGACCAGCTGTATGACTGCCAGTTCCTGGTGGACCAGGTGTATGATTGCCAACTCCTGGTGGACCAGCTGTATGATTGCCAACTCCTGGTGGACCAGCTGTATGATTGCCAGTTCCTGGTGGACCAGTTGTATGATTGCCAGTTCCTGGTGGACCAGCTGTATGATTGCCAGTTCCTAGTGGACCATTTGTATGATTGCCAGTTCCTGGTGGACCATTTGTATGATTGCCAGTTCCTGGTGGACCAGTTGTATGATTGCCAGTTCCTGGTGGACCAGTTGTATGATTGCCAGTTCTTGTTGCTGTACTGTGGTTGACTCAGTGGAAACCGTCGGATGCCTGGGTTGTAGATTGTTCTTTGGAGTATATTAGAAGAAGAGACAGAAAGGTAAAGTTGAGGAATCTTATGACAGATTCATAAAGTGACTGACTTAGAAAAGTCTAAATATTTAGAGGCTCTTTCACAAGATTAGTCATAACCAGCAGTACACTTCTCGTTGTGTATTAAGGATGAGTATGGCAACTCATCATACACATACATGTAACAGACGGATACGTCTTGAGTAGCAGAGCAAACTTCAGTGGTGCCACTACGTCTTCAGTGGCACCAATTCTTCTTTAGGTGGTGCAGTGAGTTGGGCACATATATCTTATAATATTTTGAAGAATATGTCTTTAGTGGTGCCGTATTTGTTTCCGGCACACATAATAATAGAAAACTTCTTTAAATCTCTGAAAGAGTTGGATGACAGTAAACATATCAGTTTGGTGTTCACATTATTCATAATTTGCTCTCTTCAGATCTTAAGAATTTGATGTATCTTCTATCTGCGGCTGAAGAAGACTCGTACATTCCACTACCTCGCACAAGGGAACAAGAGTGAAAACTCATAAACCCAGAGATCGGAAAAGTCAAACGTCTTCAGTCATATTTAGGTTACCCAGGATTTACTATGATTTGACTCAGATTTATGGCCTCCAAATGATGTTACATCAAACTTACCAATGAAACACTTTACCTTTTTTTGTTATAGCGACAGTTACAGGGGGTAACTTACCTGATATAGCTAGCTTGATTAGTGTGTCCATTGTGGTCTGTGTCACTTGCAGCCACAACTAATTTTGTCTGTGAAGAAAGAAAATATGTGGATGAGAAAATGACTGTGCCTGTAACCAAGAGAGAATATGGATGACAAAATGACACTTTTCAATTTCTTATATTTTTGTGTTTTCCCACTATCACCTCAAGTGTAGACCAACAAAACAGAGACTGGTTTTTGTGTTTTCCCACTATCACCTCAAGTGTAGACCAACAAAATAGAGACTGGTTTTTGTGTTTTCCCACTATCACCTCAAGTGTAGACCAACAAAATAGAGACTGGTTTTTGTGTTTTCCCACTGTCACCTCTAACTTGGCAAACAACCATGCGAGCCCTATGTGGCATTTAACACCACGGGAAGGATGTAAGATTATCGCCTCCAGTATAGACCAATACTTTTTGGGATTACAATAGACTTCATAATGACAAAATGCTGCACAGGTAACACAGGTATTGACTGGGTACATGGGACAAAACTAGAAGATCTTGATTTTGCTGATGACATAACTCTTATCAGTAATCATGTGAATTCCATGCAAGAAAAAACAGATAGCCTATCTTCACTGGCTAGCAAAATAGGACTTGAAATTAACAAGGACAAAACAAAGATAATGAAAATTCCCATCAATCAAAATGGAAAAATACACATAGAAGGGACAGATATTGAAGAAATCAATCAATTTGCATACCTTGGCAGCTACATAGACCAGGATGGTGACACTAGAAAGGAAGTTAGGATCAGAATTGCAAAAGCAGCATCAATCTTCAAGAATCTTGAGAACATATGGAATTCAAAAGTTATAAGCACAAAAACCAAGTTAAGACTATTCAATTCAAATGTAATATCCACCCTCATTTATGCATGTGAAAGCTGGAAAACAACTAAAGAAATAGAAAAGAAATTAGACTCTTTTGAAAACAAATGCCTAAGGAAAATACTCGGCATCAAGTGGAATGAATTCAAGAACAATGCAGAGATAAGACAGATGACTGAACAACAACCAGTCTCACGGGTGATCAGGAAAAGGAGATGGACATATGTTGGTCACTTGATGAGAAGAAATGATCAGAGAATCCCAAAACAAGCTATCAAGTGGAACACAACAGGCCGAAGAAAAAGGGGCAGACCGCGTGAAACTCTAAAGAGGACATTATTAAGAGAGGCCAAGTTAACAGGCATAACATCCTTTGATGAGGTTGAAAGACTCGCCGAAGACAGGAAAAATTGGCGAACTACTTTGCGAGCCCTATGTGACGTCTAACGGCACGGGAAGGATATAAGATATAAGATAAGATAGACCAATATACATAAGACTGGTTTTTGTATTCTCCAACTATCACCTCTAATACAGACCAGAATACATAAGGCTGGTTTTTGTATTTTTCCACTATCACCTCTAATATAGACCAACATACATAAGACTGGTTTTTGTATTTTCCCACTATCACCTCTAATATAGACCAACATACATAAGACTGGTTTTTGTATTTTCCCACTATCACCTCTAATATAGACCAACATACATAGCGCTGTACTGCAAGAAGAGCAAACTGCAGCTGCCTTTCAAATCTGTGGTTGAAGAATACAAGGTAGGAAAAACAAGACTTGCAATGATGCTACAAGAATCTACAGATCCAGTGGTACGAGAAGTGCAGCCAACACTTAGAACTGGACGAAAATGGAAAGTAGGTGAGGAAGTGACCACAGCCAGGGAAACCCAGGAGCTAAAAGAAGTAATAGGGTACACCCAGACCAACAGAAGGGGATTTGGTCATGGTGAAATCAAATGGTGGTCAAAGGCCTCCTGCAAGGAAAGAAGGGATATGATCATCAGCGAAGTAAGGAATTCAGAGGATGACAAGCGGGTCCAGAAGGCAGTCCAACAATCACAACAAGGGCAATGGACAACATGGGAGGAAGTCCTGCAGAGATCAATAACATGGAATGACATCTGGAAAATGGCACCCTTGAGGCTCAGCTTCATCATCAGAGCTACTTATGACCTTCTGCCTACAGGCTCCAACCTATACAAATGGGGTGTATCAGAAGATACAAAGTGCCCTCTCTGCAACGAAAGGCAAACATTGGAACATGTGCTGTCAGCATGTAGAGTGTCTTTAGGGCAAGGACGGTACACCTGGCGGCACAACAGAGTGTTGCAGGAACTAGTAGCCATCGTAGACAGGGCAAACGATAAAGCAAATAACAGCTATGAGTTGAGGTCCCACCTAAATACTTCATAGGTGCTGGTACGACATCAAATATTGAAATCAGGGACATTCCCTTACCATCACTGCTAGATGGTACAAATGACTGGGAAGTGACAGCGGACCTTCCAGAAAGAAGAGAATACCCGACTACCATCAAGAACACAGGAATGCGACCGGATATTGTAGTATACTCCACAGAAAAACAGGAATTAATAATGATCGAGTTTACGGTCCCATACGAAACTAGAATAGAGGAACAGCATTTATTCAAATTGGAGAAGTACAATGATCTGGTCAAGCAAGTGAGGCAGGGGGCAGGAGTCAGGGCAAAAGTGATAGCTATAGAAATGGGAGCAAGAGGATTCGTAGCAACATCAGCATATGACCTATGTAAGCAACTGGGCATAAAGGGACAAGCAAGAGCAAGGGCATTGAGAAGCCTTTCAGAAACAGCAGAAAAGGCTTCATGGTGGCTGTGGAGTATGCGAAACAAGCATTGGGAACATAAGTAATTTCATTTGCCACAACCAATACCAGTCCTCCATAGCTAAATCACTAAAGACGCGTGGCAACTGGAAGATCATGGGTTCGATCCCGGGGCCGGGAAAAAAAAAAAAGCAACAACTCACAAGACCTCTGGGAGTCATGACCCAGAGGGGCCCACCCCCCTTAGAGTGTCAGGAGTTTAAAGGGCCGAAACACTTGTCTGAGGGGGGGTACTTCCTCTGATGATCTGAAGGAGTTGTGTTGTTGTTCCGCTCTCTACGGTAGAGAGTTTCCCGCATAAGACTGGTTTTTGTATTTTCCAACTATCACCTCTAATATAGACCAACATATATAAGACTGGTTTTTGTATTTTCCCACTATCACCTCTAATACAGACCAACATATATGAGATATTTTTGTATGTTTTTCAAACTATGAACTCATGCATGGAACAGGCTTTTATCTGGAGTCCATCTTAACGCTTTTCAACCTATTACTTATCTATGTCTGCTCCTTATCTAAATCTGCACTTTATCTGTGTCTGCTCCTTATCTAAATCTGCACTTTATCTGTGTCTGCTCCTTATCTAAATCTGCACTTTATCTATGTCTGCACCTTATCTGTGTCTCCTCCTTATCTATGTCTGCACCTTATCTGTGTCTGCTCCCTATCTATGTATGCTCTTTATCTATATCTGCACTTTATCTGTGTCTCCTCCTTATCTATATCTGCATTTTATTTGTGCCTCCTCCTTATCTATATCTGCACCTTATCTGTGTCTGCTCCTTATCTATATCTGCACCTTATCTGTGTCTGCTCCTTATCTATACCTGCACCTTATTTATGTCTGCTCCTTATCTATATCTGCACCTTATTTATGTCTCCTCCTTATCTATATCTGCACCTTATCTGTGTCTCCTCCTTATCTATATCTGCACCTTATCTGTGTCTCCTCCTTATCTATATCTGCACCTTATCTGTGTCTCCTCCTTATCTATATCTGCACCTTATCTGTGTCTCCTCCTTATCTATATCTGCACCTTATCTGTGTCTCCTCCTTATCTATATCTGCACCTTATCTGTGTCTCTTCCTTATCTATATCTGCACCTTATCTATGTCTCCTCCTTATCTATGTCTGCACCTTATCTGTGTCTGCTCCTTATCTATGTATGCTCTTTATCTATACCTGCACCTTATTTATGTCTGCTCCTTATCTGTGTCTGTTCTTATCTATGTCTAAACCTTATCTATGTCTGCTCCTTATCTTATCTGTCTGTCTGTCTCTTATTGCTGTTATATTCTCTGTCTCTTACCATTCTCTTGTTTCTGTTTCAGTCTCTGTCATGCAGACTTTCTGTGGACACATTTTTTTTGTGGACAAACACTTCCCCTTACAGACTAAACACTTTTTTGTTGATAAACGCCCTTGCAGAATAAACCCTTTTTTGTGGACAAACACTTGCCCTTACAGGATAAAACATTTTTTGTGGACAAACACTTGCCCTTACAGGATAAAACATTTTTTGTGGACAAACACTTGCCCTTAGAGAATAAAACACTTTTTGTGGACAAACACTTGCCCTTACAGGATAAAACACTTTTTGTGGACAAACACTTGCCCTTACAGTATAAAACACTTTTTGTGGACAACACTTGCCCTTACAGGATAAAACACTTTTTGTGGACAAACACTTGCCCTTACAGGATAAAACACTTTTTGTGGACAAACACTTGCCCTTACAGGATAAAACACTTTTTGTGGACAAACACTTGCCCTTACAGGATAAAACACTTTTTGTGGACAAACACTTGCCCTTACAGGATAAAACACTTTTTGTGGACAAACACTTGCCCTTACAGGATAAAACACTTTTTGTGGACAAACACTTGCCCTTAGAGAATAAAACACTTTTTGTGGACAAACACTTGCCCTTACAGGATAAAACACTTTTTGTGGACAAACACTTGCCCTTACAGGATAAAACACTTTTTGTGGACAAACACTTGCCCTTACAGGATAAAACACTTTTTGTGGACAAACACTTGCCCTTACAGGATAAAACACTTTTTGTGGACAAACACTTGCCCTTACAGGATAAAACACTTTTTGTGGACAAACACTTGCCCTTACAGGATAAAACACTTTTTGTGGACAAACACTTGCCCTTACAGGATAAAACACTTTTTGTGGACAAACACTTGCCCTTACAGGATAAAACACTTTTTGTGGACAAACACTTGCCCTTACAGAATAAGCATTTTCAGGCACTTTCGGTACAGATGAATTAATCCTAACTCTCTCCGAGGACTGCACGTTCTGGAATTTCTGACGATGCCAAGACGGCAGCTCCTTGGGTCGTTTGGAAGAAACATCTATATATACAATTATGCCATTGTAAGAAGCTAATTCTTTGTTGTCAAGCAGATTGATGAGTACTGATCGAATTGTGAGTGAAGTTTGGCCAATGCCAATAAGCTGAGTGGTGATCTGGAAAGGAAAAAAAATAATTACTGAATTATTCTTTAATTTGTGTGCATGTTTTGGGGGAGGGGGTGGAGGTAGTGGGCGCACAGAGCAGCAAGGCATGGTACTCGTGCTAAATGAGATGGCTGACCAAGACCCAGTCTACCTCCCAGTGATGTCCTCTGGAACTGGACACCAATCTGGCCAGGAGTTGAATCAAGTGGGAAGATGAAGATACGACTGAGATGAGCTGAAGTTCACACGGTGATTTCAACAAATCTCATAAAACTTTCCCTGTTCAGCCACCAGCAAAAGTACTATTTATCTTTTATTTATCTTTTATTTATCTTTTATTTATCTTTTTAGACATGCATCTCAATCTGCAATACTACTATACCTGACATTTTGTTTATATTTCTCTTCACAATTAACGATAACAATGTCACAACAGATCACTGCTCTTACCAAACTGGAAACTGGCCCAACAGACCTAAGTGCCTGCAGCAGAGAGCAAGAGACACCACATTATATTCTCCAGAGTTGCCAGCTACACAACTCACTCGGGTAAAGGACCTGGCCAAACCCCACCCCCCTACAAGAGAGGCTATACGGTGATGCTGAAAACCCGAGACAAACTGCCACATTTGTGAGAGAGTTTGGTGTGGATGTCTGATGAACAATGAAGAAGACTATCACTTGTCACAACAGATCACTTTCCTTGCTTACCTTTTCACAACAGATCACTTTGCTTGCTTAACTTGTCACAACAGATCACTATTCTTGCATACATAGTCACAACAGATCACTGTTCTTGCTTGCACTGTCACAACAGATCACTGTTCTTGCTTACCTTAATCACAACAGATTACAGTTTCTGCACTCTCACGATGAATCACTATACATATCACAACAGCTCACCGCTCTTACCTTGTCATAACAGCTCATCTTTCTTATCTTGTCACAACAGCTCATTGTTCTTACCTTGACATAACAGCTAACCTTTCTTATCTTGTCATAACAGCTCTCCATTCTTACCTTGTCATAACAGCACACCTTTCTTATCTTGTCACAAGAGCTCACTGTTCTTACCTTGTCATAACAGCTCACCTTTCTTATCTTGTCACAACAGTTCACCATTCTTACCTTGTCATAACAGCTCTCCATTCTTACCTTGTCAAAACAGCTAACCTTTCTTATCTTGTCACAACAGCTCACTGTTCTTACCTTGTCATAACAGCTCATCTTTCTTATCTTGTCACAACAGCTCATTGTTCTTACCTTGACATAACAGCTCACCTTTCTTATCTTGTCACAACAGTTCACCATTCTTACCTTCTCATAACAACTCACCTTTCTTATCTTGTCACAACAGTTCACCATTCTTACCTTCTCATCACAACTCACTTTTCTTATCTTGTCACAACAACTCATTGTTCTTACCTTGTCATAACAGCTCACCATTCTTACCTTGTCATAACAGCTCACTGTTCTTATCTTGTCACAACAGCTCACCGTTCTTACCTTCTCATAACAGCTTACCATTCTTATCTTGTCACAACAGCTCATTGTTTCTACCTTGTCATAACAGCTCACCTTTCTTATCTTGTCACAACAGTTCACCATTCTTACCTTGTCATAACACCTCACCTTTCTTATCTTGTCACAACAGCTCACCATTCTTGTCACAACAGCTCACCGTTCTTACCTTGTCATAACACCTCACCTTTCTTATCTTGTCACAACAGCTCACCGTTCTTACCTTGTCACAACAGCTCACCTTTCTTACCTTGTCACAACAGCTCACCGTTCTTACCTTATAGGGAAAATACTGCTGCCTTCGTGTCATCTCCCACAGACAAGGGTTAAAATAATAGTCCCCACCTAATACAAAGTAGGTGGTCTCATTCTGGGAGTAAAG
Organism: Achatina immaculata; assembly: GCA_009760885.1. Lineage (NCBI taxonomy): Eukaryota > Metazoa > Mollusca > Gastropoda > Stylommatophora > Achatinidae > Lissachatina > Lissachatina immaculata. Next base: position 2,247,164 of record CM019715.1, on the reverse strand, counting down.
TTTTGCAAAATCTAGAAAATTTCCTTTGTGAAATGGAATCGCTCTGCCAGCCTCAAACATGCGACAGACTTTCCATGGTGCGATGTTACCTACAAAAATAAGTAAATCATAATACACTGGCACTTTAAAAAAAAAAAAAAAAGATATTATTAGAATTTATAATAAAAGTTTTACCCAATCAAAATATTCCCTTCTAATGTGGAGCTTTTTGAGAAGTTTGGTATTGCAACAAGCTGGTTAAAAACAGTCTGCCTTCTTTAGTACATCCAAAACTGCATGGAGGCAAAGAATAGATGGCAGATGCGACCAAAAGACCCCCATCCTAAAGCTAAATAGATCACAACAAACCATAATTTTGAGACTTCAAACCAGATGTTGCAGACCACAAGCCCACTTCAACTGAAACTAGATGTTGCAGACCACAAGTCCACTTAAACTGAAACCAGATGTTGCACACCACAAGCCCACTTAAACTGAAACCAGATGTTGCACACCACAAGCCCACTTAAACTGAAACTAGATGTTGCAGACCGCAAGCCCACTTAAACTGAAACCAGATGTTGCAGACCGCAAGCCCACTTAAACTGAAACCAGATGTTGCACACCACAAGCCCACTTAAACTGAAACCAGATGTTGCACACCACAAGCCCACTTAAACTGAAACCAGATGTTGCACACCACAAGCCCACTTAAACTGAAACCAGATGTTGCACACCACAAGCCCACTTAAACTGAAACCAGATGTTGCAGACCACAAGCCCACTTAAACTGCACTCTGCACATGCAGAAAATGGTCTCCAGACCCAAGAACACATCCCTCATCATTTATCTTCTCTACAAGATTTACAGACCCAAACCTAGCTCCAGGAAAAGAGTAGGGATTGAAAACAGTGAATTATGTATTAAGAGCTCCAGCTGATGATGGAACTCATAGAGCCAATCCATCTCTTCATCTGAACAGAAATGTAAAAGAAATGACAGCTGCAGTAAAACTGGTCATTTTGTGCCTGACTTTCTTACAAGGTGGAGGCCAAAAAACTAAGTCTATTTATTTTTCATCTATTTTTCACATTTTTATCTGTTGTGTTGTTTTTTTCTGTATGTGATCCTTGAAAAAGGCTTTTTGCCAAAATATTGGATTGTTGTATGTCCATTTATATGTACTCATTTTGCTTTCTGTCATTCTTGTTTCTGTCCACTTCCTCACTCTTTCTATCTTTTTTTTTTTTTTTGTAAAACTGTACCATACACCCAATTATTTTCATCTAAATAGCTGTGTATATGAAACTGAATGCAGAAGATGTACATCGAAGAAAACTGTCTACTATTTCTTTGAAAATTAAAATGATTACAAAAATCTTACACAGAAGCATTCTTTTTAGTTCTGTTAGAAATTTATTTTCTAAGATATTCAAATTTTTGTGTGGCATTAGGTTTTTGTTAATGATATCCATGATTTGTTTAAAATGATAACCCTATTTCTGAATAATTATCTGCATGATATTAATTTTCTTGTATGATGTTAATTTTCTTGCATGATATTGTCATAACAGCTCACCGTTCTTATCTTGTCACAACAGCTCACCGTTCTTACCTTCTCATAACAGCTCACTTTTCTTATCTTGTCACAATAGCTCACTGTTCTTACCTTGTCATAACAGCTCACCTTTCTTATCTTGTCACAGCAGCTCACCGTTCTTACCTTCTCATAACAGCTCACCGTTCTTATCTTGTCACAACAGCTCACCGTTCTTACCTTGTCATAACAGCTCACCTTTCTTATCTTGTCACAACAGCTCACCGTTCTTACCTTCTCATAACAGCTCACCTTTCTTATCTTGTCACAACAGCTCACCGTTCTTACCTTGTCATAACAGCTCACCTTTCTTATCTTGTCACAACAGCTCACCATTCTTGTCACAACAGCTCACCGTTCTTACCTTGTCATAACAGCTCACCGTTCTTATCTTGTCACAACAGCTCACCGTTCTTACCTTCTCATAACAGCTCACTTTTCTTATCTTGTCACAATAGCTCACTGTTCTTACCTTCTCATAACAGCTCAACTTTCTTATCTTGTCACAGCAGCTCACCGTTCTTACCTTCTCATAACAGCTCACCTTTCTTATCTTGTCACAACAGTTCACCATTCTTACCTTGTCATAACACCTCACCTTTCTTATCTTGTCACAACAGCTCACCATTCTTACCTTGTCACAACAGCTCACCGTTCTTACCTTGTCATAACAGCTCACCGTTCTTATCTTGTCACAACAGCTCACCGTTCTTACCTTCTCATAACAGCTCACTTTTCTTATCTTGTCACAATAGCTCACTGTTCTTACCTTGTCATAACAGCTCACCTTTCTTATCTTGTCACAGCAGCTCACCGTTCTTACCTTCTCATAACAGCTCACCGTTCTTATCTTGTCACAACAGCTCACCGTTCTTACCTTGTCATAACAGCTCACCTTTCTTATCTTGTCACAACAGCTCACCGTTCTTACCTTCTCATAACAGCTCACCTTTCTTATCTTGTCACAACAGCTCACCGTTCTTACCTTGTCATAACAGCTCACCGTTCTTATCTTGTCACAACAGCTCACTGTTCTTACCTTGTCATAACAGCTCACCGTTCTTATCTTGTCACAACAGCTCATTGTTCTTACCTTGTCATAACAGCTCACCTTTCTTATCTTGGCACAACAGCTCACCATTCTTACCTTGTCACAACAGCTCACCTTTCTTATCTTGTCACAACAGCTCACTGTTCTTACCTTGTCATAACAGCTCACCTTTCTTATCTTGTCACAACAGCTCACCGTTCTTACCTTGTCACAACAGCTCACCTTTCTTATCTTGTCACAACAGCTCACCGTTCTTACCTTATAGGGAAAATAATGCTGCCTTCGTGTCATCTCCCACAGACAAGGGTTAAAATAATAGTCCCCACCTAATACAAAGTAGGTGGTCTCATTCTGGGAGTAAAGTTTTGCAAAATCTAGAAAATTTCCTTTGTGAAATGGAATCGCTCTGCCAGCCTCAAACATGCGACAGACTTTCCATGGTGCGATGTTACCTACAAAAATAAGTAAATCATAATACACCGGCACTTTTAAAAAAAAAAAAAAAAAAGATATTATTAGAATTTATAATAAAAGTTTTACCCAATCAAAATATTCCCTTCTAATGTGGAGCTTTTTGAGAAGTTTGGTATTGCAACAAGCTGGTTAAAAACAGTCTGCCTTCTTTAGTACATCCAAAACTGCATGGAGGCAAAGAATAGATGGCAGATGCGGCCAAAAGACCCCCATCCTAAAGCTAAATAGATCACAACAAACCATAATTTTGAGACTTCAAACCAGATGTTGCAGACCACAAGCCCACTTCAACTGAAACTAGATGTTGCAGACCACAAGTCCACTTAAACTGAAACCAGATGTTGCACACCACAAGCCCACTTAAACTGAAATCAGATGTTGCACACCACAAGCCCACTTAAACTGAAACTAGATGTTGCAGACCGCAAGCCCACTTAAACTGAAACCAGATGTTGCAGACCACAAGCCCACTTAAACTGAAACCAGATGTTGCAGACCACAAGCCCACTTAAACTGCACTCTGCACATGCAGAAAATGGTCTCCAGACCCAAGAACACATCCCTCATCATTTATCTTCTCTACAAGATTTACAAACCCAAACCTAGCTCCAGGAAAAGAGTAGGGATTGAAAACAGTGAATTATGTATTAAGAGCTCCAGCTGATGATGGAACTCATAGAGCCAATCCATCTCTTCATCTGAACAGAAACGTAAAAGAAATGACAGCTGCAGTAAAACTGGTCATTTTGTGCCTGACTTTCTTACAAGGTGGAGGCCAAAAAACTAAGTCTATTTATTTTTCATCTATTTTTCACATTTTTATCTGTTGTGTTGTTTTTTTTCTGTATGTGATCCTTGAAAAAGGCTTTTTGCCAAAATATTGGATTGTTGTATGTCCATTTATATGTACTCATTTTGCTTTCTGTCATTCTTGTTTCTGTCCACTTCCTCACTCTTTCTATCTTTTTTTTTTTTTGTAAAACTGTACCATACACCCAATTATTTTTATCTAAATAGTTGTGTATATGAAACTGAATGCAGAAGATGTACATCGAAGAAAACTGTCTACTATTTCTTTGAAAATTAAAATGATTACAAAAATCTTACACAGAAGCATTCTTTTTAGTTCTGTTAGAAATTTATTTTCTAAGATATTCAAATTTTTGTGTGGCATTAGGTTTTTGTTAACGATATCCATGATTTGTTTAAAATGATAACCCTATTTCTGAATAATTATCTGCATGATATTAATTTTCTTGTATGATGTTAATTTTCTTGCATGATATTTATGTTTCTGTGCATTGTCCGTATTTTAAACAACATCTGTTCTTTTACACCAAGGTTTTTTTTATCCTATCCATGTTTCTGCTTTCAATCCATATTTTATTATATATATATATATATATGTGTGTGTGTGTGTTTTTGCATGATATCCATGTTTTACTTTTATCCATGTTTCAACATGATATCCATCTTTGTATAATATCCATGTTTTTGTGTCACATACGTGTAACTGTGAAGAATAATCTCCTGGGAGAATGTTGCCATGGTGGCTGTTCAACAAGCTCTACCACCCTGGGGCACATACCAATTTTAACCATCATCATCACACTGCATAATCTCAACAACCTTGTTCCAAAAAGCACTATATGGGAGGGAGGGCACAAGCTGACATGGTTAATGTCAGAGTCAGAGAACCACTGCCAACCAAGGTCCTGACCTACCTTTCTGCTGGTACCCCAGGTAACAGGTCTGGCCTGGCTGGTAGGGAATGTTACAGGTCTCATGGGAGAGGACTCTGCTAAAGAAGCTGTGCACACCTACCCCCTCTTCCCCCCCGCCACTTTTTAGATCTACTCAGGGGCTGAAAAAAATAGCTGCCATAACCTGCTCCCAAGCCAACATGATGCTGTGCCCCAACATCTTCATCGCATCAGCTGCAAAGAATGCTCCAGTTCCAGGAAGATGGAAGAATGAGTAGGAAAAAATATGGTCTCACCCAGATCCAGGGTTACTTTAGCTGCTCCCTGTGATGAACTCTTTAAAAATGCTATAACAGTACACACTAGTACTATCATTATCAACAGCCATACATTTTTTTTAAGCACACTTGAGTGGTGAAGTGGTTAAGTGGTTAGTGCAGTGGTCTTTCATGATGAAGGCTGGAGGTTCAAATCCAGCTAAAGGCACATCATTTGTCCAACTGTTAAAATTGAGCACCTGGCTTTATCTGAAGCTGGGGATGGAAAGGTGACCCAAAGTGACCACATCACCCTCTAGTGTGCTGACCACATCACCCTCTAGTGTGCTGACCACATCACCCTCTAGTGTGCTGACCACATCACCCTCTAGTGTGCTGACCACATCACCCTCTAGTGTGCTGACCACATCACCCTCTAGTGTGCTGACCACATCACCCTCTAGTGTGCCAAAAGGCCAAAGAAAAACATGAGCATTAACACCATAACCCCTAGGTACCTTCATGGCATAATCTCTCACACTCTCTCCCTAGGTACCTTCATGGCATAATCTCTCACACTCTCTCCCTAAGTACCTTCATGGCATAATCTCTCACACTCTCTCCCTAGGTACCTTCATGGCATAATCTCTCACACTCTCTCCCTAGGTACCTTCATGGCATAATCTCTCACACTCTCTCCCTAGGTACCTTCATGGCATAATCTCTCACACTCTCTCCTTGGGTGCTTCCATGGCATGATCTCTCACTCTCTCTCTATTTCATCTCTTGTCCGGTCAGTTCCCAAGACACACAGGGGCTACTGGTAGCAGGAGATTTCTACTTCTGCCAGTTCTTCGCCATCTTCTTGGCTGTCTCCCACCATGGCACAACAGCACTACCTTCACATGTTTTAAGATTTTCAAAATACTGGAGCCAGACCATAAAAAAAGAAGAAAGAACTTGCTGCAGCCCTGTAGGATGTCACAGCATGCACTAGACAGTGGCTGGTTAACTAATTACAGTCCAAAGATAAGGACAGGTGGATTAATGTTTAAGTTAAAAATCAAGAAAACGATTGCAAGTCTCACTTTCTTCTCATTAAGATAAAGCCAATCCTTAGAGGCATTTAGGAGATATGGTGTTAGTGTCCTTGACCTTTTGGGATACTAGAGGCTGATGTGGTCAGCATCATGTCTGGCCACCTTTCCTTCTCAACTCCAGAAGTCACTTATCCATTTCTACAATAGGGTGACTTCGGCTGGATTCAAACCCCCCACCTTCACCATGAGAGGATAGTGCATCAACCACTTCACCATTCTGATGGCCTTTGTTGTCATTAAAATATTAGATAATGTTACCTGCTCTGTCAAAATCATCGTATGTTACTCCAGGGAAGTAGCAATCAGCCTTTAAAAGTTTGTCATCAATATCCACTCGGTAATCACAGCGTTCTGTTGTCATTTCTGTATGAAAGAGATTATAGCTGTTTTGTCATTTCTACTTGAGAAAGTTTATAGCTGTCTTGTCATTTCTGTTTGAGATTACATACACATCACCACACTCTCTCCCTAGGTGCCTCCACTGCCTTGTCATTTACGTACGAATGAGAACTGAGCTGTCTTGTCATTTCTCTGTGAAAGAGATTACAGCTGTCTTGTTATTTGTGTGAAAGAGATTACAGCTGTCTTGTCATTTCTGTACGGAAAAAGATTGGAACTGTCCTGTCATCTGTCTGAAAGTTCACTATGAAAGTTACTAAATATCATTGGACTGGACAGCTTCTCTCAAAACTGATCCTGTCTGCCATAAACATTCAAAGAAACGTTCACAATCACGCTCGCCCTGCAACTACCAGCCTCCATGGCAACAACGGGCAGGCCATTGCCGTTATAGAATAAATGTTAGCTTTATGACAGTGTGAGAGTCGGAAGCTGTTACTGGTGACAGTCGCCTTGGCCGAAATGTACCATACGTGGAGGAAAGAGTCTTACAGAAAGATGAATAGAGGAGGCAGCGTAGAAGAGTATGGTGGATAGATTCCATAGCTCTGGCTACCATACCTATAGAGGGGTATCCGTGCAATGAACGCTGTAGTCCTTCCTTTTCAGTCGAATTTCGGAGGCCTCCTAGAACGAATGCGACGGTTTATGCTACGTGGTACGATAGTATCCTCAGCTGGGTTTAATAATGAGTAGATATTGAATAAAATAACACACAAGAATCTACACGTTTCCCAACTAAAGTATGGTCACAGTTGGTAACCTTTGACCCCCCAGGTTTGCCAACTTCGAGAATTGATTTTTTTTTTTTTAGGTGATGGGGATGAATTATGGGGAAAATATCCTCAAATTCTAATAAAACTGGCAAAGTTTTTTTTTCTTAATGATCGTGTTGAGATTCTAAACTCATAAGATCAGTTTTAACATCTGTTTGTCCGCATTTTTCTGCGTTTATTTTTTCCCTGTAGTTTCGTGACTTCCCGCTAGGATATATAACCTTGCGATCAGTGTCAAAGTTCATCTTGACTTACGTGTTTTTTTTTTGGGGGGGGGGGGTGTGACATATGAAGAAAAAAAAGGTATTCAATGAACTTTGGTTGTCTCTTCTCCCTCCCTCCCTCCTTTTCTCTCTCTCTCTCTCTCTCTCTCTCTCTCTCTCTCATAAAACATTTTATCTCAGCATCGGCTGCTAAGTTGCATTTGATTGCATTACACGTAATTCCTACTACATCATCCCAATCTTATGCCCGCAATGTAATACTTCCTTGGAACACGATTGCAGGATTTCTGACAATTGTGCAAGGCAGCCCAAAGTTATCACCCCTAACCCACCCACCCCCCTTACTATATTGACCTTATATATCCTTCCTGTGCCATTAAACGTCACATAGGGCTGGCAAGGTAGTTCGCCCATTTGTTCTGTCTTGACGAGTCTTTCAACCTCATCAAGGGATTTTATGCCTGTTAATTTGGCCTCTCTTAGCAATGTCCTCTTCAGAGTTTCCTGATCACCCATGAGACCGGTTGTTGTTCAGTCATCTGTCTTATCTCTCCATTGTTCTTGAATTCGTTCCACTTGATGCCGAGTATTTTCCTTAGACATTTGTTTTCAAAAGAGTAATTTTTATCTATTTCTTTAGTTGTTTTCCAGCTTTCGCATGCATAAATGAGGGTGGATATTACATTTGAATTGAATAGTCTTAACTTGGTTTTTGTGCTTTTAACTTTTGAATGCCATATGTTCTCAAGATTCTTGAAGATCGATGCTGTTTTTGCAATTCTAATTCTAACTTCCTTTCTGGTGTCACCATCCTGGTCTATGTAGCTGCCAAGGTATGCAAATTGATTGACTTCTTCAATACCTGTCCCATTTATGAGTATTTTTCCATTTTGATTCATGGTAAGTTTCATTATTTTTGTTTTGTTATTTTCAAGTCCTGTTTTGCTAGTCAGTGAAGACAGACTGTCTGTTTTTTCTTGCATAGAATTCACATTATTACTGATAAGAGTTAGGTCATCAGCAAAATCAAGATCTTCTAGTTGGGTCCCATGTACCCAGACAATACCTGTGTTACCTGTGCAGCATTTTTTTATTATGAAGTCTATTGTAATCCCAAAAAGTAAAGGAGACAGTATACATCCTTGTTTCACACCTGTTTCAATCTGGAACCATTCATTCATCCCTTTTTCTGTCTTGACTGCACAAACATATCCATTGTATAAGTCCTTAATGATGGTGACAATTTTAGATGGTATTCCGTATAGACTTAAAATTCTCCACAATGAATCTCTGTGTATGCTATCAAATGCCTTTTTTAAAGTCTATAAAGTTCAGTATTATATGCTTTTGAATATGTTCTTCGAGTATTATTCTTAGAGTAAAGATCTGGTCGAGACAGCTTCTCCCCTTTCGAAATCCTGCTTGTTCTTCTCTCATTGCAGTATCCATTATATCTTTAAGTCTATTCCAAATGACCTTGCAAAATACTTTTGACACAACTGATATTAAGGTTACTCCTCTCCAATTGTTATAGTCACTACGGCTGCCTTTTTTCGGTATTTTAACAATGATTCCTTTTTTCCATTTAGAAGGGACCTTTTTTCTTTCCAAATCTTATTAAACATTCTCTGTAGTTGCATCATGTTGTCATTATTGATAGCTTTTAATATTTCGGGTGTTATTTCATCTTTACTTGCAGCTTTGGTGTTAGCCATTAAATTCACTGCTGTTTCAATTTCATGCAATGTAATTTCATCTAGGTTGACATTTAATTATGGAGCTGGTAAGTCGGTTTCAAAGTTTAACAATTCTTTTGGGTGTGGTCGATTAAGTATTTCTTGGAAGTGTTCAGCCCATCTTTGCTTTTGGTCTTTACTTTATATTAATAGGGTTCCAGTTTTGCTAAGGATTGGTGTTTCTTTAGATGTAATAGTACCTGTTAGCCTCTTTTATATAAAGTTTTGCTGTCTCCGGTTTTTGCTGCTTTCTCTGCCTCTTTCGTCATATTGTCTATGCATTCTCTTTTATCCCTTCTAGCTGAACTTATTACTTTTCTATTTCTTTGTATGTTGCTTTCGCCAGATCTTGCTGAACTTATTACTTTTCTATTTCTTTGTATGTTGCTTTCGCCAGATCTTTTCCAAGATCTGTTTTTACATTCAACATGTCTTATTCGGCTGCTCGTCTTTCATGTATGTACTTCCATGTCTTTTCTGATATCCATGCTTTTATATTTGTTTTTTTCAGTCCAGCGCTTGCTTTTGGACAGTCTGGCGGAATGGTATGAGAGGAGATCATCAACTGAGCTGATGGCCTGCATGAAGGATCGTGTACTCTGGAGAAGCATAATAGCCAATGCCAGTCGGCACGGCACATGATGATGATGATGATGATGATGATGATGATGCTTGCTTTTGCTGCTGTGATTATGGCAGTGCTGTAAGAATTCCATAATTCATCTATACCTACTCCTCTACTTCACTGGGTGTTGTGGAATGATTGGCAAGTTCCTGGTTGAAATTACTGTTAATATTTTCTTCTTGTAGGCTGTGGCTGTTTATCTTTCTGTGTATTGATTTCTTGTGTTGGCTTTTCAGTTTTAGTTTTATTTTCCCTATGCACAGATTGTGATCACTGTTAACATGTGCACCCCTATAAGCCCTTACATCTATGAGAGATGTTCTGTATTGCTTTCTAATACAAAAATGATCTATCCGGTTTCTAGTTTTATCATCTAGAGATATCCACATTGTTTTATGTAGCTCTTTGTGTGGAAATATTGTGCCTCCAATGACCATGCCCTCTGTTAGACATGTTTCAATGAATCTTTCTCTGTTCTGATTAACCATGTCAATTCCTTCTTTTCCCATTACTTTTTCAACGTCGATGTTATCTTTCCCTACCTTAGCGTTGAAGTCCCCCATAGCAATTAGGATGTCGTGTTTAGGGACTTTGTTGATGATTTGTTGTAATTGGTGATAGAAATTGTCTTTCACCTCATAATCTGCATCGTTCGTGGGTGTATAACAGTGTATTATTGTCATTCTTCCGTGTCTTAGGTTGTATCGTGCTCTTATTATACGACTGTTCACTGGTTCCCATTCTACAAGGCTCTTTGCTGCTACATTTGACATAATAATACCTACCCCCACTTGGTGTTTCCCATCCTCACTGCCTGAATGTATTATTAACTTACCGTTTTCCGCCGATCTGGCCATCGCATTTCGCTGATGACCAGTACGTCTAGATAGTATCTCTCCATTTCTTTGATGACCTGAGTAGTTTTTGTTGGTGTTGCCATCATTCTTACATTCCATTAGCCCCTCTGTATTCATTCCCTACAGGCCTTGTAACCTTTCGGTCTCTCCTGCTATACTGGGGTTTTTACATCAAAGGATGGGGGGGGGGGTAATTTTCATAAATTGGAACTGGATGGTTGTCACATATAAGTGCATCACAAAGGCAAAGCCTGGTATACAGTATGACATAGTATACATTAGTTTAAACAGGAAAAGTTATATATTATTTTTCTAATAGAACTGCTAATATGTTGTTAGTACAGACCAGGAAAAAAAAAGAGCTAAGAATTGAGAAGAAAGAATGGAAAAGGAAGAAAAAGAAACAAATGATTTTCTCACTTACCCCTCAAGTTAGTCCACTGTACTGGGTCCAATATATCCAAAATGAATAACATTTTGCACAAAAACCTTTTTTTTCTCACATATCCTCCAAAATTCACAGAGAAATATACACTTCGTAGGTATTTACAATAAACTGAAAACAACAAGCGGGCGGCTAATATTTACACGAAAACACAAGTAGCTCTGAATCTGAACTACTCTATTTACAACATTTTTTGTACATACTGCGCACTCATATGGTAATTAGCAAAGCATTAATGATGCAGGTGGGGATGATTAGGACACCCTGAACAGATAAAGGTAAAATTCCCGTTTCCATTTAAGGCATAATGGGAAATACGGTGTTCGGCACATGAAAGCGTGATGTGGTCAGTATCACGCCTGGCCGTTTTACCTTCCCAGATTTCTTTGGTAACCATTTTTTTTTAGAGGCTGGGTGGGCCCTGTGGCTTTGTGTGTGTGTGTGTGTGTGTGTGTGTACCAGTCCCACTGCTGGGACTGAACTAGGTACCATTGGATTAGTAAACCGAGTGCATAACCACTCAGATAGCCCCCACCCACCCACCCACCCACAGATTTGTGTTGGCTGGACTACCCTCTCAGTGGCTGTGCACGGTTGTTACCTATTCCTGCAGCAAGGTAACCTGGCCATCTTTTCTAAGTGAATACGGGACGCTCAGTCATCTGGGAGTTTGGGGGAGGGGGGGGCGTTGGGGGGTTAAATTTAAATTTTAACACAGATTGTGATCACTGTTGACATGTACACCCCTATAAGCCCTTACATCTATGAGAGATGTTCTGTATTGCTTTCTAATACAAAAATGATCTATCCGGTTTCTAGTTTTATCATCTAGAGATATCCACATTGTTTTATGTAGCTCTTTGTGTGGAAATATTGTGCCTCCAATGACCATGCCCTCTGTTAGACATGTTTCAATGAATCTTTCTCTGTTCTGATTAACCATGTCAATTCCTTATTTTCCCATTACTTTTTCAACGTCGGTGTTATCTTTCCCTGCCTTAGCGTTGAAGTCCCCCATATCATTTAGGATGTCGTGTTTAGGGACATTGTTGATGATTTGTTGTAATTGGTGATAGAAATCGTCTTTCGCCTCATCATCTGCATCGTTCGTGGGTGTATAACAGTGTATTATTGTCATTCTTCCGTGTCTTAAGTTGTATCGTGCTCTTATTATACGACTGTTCACTGGTTCCCATTCTATAAGGCTCTTTGCTGCTACATTTGACATAATAATACCTACCCCCACTTGGTGTTTCCCATCCTCACTGCCTGAATGTATTATTAACTTACCGTTTTCCGCCGATCTGGCCATCGCATTTCGCTGATGTCCAGTACGTCTAGATAGTATCTCTCCATTTCTTTGATGACCTGAGTAGTTTTTGTTGGTGCTGCCATCATTCTTACATTCCATTAGCCCCTCTGTATTCATTCCCTACAGGCCTTGTAACCTTTCGGTCTCTCCTGCTATACTGGGGTTTTTACATCAAAGGATGGGGGGGGGGTAATTTTCATAAATTGGAACTGGATGGTTGTCACATATAAATGCATCACAAAGGCAAAGCCTGGTATACAGTATGACATAGTATACATTAGTTTAAACAGGAAAAGTTATATATTATTTTTCTAATAGAACTGCTAATATGTTGTTAGTACAGACCAGGAAAAAAAAAGAGCTAAGAATTGAGAAGAAAGAATGGAAAAGGAAGAAAAAGAAACAAATGATTTTCTCACTTACCCCTCAAGTTAGTCCACTGTACTGGGTCCAATATATCCAAAATGAATAACATTTTGCACAAAAACCTTTTTTTTCTCACATATCCTCCAAAATTCACAGAGAAATATACACTTCGTAGGTATTTACAATAAACTGAAAACAACAAGCGGGCGGCTAATATTTACACGAAAACACAAGTAGCTCTGAATCTGAACTACTCTATTTACAACATTTTTTGTACATACTGCGCACTCATATGGTAATTAGCAAAGCATTAATGATGCAGGTGGGGATGATTAGGACACCCTGACAGATAAAGGTAAAATTCCCGTTTCCATTTAAGGCATAATGGGAAATACGGTGTTCGGCACATGAAAGCGTGATGTGGTCAGTATCACGCCTGGCCGTTTTACCTTCCCAGATTTCTTTGGTAACCATTTTTTTTTAGAGGCTGGGTGGGCCCTGTGGCTTTTTGTGTGTGTGTGTGTGTGTGTGTGTGTGTACCAGTCCCACTGCTGGGACTGAACTAGGTACCATTGGATTAGTAAACCGAGTGCATAACCACTCAGATAGCCCCCACCCATCCACCCACCCACAGATTTGTGTTGGCTGGACTACCCTCTCAGTGGCCGTGCACGGTTGTTACCTATTCCTGCAGCAAGGTAACCTGGCCATCTTTTCTAAGTGAATACGGGACGCTCAGTCATCTGGGAGTTTGGGGGAGGGGGGGGCGTTGGGGGGTTAAATTTAAATTTTAACCCAAATTTTTGATCAGTAGACTAGTCTCCTTCTTGTACATCTCTATTTTTATAACTTTACTTACAAATTTACCAGTCAGGTCTGCTTCTTGTACATCTCAATTTTTATAACTTTACTTACAAATTTACCAGTCAGGTCTGCTTCTTGCACATCTCTAGGTTTATAACTTTACTTACAAATTTACCAGTCAGGTCTGCTTCTTGTACATCTCTATGTTTATAACTTTACTTACAAATTTACCAGTCAGGTCTGCTTCTTGCACATCTCTATGTTTATAACTTTACTTACAAATATACCAGTCAGGTCTGCTTCTTGCACATCTCTATGTTTATAACTTTACTTACAAATTTACCAGTCACGTCTGCCTGTTGTGGTCTCTGCAGAATGTATTTTCTTGGTCACGCCGATACTTGCAGTGAGATTTTTTTTTTTAAGTCTACTTATTTGAGAACACACGGCGATCAAAGATGAAAATAAGGGACACGTGTTTTAAAACAAAAGACATTTAGACGTTCCCATCGAAATGATGCGACTCCTAGGACAAATCCTTAAATATATAGGACTGTCCCGGGGGTTTGTCACTTTAAATAAGCCAGAGCCATCTAAACTTCTATGCGAATGATGAGTTGCATATAAAATAAATGACAGCTTCACTATGCTTTCTCGTGTCTCCACACAGAACTGATACTAGATCTTTGAGCCATTATTTACATGTAAAAATGACCGCAAACCATATCGAACCGCGGTTTTTTTAAAAAGTATATCTAGAGAGAGAGAGAGAGAGAGAGAGAGAGAGAGAAAACAGGATTATAACACTGGCACTTTTATGAAGGGAATACTGACACATGTTCATGAACGTTAACAGATAAAATCAGCATATTTAATGACTGTAAGGTAGGTAAAAGGTAGTCCCATAGCAAATGCCGTAGGGGGTGAAGCGTTCGATACCTCATTATACTGGGCCATCAACGTATGAGGTAGGGTGGCCGATTCCTTTCCTCGCTGTCTTTCATTCCCAGATTTTCTCTGGTACCAATTTTACAAGGCTGGGTCGACCTCGGGGCCGCAATGGTCGTAAAAAAAAAAAAATCCCGCTCAGCTGGGGATTCGAACCCCCGACCATTCGGTTGCTAGCCAGTCTCCTTAATGACTGTAACACAATAATTAGTGTATAAGTATATAACTATACACGAAGCACTGCAGTAAAGCTGTGATACTAGAATATATAAAACAGGAAAAAGTAGGAGCAGCTTTATTACTTAACGATTACAAATTTGTAATCGTTAAGTAATAAAGCTGCTCCTACTTTTTCCTGTTTTATACATCCTTAATGACTGTACAGTGCAAAAGAGACGAGCAGTTGTACTATAGGAACTAAGGCAAATGGAGAATATGTGGCAAGTTACCAACAAGAAAACAGTTATGTTTCTAAGAGCTTACATATTCCCAGTGCCAACTTACGGATAAGGAATGTGGACAATTAACAGATCTCTAGAAAAGAGAATAACAGTATTTGAAATGAAATGTTATAGAAGGGCACTTGGAATGTCATGGATGGAAAGAAAATCAAATAAATAATATTGACAGGATTAGGTGTCATAGAAAATGGGCTTGTAAACGCCATCAAAGTTAGAAAGATGTGATATTTCGGCCACATCAAGAGACACAATGATTTGGAGAGGTTGATAGTAGAAGACATAGTACCCAGAAAAAAAACGAGAGAAAATGAGCTACCTGGCCGCAGGTGGACTCAGGACATCAGGGAAAATCTGAATGTGTCACTGCAGGGGGCGGGGGGGGGGGCGGTCAACTTACTTTCTAACTGAACTTTTCCGTTGGGTCAAATTGATGTCCGCCCACTTTTTGTCCCATGTATTGGTGATTTATTGTCCAAAAAACACAGCACTGAGATGTACAACTATGTGGGGGGCTGTGGGGCTGTGGGGGCAGAAGCAGGGGTATGATAAAGGAGAAATGGGGAAGAAAAACAGACAAGAGAGGAAGTTGAGTAATAGAGGGCTCACCTGGACAAGATGGGGGGGGGAGGAGGCGAAAACCAGGCGTTTATGGAAAATTCATGCAGAAGCCCTTTGTGTCTGGACATCGAGAGAGAGAGAGAGAGAGAGAGAGAGAGAGAGAGAGAGAGAAAGAGAGAGAGAGTCTTTTGCGCTTTGTCCAAGAAATGCAGTGTTACTGTAGTTATTGTCAGTGAAGACAATGGCTCACTTCGGAAGTTTTGTTCCAACTTGAATCAGAAACATCCTCGCTTTCATACACACGGGACGACATTGCTGTCATCCTGAGCCTATATTTAAAATGCAGTTGAAAGATTACCCACCGACTTTTTTAAAGTAGTTATTACTAATAGTTGAAACTGAAAGTAAGAAGAAGAAGAAGAAGAAAATAAGTTATACCAAGGCTGGTCGCATGAAGTACTGTGACTAAAGTGGGGCGCTGGTCGCATGAAGTACTGTGACTACAGTGGGGCGCTGGTATCGGTGTTGTAAGGGAGAACATGATATGCACGCGAAAATCGGTCCCGTATGTTTGGTTACTGCGTTTATTAAGATGACGTTGGAGAGTGCAGAAATAATACAGTGAATCCGTTAAACAGCATCAATTCAACTTGCAGCAAGTCTATCCCGCATACGTCATCCACGAGTTATTAAATCGATACCCGCCTACCCCACTACAGCCGACATTATTCAGGTTTGTCCCAGCAAGCAGGCGGGCCTCGTGTGCTGGAGCACATTTGTGTTTGACAATTTATGGATGAGTGCTGGAGTTGAGGACAGAAGGACCGACCTCTACGTGGACGTGCTTCTCTGGCAAGCTTATAAGCGCGGCTTCCTCGTTTCCAGTTATTGTCGCCGACCTCTTTCGTTCTCTTTCCGAGAGCAAAGCGTTGAAACCACAACATTCAAGGTCACATACAGATATTGGAAAAATGCTCACTTTGATGAAGTCTTAACTTCAGTTTTCGTGAGCAGTCTTCCTGTTTCAGATTATTGTTTGCGATAGACGTGTCGGCCATGTTTTAACACAGTAAAGTGGGCCATTATTTTGTGCGTGCGTGTGTGTATGCTTCGATGGCGTGACACAGAAGTTGTGTTATGATCGAAGTGGACATGGAGCTAGCCCATCTGCACCATGGTGAGTTTTCTGGTGTTATTATTTTCAGTATTTGTGTTGTTATCTTTGGAAGAACGTGCCACTTCAAGTCACCGTAAACTGAAGCCTATAGATAAGGTTTTATGGTTCAGGTTTACAAAAAAGATAGAGAGAGACTGAGGAAAGTGGGTAGAAACAAGAATGACAGAAAGTAAGATGTACACAGACTGATGTCTGCTTGTCTGAAGAAAACTTTCTCATATTCTGTATATTCTGAGTTTAGTCTTCTGCGTATGTTTTTTTTTTCTTTTTAAAGTTGTGTTGAAATTTGGCCGCCTCATTAAATTTGCCGCCCCAGATTATGGTCTGTCTTAGTTCATTCGAAAGTACGACGGTGATTGATTGTACGCACTTGTATGTACAACTTTTGTATGTTCTTATTGCTAGTGTACACGGTATGTGATGGGATGAATGAGCATGTTACACGGCTGTCTATCCTTTCCTTTTATACAAGAATACTTTCTTCTATCATTTCCCTTTATACAAGAATACTTTCCTCTATCCTTTCCCTTTATACAAGAATGCTTTCCTCTATCCTTTCCCTTTATACAAGGATCATTTTCTCTTTCCTTTCCTTTTATACAAGAATACATATAATTACAAACTCTCTCTCTCTCTCTCTCTTTCTCTCTCTCTCTCTCTGAACCTTAAGTGCCCAGGCACTTGGGGCTTCTGCAAGGGTTTTCCACAAACGCCTGTACTTTGCCTTTTTTTCTGCTCTTGCCCAAGTGAGCCCTCTATTGCTCAACATTTTCTCTATTGTTCTTCTCTATGTTTCTTTTGGCCTACCCTTACTTCTGCTCCCCTGTGGTGTCCATCTTAGTGCTATTTTTGGTAGTGAGTTGTCAGTCATCCGGAGCACATGTCCCAACCATCGTCAGCGTCTTTCCTCAGTAACTCCTGTCAATGGCTTCATCTGCATTTCTGCCAACAATATATTATTTCTTATGGTGTTTGGCCAAATTATTCTTCGAATTCTTTGTAAACATTCAGTCTGGAGAGAATTCAGCTACAATTACAAAAACACACACACACACACTAAAATACACACTTAGGGCCATGGATAGAAAGTCAAGTTCCAGGTTCAGTTACTATTTCCCCCCCCCCCCCCCCCGAAAACGTGAAAAGTATCTCGCAAATATAATTTTTTTTATCTAATAAAAAAAGGGAGGCGGGACAGGGCCTGCTGGGCCCCTTCAACAGCATGGGCCTTAGGAATACAACCTCGGCTCAAGTCGAGCATGCATACACCCACACACACATATATGGCTCATATGCCAGTGACCCTCACATACTGTAACTAGCTTTTCTCCATTGACCATCGAGTCAACATGGCTACAAAAAAAAAAGTCAGGTTCAGCGACTGTGGCAAGAAAACGATCAATAAAAAACTGAATCTTATGTGATTGACTGATCGACTGACTGACTGACCGATTGATCAGAGTTCACGCCATATTTTTATTTTATCTAAAAGCACCAAACTGGAGTCCAGGTTATAAACTATCAATTGTTTCTGTTGGGCTATCACAGATATTTATAAATGCCCTGGCATCCAGAAGAAGTCAATCAATTTGCATACCTTGGCAGCTACATAGACCAGGATGGTGACATCAGAAAGGAAGTTAGAATTAGAATTGCAAAAGCAGCATCGATCTTCAAGAATCTTGAGAACATATGATATTCAAAAGTTATAACCACAAAAACCAAGTTAAGACTTTTCAATTCAAATGTAATATCCACCCTCATTTATGCATGCAAAAACTGAAAAACAATAAAAGAAACAGACAAGAAATTAAACTCTTTTGAAAACACATGCCTAAGGAAAATACTCGGCATCAAGTGGAATGAATTCAAGAACACTGCAGAGATAAGACAGATGACTGAACAACAACCAGTCTCATGGGTGATCAGGAAAAAGGAGATGAACATATGTCGGTCACGTGATGAAAAGAAATACCCAGATAATCCCCAAACAAGCTATCAAGTAGAACACAACAGACCGAAGAATAAGACGTTTACCACGTGAAACTATAAAGAGGACATTGTTAAGAGAGGCCAGTTTAGTAGGCATAAAATCCCTTGATGAGGTTGAAAAGCTCGCCGAAAACAGGAAAACTTGGCGAACTACCTTGCGAGCCCTATGTGACGTTTAGCGGCACGGGAAGGATATAATAAAGGTCTCAGCCTCAACTAAAGAAGACTGAAGTGACGATCATCGCAAAGAAAAGAATACCACCAAATTGTAGCTTTACCATCGATGGCACAGATCTGAAACAAGTTGATATATTCAACTACTTAGGAACGATTATAACAGCTGATGGGAAATGTCACAACGAAATAAAAAACAGACGTGCTCAGGCCAAGTCAGTATTTCAGAAAATGAGAAACATCTTGTGCAACAGATCCATATCAACGGAAACAAGATTCCGAGTACTTAAATCGAGCCAGTTTTGTTTTGTGGATGTGAAGCATGGTCCATGAATAAGAGAGTACAGCGAGAAATGGAGTCCATGGAAATGTGGTTCATAAGAAGGATGTTGAAGGTACAATGGACAGCTAAGAAAACCAACGAAGAAGTCTTAAGAGAGGCTGGAGTTAAAAGGCAAATTAGAGCAAAGATCAAAGGCAGACAAACGAGATTTGTAGGACATTTTCTGAGAAGAGGAAAATCGAACACACTGTGGCAACTGGAAAAATTGTTGGAAGAAGAGACAGAGAGAGAGAGAATTTATTGGATGGGCTGTCAGTGTGGCTAGGAAGAAAGTCATCGGCGGATCTCATAATCAATTCTAAAGACAGGGAATTGTGGAGAGAAGTGATCGTCTACGCCACGCGGCATGGCACTTGAATTGAAGGATATAAGAAGACCTAGAAGGAGCACTAACTGTAAAAATAATTTTAGCCCGTAGCTAGCTGCCATTAATATTTGACCAGTGGTGAAAGAGATGAACTTGACTGGACAAATGTAGTTTCTATATCTGTAGACAACTAAAGAAATAGACAAGAAATTATACTCTTTTTCAAAACAAATGCCTAAGGAAAATACTCATCATCAAGTGGAACGAATTCAAGAACAATGCAGAGATAAGACAGATGACTGAACAACAACCAGTCTCATGGATGATCAGGAAAAGGAGATGGACATATGTTGGTCACGTGATGAGAAGAAACGATCAGAGAATCCCAAAACAAGCTATAAAGTGGAGCACAACAGGCCAAAGAAAAAGAGGCATCCCACGTGAAACTCTGAAGAGGTCATTGTTAAGAGAAGCCAAATTAACAGGCATAAAATCCTTTGATGAGGTTGAAAGACTCGCCGAAGACAGGAACAATTGACAAACCACCTTGCGAGCCCTATGTGACGTTTAACGGCACGGGAAGGATATAAGGTATAAGATATCTGTAGACAAGAAGTAATGAGTAGGGTTGAAATGTGTTCTCTTGAATTGAATGCCGGAGGAATGATCCATATCTCGTTACGTGTGGACCCGGTTTGCAATACCACCGGGTCACGGCCTGTTGTTTTCGTCGTCTTAAAAAAAAATTGTTTTGTATTGTTTCGTTCCTTGAGGAGGGCAGCGAATTGCAATTTTTAAAATGTTTGTTTGGTGTTGTATTTTATTGGCCGCGATTTTTTGCTCTCTTCTTCTTCTGTTAAAGGGGAGAATGTCAGACGAGCCTGCGTGCCCAATTCTTAACTCTTGAAATAAAGATCAATCAGTCAGTCTTCTCTAACACATACACAAACATACACATACAAGAACAAAACAATAGGTTTAAAAAAAAAGAAATAGATGTTTTTAATATGTTGTGTTGTTTTGTGTGTTGAAAGATGCTTTTGACGAAGTATTGGATGTATAAACTAGTAGAAAAAAAGTAGGACCAGCTTTATTACTTAGCGAGCACACAGTTGTGACATTTCGGTCTGAACATACAGCACGAAGAAATAGAGACGATAAAATATAAATTCACATGAATGCTACGTAAAAAGTATTACTGGAAAAACAATAGAATAAAATAAAATGAATGTAAAACTGACTGGGCCTGATAATATAACAATAGAAGAAATAGAGGCACTAGAGGAGACAGGAATAAAAATAATAACCAAGTTACTGAATGACATTTACAACAGTGGTTATATTCCCAGTGACCTGATTAAATCCACGTTTATAGCACTACCAAAGAAACCAGGTGCAAAGGAATGTGACGACCACCGGACTATCAGACTCTCATGTCACATAACGAAGCTACTTCTGAGAATCATTATGAGAAGAACAAGGAAAAAGATAAAAATGGAAATAGCAGATGAACAGTTTGGATTTGTGGAAGGAAAAGTAACACACAATGCCATTTATGCTTTACGAACACTAACAGAAAGAGCTTTAGAAGTACAGAAAGATCTCTACTTATGCTTCATTGATTACACCAAGGCATTTGACAAGGTGAAACATAATGAAATTATTAAAATGCTTGAAGCCATTAATATAGATGGCAAAGACCTGAGGATTGTAAAACATCTATCATCATCATCATGTGCCTTGCCGACTGGCGTTGGCTATTATGCTTCTCCAGAGTACACGATCTATAAACATCTATACTGGCAGCAAAAAGCAGCAGTTCGAGTTGAAAATAGAATTGGAAAATATCAACCTATAAAACAAGAGGTGCGACAAGGATGTGTACTATCTCCAGACCTTTTTTCTCTGTACAGCGAGAATATTCTAAGAACAATCATCACAGAACCAGGCATAAAAATTGGAGGATACAATATTAACAACCTTCGGTATGCTGACGACACAGTACTGATAGCTGAGAACCAACAAGACCTGCAAAATCTACTGGATAAAGTCGCCAAAGAAAGTGAACAGAAAGGCCTTACTTTGAACATAAGAAAGACAGAGACTATGGTTATATCTAAGAACAGAGTCCACCAGCATGCAGTATTAAATTAAACGGAACCATTCTAAAGCAGGTGCAGAAATTCAAATACTTTGGAGCAGTAATATCTTCAGATGGGAAATGCACAACAGAAATTAGGAACAGAATAGGCCAAGCAAAGACTGCGTTTCAGAGAGTGAGAAACGTATCATCCAACACATCCTTATCAATGAATGTTAGAAAATGAGTCCTAAAATGCTATATTGAACCTATCTTGTTATATGGAAGTGAATCATGGGCAATAGGCAAGTCTGCACAAAAATCATTGGAAGCAGCAGAAATGTGGTTTATTAGAAGAATGTTGCGAATCCCCTGGACAGCAAAAATAACTAATGAAGAATCTATGAGAAGAGCTGGAGAGACAAAAAACCTTGTCAAAAAGATAAGAGAGAGACAATGTACTTTCATAGGACATGCAATGAGAAGAGGGGGCATTGAAAATATTATAACAACAGGAAAAATAGAAGAAAAAAGATCAAGAGGAAGACCAAGAGAAATGATACTGGACAGTCTGATAGGATGGTGTGAGAGGAGATCACCAACTGAACTGATGGCCTGCATGAAGGATCGGGTACTCTGGAGAAGCATAATAGCCAACGCCAGTCGGCACGGCACATGATGATGATGATGATGATGATGATGAATGGAAAACTTATCTGTGAGCTGTGACATAAAGCTTTTCCTATTTTCTTCCTAGTTTATTGATTGTTGGCGAACTGGTTAGTGCAGAGGCACCCCAGTCACCCAGCTGTATAAATGGGTACCCGACTTCTTCTGGAGTTGGGGAAGGAAAGGCAGCCAGGTGTGATACTGACCATATCACCCTCTAGTGTGCTGACAGGTCAAGGAAAATATGGGCACTAACACCATATGTGTCTCTAAGGCATGACAGGATTACCTTTACCTTTTACTTTACCTGTCACCGCTTTACTGCAGTGGCTTCGTGTATTGGTTATATACTTAGTTTTATATACTTATACACGTATACATCTGTTTACTTTTAGTACTAGAACCAGTTTTTCGCACACAATAGTTAGTGCAAGGGTATGCAACTATACACGAAGCTACTGCTGTAAAGCTGTGATAACAAAATGTATAAACTAGGAAGAAAGTAGAAGCAGCTTTATAACTAAGACTACAAAGTTGTGACGTTTCGGCGTGAGCCTTAATCATACAAAAACGTACAGGACGAAGAAATAGAGAGAGGAGATGTGCAGTTTTACCGCAGTGATTTCTTTTATTGTGGGTGCCAGCGGAGACTTTGGATGGGGTCTTGATCAGCTGTAGTTCGCCAGACCTGACGCTAGCATGTCAGATATGGATCGCTAAACCTGGTCACTGGCGTGTCAGATATGGATCGCTAAACCTGGTCACTGGCGTGTCAGATATGGGTCGCTAAATCTGACGCTAGCATGTCAGATGTGAGTCACCACCCTGATGCTAGCATGTCAGATATGAGTCACCACCCTGATGCTAGCATATCAGATATGAGTTACCACCCTGATGCTAGCATGTCAGATATGAGTTACCACCCTGATGCTAGCATGTCAGATATGGGTCACCACCCTGATGCTAGCATGTCAGATATGGGTCGCTAAATCTGACGCTAGCATGTCAGATATGAGTCACCACCCTGATGCTAGCATGTCAGATATGAGTCGCAAAACCTGACGCTATCATGTCAGATATGAGTCACCACCCTGACGCTAGCATGTCAGATATGAGTCGCTAAACTTGATGCTATCATGTCAGATATGAGTCACCACCCTGATGCTAGCATGTCAGATATGGGTCCCTAAATCTGACGCTAGCATGTCAGATATGAGTCACTAAACCTGATGCTAGCATGTCAGATATGAGTCGCTAAACTTGATGCTATCATGGCAGATATGAGTCACCACCCTGATGCTGGCATGTCAGATATGGGTCGCTAAACCTGACGCTAGCATGTCAGATATGGGTCGCTGACTGCCAAATCAGGCATCGCCACAGAAATCGCCATACACACATAAATGCACACACACACACACACACACGACGAGTGTATGCGCGCGCAAGCGGAAGGGAAATCATTTCCCATTATGTTCCCTTCCAAGATTGTCTTTTCCAAACTCTCATGGCTTCTTCCTCTTCGTCATCTTCTTCGTACGCACTTAGCGATAATGCGTGGTACCCTGATTTTTGTGATGCGTCTTTTGGCTGGGTACCTCCGACTTCAGCACCTTTCCTTGCTAGGGCAGACTGTGGTCTTGCTCGGACTGCCATGAAGACAGTGTGGCTGGCCTGGCCAAAACTTTGTTTTCCAGCCTCTGGTGGCTGTACTCAAGCTTCTTCTCCACGTCAGGCACAATGCTTTGAGACATTTCCACAGAGACACTCAGTTTGGTATGAGGAATCCGATAATTGCTTCAACGATATCCATTCCCTGCCACCTATAGTCTGCTGGCTCTGTTTTGTTTACATCATTCTGATAGCCATTGTTGTAGAGACCCATAAGCTTGTCACGTCCTGGATTCATTGGTTCCACATCTGACTTTCCTCATCTCCGCCGGCGATCTCCATGTGATCGTCCACATTTCTTGCATAACAATTTACAAAAATAACTATTACAATTAGTGTTGATTGCTGCAGGTTTCTACAGGAAATTAGACTCTTTTGAAAACAAATGCCTAAGGAAAATACTCGCCATCAAGTGGAACGAATTCAAGAACAATGCAGAGATAAGACAGATGACTGAACAATAACCAATCTCAATGGGTGATCAGGAAAAGGAGATGGACATATGTTGGTCACTTGATGAGAAGAAATGATCAGAGAATCCCAAAACAAGCTATCAAGTGGAACACAACAGGCCAAAGAAAAAAGAGGCAGACCGCGTGAAACTATGAAGAGCACATTGTTAAGAGAGGCCAAAATAACAAGCATAAAATCCTTTGATGAGGTTGAAAGACTCGCCGAGACAGAAAATACTGGCAAACTACCTTGCGAGCCCTATGTGATGTTTAACGGCACGGGAAGGATATAAGATATATAAGATAAGCTACAGGTTTCTGGGCTACAGAAGTAGGTCAGAGTTTTTAAGCAATCGGATCTATGTTCCCTGTTTCACAAAGACTATGTTAAGATAATAATTAGTGTATAAGTATATAACTATACACGTGTATAAGTATATACTATACCCGGTTCCCCATCCACCACCCCAGTTACAACCCACCGACCACATGTCACAGGTCTCTATTTAAAGTCTCCACGTTCTACTAAATCCATTCCTGACACACACCGCCGGACAAGCCACACCTTACAATTTACAGCTAAATACTCTTTAGAAAAAAAATTTTTTATATTATTTTTTAAAATTATTTTTATTTATTTATTTATTTGTTTATTTATTATTATTATTATTAAAATTATTTTAAATAGCATTCATGTGAATCCATAATTTATCTCCTCTCTCTACTTCTTCGTCCTGAATGTTTTTGTATGATTAAGGTTCACGCCGAAACGTCACAACTTTGTAATCGTTAAGTAATAAAGCTGCTCCTACTTTTTCCTGTTTTATACATTCTGTGGTAAGATAAGTGTGTTCTTAACACAGTTATTCACAGGGGAACTCTCATGACATTTAATACGTCGGAAATATTTACGCGTTCTATATATTTAACACATAATAAGCATAATATGGCGATATTTTAAAAGACATGACTACTTTTTCGGAAGAATTCAGTTAAGTGTCATTGCCTCTTTGTTTAAAAAAATTTCTAAACAGAAAACTTTCAAGAAGTATGCAAATATTTTTAAAATTTATAACAATATTTGTCTTTTACACGTAAAGTAGATATTACAGTATGTCAGATATACGTCCGTGATTTTAACACTAATGTAAGTTATAACCGGTCAACGTTGTAATAGTGTAGATAACCTGGGCTGTTATCTTACAAGATATCCTCATACACTTATTGTGTCCTTACGCATTTGTTGTCGCTTGTCAGGATGGCCGAGTGGTCTAAGGCGCCAGACTCAAGGTGTTAACCTTCCCGCCGCAGGTGGGGTTGAGCGTTCTGGTCCACGAATGTGGGCGTGGGTTCAAATCCCACTTCTGACAATTTTTTTTTAACATTTTTTTTTGCATATTTTCTGTAAACATTTCCGCGCTACTCCTTGTGTTATTATTATTTTATAATCTTGACTTCATTTGGTTCATACCATCATCACTAGCTTGCTGTACTCCTGAAAGAACAGATATTTATAACAAACACAAAAAATATGTGAAATCAGTTGTGTTGATTTCTGCAAGAGCTAGTTGCCAGCCTATACATTATAAAGCTCCAAATTGTCATTTTTAGCCATGTGTTGTTTGTTCGTTTAATTGAAAATCGGTATTACCTGTGTCAGCTGGCGCGCTTTTTTTTTTTTTTTTGGCTACGCTGTCTTGAAGTCGGAGCTAAAATATATCCTTGTACACTTATTGTGTCCTTACACGTTTGCTCTCGCTTGTCAGGATGGCCGAGTGGTCTAAGGCGCCAGACTCAAGGTGTTAACCTTCCCGCCACAGGTGGGGTTGAGCGTTCTGGTCCACGAATGTGGGCGTGGGTTCAAATCCCACTTCTGACAATTTTTTTAAAAAATAAATTCCCCCCCCCCTTTTTTTTTTGGCCTATTTTCTGTAAAACTTCCAACGCTACTTCTTCTGTTATTATTATTATTATTAATTTATTTTTAAAATCTTGACTTTATTTGGTTGACACCCTCATCACTAGCATGCTGGAAGAACACAGATATTTAAAACAAACAACAAAAATGTGATATTTGAAATATTTTTCATTCAGTTTTGTTGATTTTTGTTAACAAGAGCTAGTTGCCATCGTAGACGTTATGAAGCTCCAAAATGTCATTTTCAGCCATTTTTTTATTTAATTCAAAATCTATATTACCTGTTTCAGTTGGCACTGCTTTGGCTATGCTGTCTTGAGGTCGGAGATAAAAGTCGCTTAGATGCTAACTACCACATGGTTCATGGACAGTCGTTGATTCTACATTGCCATCATTATCATCATCATCATCATCATCAACAGTAGCAGCGCTGAGGATGAACTTCTCGGCCATGTCTTGGCATCATCTTCTCTTACTTCTGTGGCTTTTATTTATTGTGTGCGAAAGTGGTGAGTAATATTTCACATTTTTCCTGTGAGATACACTATATCACTGTCATCATCATCATCATCATCATCGTCGTCGTCGTTACCGTCATCATCATCATCATCGGTGTCAGCTAGTAGCAAAATTAACAGTAGAAGTATCATCACATTATGACCCTTGGTATATGTCATTATCAGTCATATATTTTACTTTTTATTGCCATCATTAATTACAGCATACAAATAGTCTGCTGAGTTCAGTGGCTGAAGTACATGCTGCTGCTGCTGCTGGTACTGATACTATTATTACTACCATTTTTCCTGCTGTTCTTATTCCTCACTATTTAATCTTACATCATCTTACATCCTTCCTATGCCATTAAATGTCACACAGGACTGGAATGGTAGTTCGCCAAGTTTTCCTGTTTTCGATGAGCTTTTCAACCTCATAAATGATTTTATGCCTACTAATTTGGCCTCTCTTAACAATGTTCTCTTTAGAGTTTCACGTGGATGACCTCTTTTTCTTCGGCATGTTGTGTTCCACTTGATGGCTTGTTTTTGGATTCTCTGATTGTTCGCTGTTTAATAAAGATTTATTTAGTTTTAATATCTTGTTATCACAGTTTCACCGCAGTGACTTCATGTATATACTACTACTACTACTACTACTACTACTACTACTACTACTGCAAACTCTGCTGCTACTCTCTCTCTCTCTCTGAACCTTAAGTGCCCAGGGCACATTGGGCTTCCGTAAGGGTTTTCCACAAATGCCTGTCCTTCGCCTTTTTTTCTGCTCTTGTCCAGGTGAGCCCTCTATTGCTAAACATCCTTTCTGTTGTTCTTCTCCGTGTCTCTTTTGGTCTACCCTTACTTCTGTTCCCCTGTGGTGTCCATCTTAGTGCTATTTTTGGTAGTGAGTTGTCAGTCATTCGGAGCACATGTCCCAACCATCGCCAGCGTCTTTCCTCAATAATTGTTGTCAGTGGTTTCATCTGCATTTCTGCTAATAAGATGTTTTTTCTTATAGTGTTTGGCCAAAATATTTTTCTAATTCTTCGTAAACATTTAGTCTGGAAAGAATTCAACTTGTTTTCTATGGTTTTGGTGATTTTCCAGCATTCACTTCCATAGAGTAGTACACTTAGAACATTACTCTTAAATATCCTGATTTTCATATTTATGCTTAGTTTTTTTTATTTCCATATAGTCTGCAGCATTGCAAAAGCCTGGTTTGCTCTAGTAAGTCTGCTGTTGATGTCCTCTGTGCTGTCTCCATTTTCTACTACTCTGCTGCCAAGGTATACAAATTCGTTGACCTCCTCCACTAACTTGTTATCTACTCTGCGAAGCTACTACTACTACTATTATTTCTACTATTACCACTATTCCTGCTGCTGCTACTATTACTACTAATTCAAGTCCTGCTGATGCAACTACTACTATTACTACTACTACTACTACTACTACTGTTACTACTGCTAGTACTACTGTTATTACTACTTCTGCTGCTGGATTATTGTAAAGTCCAGACTGTGCTTCAATCTTCAGAATTTCATTTCCTCCTAAAGTAACACAGTATTTCTGTGCATAATCTCTCTCAGTGTGTTACAGTCTTTAGTCAGCTATTCTCCGATTTCCCTTCCTGCCTCGCCTTCTATACCCATGTCCGATGCATAGGCCATCAACAAGGGCTCTCCTTTATTTCTATTTTATTCTATTTCTTTTATTTCTATTTTATTTGATTTTATTCTATTTCATTTATTTCTTCAAAATATTTTTGACAAGCATGTCCCCATCAAAGAAATGAGAGTAAAACACGTAACAAAATCTCAGTGAATAACTCCTAATATCTTGCAATTCATGAGGAAATGGGATGAAGCTCATAAAAGCAGAGATTTTAGTAGCTATCGTTCACTTATGAAAAAGGTGCAGTATTTACTTAGGCAGGAAAAGAAAAATTACTTCAGAAATTTAGTGAAAGACAAAACTGATAGTAAATCAATTTGGAAAGCAATTAATACTCTTGTAAATAAAAGGAAGCAATCTGACCCACAAACACTTAATGTTGAACATACTTGCACTAACTTCAGTGAACATTTTAGGGACGAAATTAGTATTCTAAAATCTTCATTACCGACCCTTACTTCCGACCTGAGTGTGTTGAAAACTTACAGCGAGAGTAAATGTGTAAAGCTAAAACAACTAAGCATTCTGTTCCTCACAGTCGGTGAAGTTTATAACTACATCCAGTCTTTAAAGAACACTAACTCAGCAGGATATGATGACATTAGTAACAAGATACTATGCTACGCTGCACGGGTTATCACAGACACACTAACATACATATATAATTTATGCATTGACAAACACTATTTCCCTGGCGCTTTTAAACTCGCCAAAGTGTTTCCTCTTTTTAAATCTGGACAGACTAGTGACCTCTCAAACTATAAACCCATATCCATTCTGTCATCATTATCTAAACCTCTTGAAAAACATATACAAAAGTTAACACTTCTACACATGCAGGAAAACAATCTACTAAAAGATAGTCACTCAGGTTTTAGACCAAATCACTTCTGCCACACAGCATTAACTAAAATGACAGAAAGCTGGCTGTCTAATATAAATGACAAATTATGCGGTGCTGTCTTTGTTGATTTCAAGAAAGCCTTCGATATGATCGATCATGAAATTCTCGCAAAAAAGCTGGAAGGTCATAGATTACACCCTGACCTAACAAAATTTATTACATCTTTTCTCTCAGGCAGAAAACAAGTAGCTTGCTTTAGAAACAAAATATCTGACTCTTCTGTGGTTTATACTGGTATTCCTTAAGGTTCCATTCTTGGTCCTCTTCTCTTTGCTATCTATATTAATGACTTACCACTACATTTAAAGCACTCTTCATGTGATCTTTTTGCTGATGACTGTACTGGTTACAATAGTGACTGTGATAACAATAACCTACAGACAATGTTCCAATATGATATAAACAGTTTGATTAAATGGAGTAATAAAAATGGTATGTTGATAAACACCAACAAAACAAAATCCATGCTCATCACTACAAGACAGAAACTGCAGAATGCAACAAAAACTTCATTACAGCTTTGTGCTGGGACTAAGGCAATAGAAAATGTTCAATGAAAAACTCTAGGACTCATCATTGATCAGCATTTAATTTGAAATTCTCACGTACATAACCTAACAAACTTGATTACACAGAAAGTTTACCACCTAGCCAAAATTAAACACTTTATCGAGAAAGACACAAGAAAGATATACTACATATCACACACACAACACACTTAGATTACTGTTCCACAATCTGGGATGGATGCTCAGTCTCAAACACAAAAAAAGCTCCACTCACTTCACAAACGAGCATTAAATCTTATTTGTGACAAACACCCAGTACAGACCGTAGATCAGCACAAACAACTAAAAATTCTACCCCTCAAATATAGTCATTTTCAAGAAAGTTAAGTTTGTTCACAGAATTCTGTCGCAAAATGCTCCACATTATTGTGGTCACTGTTTACATATAATACTAAACATAGCCAGCGTTTAAAAAACTGTCTTATTCCTAAACCCAAGACTGAGCTGTACAAGAAAAGCCTTGCATACTCTGCAGTACAGCTCTGGAACACCCTCCCCTACCATTTAAAATCCATTAGTAATGCTTCATCCTTTAACTCAAACCTGTTTCATTATTTACTTCCTTGTAATTACATGCCTCCATAGAATAACTGGCTAGCAAAATAGGACTTCAAATTAACAAAGACAAAAAAAAGTAATGAAACTTCCCTTTAATCAAAATGGAAAAATATATGTAGAAGGGACAGATGTTGAAGAAGTCAATCAATTTGCATACCATTGCAGCTAAATAGACCAGGATGGTGACACCAGAAAGGAAGTTAGAATTAGAATTGCAAAAGCAGCATCGATCGTCAAGAATCTTGAGAACATATGGCATTCAAAAGTTATAAGCACAAAAACCAAGTTAAGGCTATTCAATTCAAATGTAATATCCACCCTCATTTATGCATGTGAAAGCTGGAAACAACTAAAGAAATAGACAAGAAATTAGACTCTTTTGAAAAAAATGCCTAAGGAAAATACTCTGCATCAAGTGAATTCAAGAACAATGCAGAGATGATGACTGAACAACAACCAGTCTCATGGGTGATCAGGAAAAGAAGATGGACATATGTTGGTGACGTGATAAGAAGAAATGATCAGAGAATCCTAAAATATGCTATAAATTAAAGTGGAACACAACAGGCCGAAGAAAAAGAAGCAGATCATGTGAAACTCTAAAGAGGACATTGTTAAGAGAGGCCAAATTAATAGGCATAAAAATCCCTTGATGAGGTTGAAAAGCTCTCCAAAAACAGGATAAACTGGTGAACTACTTTGCTAGCCTTATGTGATGTTTAACGGCACAGGAAGGATATAAGATATATAAGATAATAACAACCAGTAATCTCTCAACCCATGACTCACCAGCCATCAGATTCTAAAAGGACATAGTTCGAAAAGTAAATTGTTAGATATTGTTAGAAATTATTTTAATGTTTGTTAAAAAACATGTTAGAAGATCTGTACTGACAATGTATTTTTGTTTATGTATATGTCTATGTTGGATGCAGCAGCAGCAGGCCATCTTGCTCACAACCGAGAGGCCTACAGGAGTGCTGTTTGGGAGGCAAAGTTCCGCAAGGGACATGCAAATGAATGAATGAATATGTCTATGTTTGCAGGTGTATAAGTGTGTGAATGCTATTTTATTATGTTAATTACGTCTTCTCTTTTACTTTGAATGTATTAGTTTAATCTTACATTCTTTTGATTTTTTTTTCCTATGTAATTTGTACACTTTTCCATGTCACTGTTTGAATGTAAATGCTACAGAAAAGTTCTTTAAATATCATGAACACAAAAAAGAACAAATATATCTATACTACAAGAACTTAATATTGAAGAAGGCTGGCTAGTAAAGAGGATTAAAGAGAGAAAACTTAAATATTTTGGACACATTAAACGTCATGATAATCTAGAGAAGACCGTCTTGGAAGGATACATAATGGGAAAAAGAAATAGAGGAAGACCAAGGCACATATGGCTGCAAGACATCATTGATAATCTGCAAATGGATGAATCAGCAGCAGGGCATCTTGCTCACAACTGAGAGGCCTACAGGAGAGCTGTTAGGGAGGCAAAGTTCCGCAAAGGACATGCACATGAATGAAAATGAATGAATGAATTTGTACAGTTGTATTAAATTGAGTGTGTGGGAAGAATGAAAGATGGAGGGATGAAGGGCCGAATGTAAGACGGGCATGCATGCCCAATTCTTTATCCTTTAAAAATAAGGATCATTCATTCATTCATTCATTCATTCTCTCCTGGGCTGTTTCTCTTTATCTGTCTCCAGGTGTAGGTGATCTTTTTTTTTATCTCTGCTGTTCTCTGAATTACAAATATCTTAAATCCACAGTTTAGATTTATATTCAGGTTCTCTTCTGTATGCAAGTCTTTCGTTGTCATCCTTTCTTGCTACATGCCGCAAACATCTGTCTTCAATGTAGCCCATTCACCATCCGACTTGATGGCTTTTTTTTTTTTTTTAATTATGTCTTCACCACAGCACTGGCTAAAAAGAACTCAGATCACAGTAACCTGTCACTAGGAAAAAACTTAGAATACCATCACCCTAGAATTCAAAGTAACCAGTGCTGTCACTAGAAAAAAAAAAAACTTAGAACAGCACCACCCTAGAATTCACAATAACAAGTGCCTGGTGGATACTGTTGACAAATACAAAAATAAATTTTTACAAATAAAAAATGAGGATTTCATTCAGTAAAGTAATAGAGAGGAAGACCAAGGCAAAGATGGTTGCAAGACATCATTGATGATCTGCAAATGGATGCATCAGCAGCAGGCCATCTTGCTCACAACTGAGAGGCCCTACAGGAGAGCTGTTAGGGAAGCAAAGTTCCGCAAGGGACATGCAAGTGAGTGAATGAATGAAAGTAATAGAACACGGTGTTGTATAGTTAGACCGTGAAAAAAAATTATAGACAAGGCACATTTTGATGTGAGAGAAAGAAACATTACAAAAGAATCACCCAGGACTTGAACTACGGACTCCAGTAGGATGAGCCACCGTTTAGCCATGAGAGAACAGCACATTAATAGCCTTCACTATCTTGCATCCTTCATTACTTTACTTGACAAACAGAAACAAGTTTGTTTAGCTAAGAGTAATATTGATTTTTATGTGGATGTTGTTCCAATGAGTACACCTGACATGTATTACTTTCAACCACATATAAATTATATGTAGATCTTCCATACACTAAAATTGATATTTGTCACAGATAGATTTTTATGGCTATTGAGAATGTAGATTTAAGCAGTTTTTTTAGAAATACTTTTCAGATATTTATGGATTTTACACTTACACTTAAATGGATCTTTTATATATATATATATATATATATATGGGAGACCATGCCATCTATACAGAAATGTACTCAAAGTAGATAGCAAGTTAGTGGAGGAAGTCAACGAATTTGTATATCTTGGCAGTAGAGTGGTAGAAAATGGAGACAGCACAGAGGACATCAACAGCAGACTTACTACAGCAACCCTAGAATTCAAAGTAACCAGTGCTGTCACTAGAAAAAAAAAAAACTTAGAACAGCACCACCCTAGAATTCACAATAACAAGTGCCTGGTGGATACTGTTGACAAATACAAAAATAAATTTTTACAAATAAAAAATGAGGATTTCATTCAGTAAAGTAATAGAGAGGAAGACCAAGGCAAAGATGGTTGCAAGACATCATTGATGATCTGCAAATGGATGCATCAGCAGCAGGCCATCTTGCTCACAACTGAGAGGCCCTACAGGAGAGCTGTTAGGGAAGCAAAGTTCCGCAAGGGACATGCAAGTGAGTGAATGAATGAAAGTAATAGAACACGGTGTTGTATAGTTAGACCGTGAAAAAAAATTATAGACAAGGCACATTTTGATGTGAGAGAAAGAAACATTACAAAAGAATCACCCAGGACTTGAACTACGGACTCCAGTAGGATGAGCCACCGTTTAGCCATGAGAGAACAGCACATTAATAGCCTTCACTATCTTGCATCCTTCATTACTTTACTTGACAAACAGAAACAAGTTTGTTTAGCTAAGAGTAATATTGATTTTTATGTGGATGTTGTTCCAATGAGTACACCTGACATGTATTACTTTCAACCACATATAAATTATATGTAGATCTTCCATACACTAAAATTGATATTTGTCACAGATAGATTTTTATGGCTATTGAGAATGTAGATTTAAGCAGTTTTTTTAGAAATACTTTTCAGATATTTATGGATTTTACACTTACACTTAAATGGATCTTTTATATATATATATATATATATATATATATGGGAGACCATGCCATCTATACAGAAATGTACTCAAAGTAGATAGCAAGTTAGTGGAGGAAGTCAACGAATTTGTATATCTTGGCAGTAGAGTGGTAGAAAATGGAGACAGCACAGAGGACATCAACAGCAGACTTACTACAGCAAACCAAGCATTTGCAATACTACAGACTATATGGAAATCTAAAAAAAAATGCATGAATATGAAAAGCAGGATATTTAAGAGTAATGTTCTAAGTGTACTACACTATGGAAGTGAATGTTGGAAAATCACCAAAACCATAGAAAACAAGTTGAATTCTTTCCAGACTAAATGTTTATGAAGAATTAGATAAATATTTTGGCAAAACACCATAAGAAATAACATCTTGTTGGCAGAAATGCAGATGAAGCCACTGACAGCAATTACTGAGGAAAGACGCTGGCGATGGTTGGGACATGTGCTCCGAATGACTGACAGCTCACTACCAAAAATAGCACTAAGATGGACACCACAGGGGAACAGAAGTAAGGGCAGACCAAAAGAGACATGGAGAAGAACAATAGAGAAAATGTTGAGCAATAGAGGGCTCACCTGGGCAAGAGCAGAAAAAAAGGCAAAGGACAGGCACTTGTGGAAAACCCTTGCGGAAGCCCCATGTGCCCTGGGCACTTAAGGTTCAGATATATATATATATATATATATATATATATAATTTGGTATCTCTTTGAATACTTTCATCTTGCATATATAAATTACCATGCTTTTGAAATTTTCATTCTTGAGGATCTTACAAACTGCTGAAACTAGCATTAGCCATATAAACAGAACCACAGGCTGCTAAAACTAGCATTAACCACGTAAACAGAACCACAGACTGTAGGAACTAGAAGTTGTCACTGAAAGATTCAATGAACTGTGGGTAACATTCGAAGCATCATGGAGCATTGAGAAAGGAGGAAAGGGAGAAAAATGTGAGGTCTAATGCACCGAATTATAAAAGTCCAAGTTCCTGTCTCTGTTTCTGCAGCCCTCCGTGGTGGCTCAACAGCCCAAGGGAAAAAGGCTGAGAACAACATAATCTCATCAAAGGTGGAGCTTATTGGGAAGTCTAATCATTACAGAGGGTATTGTCCCATCTATTTTGTGCATATTTTCCGAGAACATGAAACGAGGCTTTGACAGTTATATCATCACTGTCGTCATTGTCATCATTGTCATCACTGTCATTATTGTCATCACTGTCATCATTGTCATCACTGTCATCATTGTCATCATTGTCATCACTGTCATCATTGTCATCACTGTCATCATTGTCATTATTGTCATCACTGTCATTATTGTCATCACTGTCATCATTGTCATTATTGTCATCACTGTCATCATTGTCATTATTGTCATCACTGTCATTATTGTCATCACTGTCATTATTGTCATCACTGTCATTACTGTCATCACTGTCATTATTGTCATCACTGTCATTATTGTCATCACTGTCATTATTGTCATCACTGTCATCATTGTCATCACTGTCGTCATTGTCATTACTGTCATCACTGTAATCATTGTTGAGAAAGGAAAAGATGTCTGCATGTCTTGTAACTTTACAAACAACAATAACATAACAAACACATGACATTTTTCTTTTAAACTGTAATTTCACAAATCCCTTAATTTCACAGTTTAATATTTCAGTCTCATTTTTTCTTTTATGTGAAGTTCATATAAAGAAGAAGAAGTAGAGAAGTAGTTAGTAGTAGTAGTAGTAGTAGTAGTAGTAGTAGTAATAGTAGTAGTAGTAGTAGTAGTAGTAGTAGTAGTAGTAGTAGTAGCAGCATTACATAGTAGTAATAATAGTAGTACTAGTTGTGGTAGAAGTACATAATAGTAGCTGTAGTTGTTGTAATACATAGTAGTAGTACATAGTAGTAGTAAGATAACAGTAGTAATGGCACACAGTAGTAATAGTAGTAGTATTGCACAGTAATAGTAGTACCAATTGTAGTAGTAGTATTGCATAGTAATAGTAGTACCAGTTGTAGTAGAAGTATGTAATAGTAGTAATACTATCTGTAGTAGCAGTACACAGTGGTAGTAGAAGTGGTGGTGGTAGTAGTAGTAGTAGCAGTAGTAGTAGTAGCGTAGCAGCAGCAGGTAATTGTAGTAGTGGTAGTGTTACATAGTATTAATAATAGTAGTAATTGCTGTTGTAATATAAAAAAAACTACAATTCCATTTCCAAACATGATCAGAACTACTAGAGATTTTGTCTCTCGTGTCAGCTGATTCCTGTATTGGAGAGATGTCACTAACACCACAGGCAGTTATTAGGCGTGTGCTAACACGGAATCTTCCACTCACAAATCGTGCCAATCAATATCCAGTTGCCTGGAATATCTCAAAAGTGCTGACAGTTTCCATGCATGCATCTCTCTCTCTCTTCCTCTACAGTGTTGTCACTGTATATGGGACTAGCAAAACACAGAAGCAGACTATTATAGTTTGTTATGTTATACCAGGCTTTTGCAATGCTGCAGACTAAATGGAAATTTAAAAAAAAACTAAGCATGAATATGAAAAGCAGGATATTTAAGAGTAATGTTCTAAGTGTACTACTCTGTGGAAGTGAATGTTGGAAAATCACCAAAACAATAGAAAACAAGTTGAATTCTCTCTCTCTCTCTGAACCTTAAGTGCCCAGGGCACATGGGGCTTCCGCAAGGGTTTTCCACAAATGCCTGTCTTTCGCCTTTTTTTCTGCTCTTGCCCAGGTGAGCCCTCTATTGCTCAACATCCTTTCTGTTGTTCTTCTCCATGTCTCTTTTGGTCTACCCTTACTTCTGCTCCCCTGTGGTGTCCATCTTAGTGCTATTTTTGGTAGTGAGTTGTCAGTCATTAAGTTGAATTCATTCCAGACTAAATGTTTATGAAGAATTAGATAAATATTTTGGCAAAACACCATAAGAAATAACATCTTGTTGGTAGAAATGCAGATGAAGCCACTGACAGCAATTATTGAGGAAAGATGCTGGCGATGGTTGGGACATGTGCTCCGAATGACTGATAACTCACTACCAAAAATAGCACTAAGATGGACACCACAGGGGAACAGAAGTAAGGGCAGACCAAAAGAAACATAGAGAAGAACAAAAGAGAAAATGTTGAGCAATAGAGGGCTCACCTGGGCAAGAGCAGAAAAAAAGGCAAAGGACAGGCACTTGTGGAAAACCCTTGCGGAAGTTCCATGTGCCCTGGGCACTTAAGGTTCAGAGAGAGAGAGAGATGTTATACCATACCATACCATACCATACCATACCATACCATATATTGTATTATATTGTATTGTATTGTATTGTTTTGTTTTGTTTTGTTTTGTTTTGTATCTTATTATATAAAAAAATTTGTAAGTCTTTCTTTTTTGTTTTGTAAGCTCCTCTATTTCACAAAGTGAAGGTCTGAAACAAAGTGAAGATCTGAAACAAAGTGAAGGTCTGAGACAAAGTGAAGGTCTGAGACAAAGTGGGCAGACTGTTTAGTTTCATAGCCAGTGCTCAGAATTACAAAAAGTTGTGAGAAGTAGTGAGCAGAGGTCATAAAACATGTCGTAGGATTTTCTGTCTGGGGTAGAAATTTGCCAGAATGCCAGTGCTGTCTTTCAGAGGGGCAGATAAACTTCAGCAGGGGAGGCTAATTTGACCACCACATGATTATGAACTGATACAAGTTTGCTGTTCGTGGTTAAACCATTTTTCTTAAAGATGAACCCATTCTTTTATTCATTTTATTACCAAGCCATCATCTAACATTTTTCTTTTTCTATCATGGGCCAGTATTATCACCGTTTACTGACCCAGTGTTTTAGGCCACAAGGACATGCTGGTAACGCTGTATTGTCGTCTATGAACATCAGATACCATAATTTTCTTTTGTGTGTACATGACTCTGACCTTGTATATAGTTAGTTCACTTGTAAGTTAACCGAAGTGCTCACAGTGCATGCTGCCAGTGCTAACCAATTATGCCTTTAGTGTTGGATGTCAATCATTCATTCATTTGCATGTCCCTTGTGGAACTTTGCCTCCCAAACAGCACTCCTGTAGGCCTCTCGGTTGTGAGCAAGATGGCCTGCAACTGCTGCATTCATTTGCAGATTATCAGCAATGTCTTGCAGCCATCTTTATTTTGGTCTTCCTCTCTTTCTTTTTCCCATTATGTATCCTTCCAATACAGTCTTCTCTAAATTATCATGACGTTTAATGTGTCCAAAATATTTCAGTTTTCTCTCTTTAATCCTCTTTACTAGCCAGCCTTCTTCAATATTAAGCTCTTGTAGTATAGATATATTTGTTCTTTTTTTGTCCACGATATTTGGAGAACTCTTCTGTAGCATTTACATTCAAAGGCATTTATGTGTTTCTCAGCTGTTTTGTTAAGTGTCCAGGTCTCACAGGCATATGTTGCGATGGGAAAGATGCATGCCCTTGAAAATCTTATTTTTGTGGTTCTGTCTGCTCCTCTCCACAGATTCTTTATTTGTTTTACTTTCTGAAGAGCGATAGATGTCCTCCTTTTAATTTCCCTCATTGTATCTCCATTATTAGTTAGTAGTGATCCAGGACATTCAAAACTCTCCACTTCTTCCAGTTTTTCCTCATTGATACATATTTCAGCTGCCTTGTTTGTTTTGTCAGTTGTCATCAATTTAGTTTTCTTTGCATTAAGTCGTTGCATTGAATGTCTGTGTTTTAGTTTTCCTAACCATATATCGATGTTTGATATAGCTGGTGTTAGATACAGTGCCAAGTATTAAGCCAGACAAACTATAGATAAAAAAAAAATTACTCATCATAGCCAGTATTCACGAGAGGCTTCCAGCAATTTTAAGATATATCTAAAGGCCTTTGAGAGGTAAATTGTCACTCTGCAACCCAATATTGAGTCAGTCAATATTTTCCTTTAAGTACTTTTGATTTTGGAGGGAATTAATTTCCAATGTAAAAAAGGTGAAGGTAATCCTGTCATGTCTTAGAGGCATATAGGGATATGTTGTTATTGCCCATATTTTCCTTGACCTGTCAGCACACTAGAGGGTGATATGGTCAGTATCACGCCTGGCCGCCTTTCCTTCCCCAACTCCAGAAAAAGTCGGGTACCCATTTCTACAGCTGGGTGACTGGGGTGCCTCCGGCTGGATTCGCATTTCCAAGCTCTGCCAAAAAAAACTTTTCTGAGAAATTGTGATAGAAAGAAACTGGAAGACAATTACTCTGTAATTTAAAAATATGGGTTGGGTTAAAAGGGGTTTTGCATGGAAAATGAGCTAATGATCACTAACACATTTTTTAAACAACATCCAAGAAGACTTTACACATGGACATCACCTGATGGGATAACCAAGAATCAGATAGATTGCAATTTAGTGCAAAGAAGGTGGAGGTCAAGTATAACATCAGTAAAAACTTTACCAAGTGCTGATTGTGACACAGACCATGAGTTATTAATAGCAGACATGAAGATAGAGATAAAAAAGACAGTTACAGGATCAAGACTACTCCGCTTTGATCTTACAAAAATACCAGAACAATACGGTATAGAAGTGAAGAACCGTTTCGAAATCCTGATGGCTGTACAGGAGGAGATGACACCAGATGAATTGGCTACACAGGCCAGAGATATCTTAATAACAACAGCTAAAGACATGGTTCCAGTAAAGAAAACACAAAAGAATGGATGGATTACAGCAGGCACACTAGAACTGATAAAGCAAATTAGAGAAATGAAGACGCAGTGGAAAGTGACAAACAACAACAAAGAGGAATATAAATCTTTAACAAAAGAAGTACAAAGAAACATAAGAAAAGACAAAAAACAATACATACAAGATTGTTGTGAAAGAATAGAACATCAGAAGTGTGGAAGAGATAGTGAAATGTTTAAAGAAACGAACGAAGACATTGACGAGAAATGTCACACCTAAGCTAAATGTAATTTGTGATGAGATGGGGAATACCTTGACAGAGACAGAGGAAATTCTAGAAAGATGGAAGGAATATTGCAGAGGAATGTATGAAACAACCGACTGTGAAAGCAGAAATCTACAGTGCGAATTATTATTGGAGGAGAAAGAACCCAAACCTACAATAGAAAACGTTTTATGGGCAATAAAGAATCTGAAAAATGGTAAATCACCAGGATGTGATGAGATAACAGCTGAACTTATTAAAGCAGGAGGAAAGGAATGTGCAACAATCTATCATGCATTATGTAAAAAGATATGGCATTCTGGTATTTGGCCAAAAGAATGGAAAAGAACTGTATTCATGCCACTGCCAAAAAAAAGGGTAACCTAAAATTATGCGCAAACTACAGAACTGCTGCCCTGATTAGTCATGCCAGTAAAATTCTGTTAAAAATCATAATGGGTAGACTTCGTAAGAAAATAGAATAAGAAGTCAATATGGTCCAAGCTAGTTTCAGGCAAGGAAGAGGATCAAGAGATCATATATTCAATATAAGATTAATAATAGAGAAATGCAGAGAGTTTAATGTGAATCTATATTTAGCCTTTATAGACTACTCAAAGGCATTTGATTGTGTACAACACCAGAAACTTTGGGAAATAATGGAACAAATGGGATTTCCAATACATTTGATACAATTAACATCACTGCTGTAGCTAGACCAACAAGCAGCAGTAAGAATAAATGGTGAAACAACAACTTAGTTTGACATAAAACAAGGGGTCCGTCAGGGGTGCATATTGTCGCCTTACTTATTTAACTTTTATACTGAAAATATAATGAGGAATGTTAGAGAAGATGTAGACAAAGAATATTACGATGCCATAACAATTGGAGGTTATGAAATACCAGAGATTAGATATGCTGATGACACAGTGTTACTGTCCACAACACAAAACGGAATGGAAAAACTAATTATGTCAGTCCGAAAGAACAGCGAAGAGTTAAACCTCTATCTTAATGCAAAGAAAACTAAATTGATGACAACTGACAAAACAAACAAGGCAGCTGAAATATGTATCAATGAGGAAAAACTGGAAGAAGTGGAGAGTTTTGAATATCTTGAATCACTGCTAACTAATAATGGAGATACAATGAGGGAAATTAAGAGGAGGACATCTATCGCTCTTCAGAAAGTAAAACAAATAAAGAATCTGTGGAGAGGAGCAGACGGAACCACAAAAATAAGATTTTTAAGGTCATGCATCTTTCCCATCGCAACATATGCTTGTGAGACCTGGACACTTAACAAAACAGCTGAGAAATGCATAAATGCCTTTGAATGTAAATGCTACAGAAGAGTTCTCCAAATATCATGGACACAAAAAAGAACAAATATATCTATACTACAAGAACTTAATATTGAAGAAGGCTGGCTAGTGAAGAGGATTAGGGAGAGAAAACTGAAATATTTTGGACACATTAAACGTCATGATAATCTGGAGAAGACAGTCTTGGAAGGGTACATAATGGGAAAAAAAAGAGAGGAAGACAAAGGCGAAGATGGCTGCAAGACATCGTTGAGGATCTGCAAATGGATGCATCAGCAGCAGGCCATCTTGCTCACAACTGAGAGGCCTACAGGAGTGCTGTTTGGGAGGCAAAGTTCCGCAAGGGACATGCAAATGAATGAATGAATGGGTTAGAAGGAAACTACTTTTCATTTTATTTAGAATATGCCTGAATATCATTCTTGTGGCACTTCTGGCACACAGCCACACACAAATGCAAGAGAAACTTCAGATCTTAAGCAAGAATTCAGCTAAACTGAGACTATATATTAACAGACAAAAAAAAAAACAAAACAAATATAATGAAAAGTAATAGTGCAAGCAATGTCCTCATGGTCTTCTTCTTCTTCGTTCGCACTGTCTGTCTATATCTGCAGTCCTGTCTCTTGGATAAATTTCACTGTTTTTTGTAATTCATGTATGGAACCGTAGAGCTTATCTTCTTTAGTGGTTTCACTGGGCCAGTAATTATTTCTCAGTGTCTCGTAGTTGATGCAGTTCTGGAGGATATGTTCCACAGTTTGGGGCACCTGGGCACATGTACATAGATTAGTAGTACCAACCTTAAACTTTGTATACATATGACTTCGGAGTCGGCTGTGTCCTGTTCGGAGACGGAAGATGGTGACTTGTTCCTTTCTGTTTAGCATGTGATAGTCATCATGTGGTGGTGTTTGTGGCTTCCTGTAGGTTTTTATCATGCTTTTCTTCTGATTATAAGTGATTGGTATGTCTGGTTGCTC
Organism: Achatina immaculata; assembly: GCA_009760885.1. NCBI lineage: Eukaryota > Metazoa > Mollusca > Gastropoda > Stylommatophora > Achatinidae > Lissachatina > Lissachatina immaculata. The sequence goes on along the minus strand of CM019715.1, from coordinate 2,204,508 downwards.
CATTTCAGTGCCCTCTTTGGCCAGACGGTCAGCTTTCTCATTGCCTGGTATCCCACAGTGGGAAGGAATCCATTGCAAAGTGACTCCATGTTGTAAGCCAATTTCTGACAAGGCATCCTTAAGGTCTGGTAGTTTGTTGCACTGAAGAGCCCCCAGTACTGATCTTGCATCTGTGAGAATTACTACAGGACATATATCAATTCTGGAGTCTGATAGTTTTTCAACTGCAGCAATAATTGCCCTAACTTCTGCATCAAAGTTGTTGCAGTATTTACCAGTGGGTATGGAAATCTTGTCAATGGTGTTGTTTGGATATTCAATATATGCTCCTGCCCCTCCATTCTTTATGGCATTATGTGCAGATCCATCTGTATACACACGTATCCAGGTGTCACATGGATATTTGTCATCTAGAACACTAAGTGTGGCTGTTGATCTTACAAGACTGCTCTGCATCTCACCATTCTGCACACCTTTCACTTCAGTCTGAATAGTTATTTGTGTATAATCTGCTTCTTTCCATGGTGTATGCTCTGGTACAGATGATATGGAGTGACTACAGTTGGAAGGTCAGGTATCAGCTTACGCATACGCTTGGCCTGATGAATGAAGCTGCTTCTTTTAAGCTGTCCTAATGCCAAGTTATTGAATCTCTCCTTCAGGGGATGGCTTACAGAGCTAAGGAATTTTTCTCCCATGGTCATGACCTTTGTGTCTCTACGTTCCTTTAGCGGTTGAACACCAACTATTTTCTGCATTTCTACTATTGGTGTGGACCTCATGGCACCTGTGATAATCCGTAGTGACTGATTTTGAACCTTGTCTAGATTATGCAGCGTAGTGTTTGATGCTGTGCACCAAGATGTTGAGCCATATTCTAAATGTGGTAGAATACTTTGCTGATATACATTCTTGAGGATTCTTTCACTAGCTCCCCATGTGGTTCCACTCAATTTTCTTAATATGGCTAGTTTTCTTCTGGCTTTTGCTTCTGCACTGTTGATGTGTTGCTTCCACGTCAGTTTTGAGTCAAGAGTCACTCCTAAGTAAGTGGGTTGGTTGTCCATCTTTAAGGGTATTTCATTTACAAAGATCTTACCTGCTTTCTGTTTAGATGAGAGGGTGAACAGAGTGGTACTTGATTTCTCTGTGTTGATACTTACACACCATTTGTTTGTCCATGATGTCAAGATGTCTGCTGCTCTTTGGAGTCTCTGTGTAGCAACTGTCGCATATTCATCTGTACACCACATGACCAGATCATCTGCATACAGTGCCGCTTTGATTCCATAGGGAAGTTCCTTGACCAGGTCATTAATGAATACAAGGAATAGTGTAGGCGAAAGGACTCCTCCTTGTGGTACACCGTGTCGCAGAAGTACTTTCTGGCTTTTGTGTCCATCCATTACTACTCTAGCTCTTCTATTGTGTAAATAGGACTTTATCCAGTTGTACAGTCTTCCATTCACATTGCAGTTTCTTAGTTTCCACAGCAGACCTTTTTTCCATACTTTATCAAAGGCTTTCTTCAGGTCTATCCACGCTGCTAGTACAAGGTTTTTCTCTTGGAATGCATCCTCAATCTCTTGAGAGAGATAAGTCACGTGATCTTCCGTACTGTAGTACTGCCTACATCCTGCTTGTTGTGGAACGAGGTTTTCACTTTCTAGGTACTATTTTAGCCTCAGGTCAATGATGCGTTCCATTGTTTTGCATAGGCAGCTAGTGAGACTGATTGGCCTGTAGCTGGAGGCAGTATCACTGTTTTTCCCTGGTTTTAGCAGTGGTATCATGCTTGCTTCCTTCCAGATTTGAGGTAACTTACCTGTGCTCCAGCACATATTGAAAATATCCAACAGCTTTCCCATTGCTGCCATTCCCAGGTTCTTGATCATTTCATTGGACACTCCATCTGGTCCTGGTGATTTCCTTGGTTTCAGTTTACTAACTGCTAGGTCTAACTCACTGCGTGTGATTGGTGCATCCATGACCTCCACTTTTCTGACTTGTTCCTCCTCTTTCTGTGGCTCGATGCGCACTGTACGCTCCTTCTCTGGATGGATATCAATGTTGCAGTCCTGTGCAAACATGCGAGCAAAGTGATCTGCTACCTGCTTACCTGTAAGAGTTTTCCCATCCTCTATTAGTGTAACCTTTGTACTTCTTCTAGTACTCTCATCATTTAACTGTTTGATTAGTTTCCACTATCCTCATGGTAATTGAGGGAGTGCCAGTTGAGGAAGTAGAGTATTTCACATATTTAGGCAGCATAGTTGATAAATATGGGGAAATGGAAAATGATGTTAAAGCTAGAATAACCAAAGCCAGGTCAGAATTTATCCAACTTGACAAAATATGGTCATCTAAGAACATAAAAACAAGAACCAAACTTTGGCTTTTCAATACAAACATGAAGACTGTCCTACTATATGGTTCAGAGACATGGGTTATGATCAAGACAATACAACAAAGGATACAAACATTCATGAACTACTGCTTGAGGAGGATTTTAAACATTAAATGGCAGGACAAGATCAGGAACGAGTAAGTCTGGGAAAGGGCAGGACAAGAACCTATGAACCTACAAATCATGTCTAGGAAGTGGATGTGGATTGGCCACACTCTGAGGAAACCCAACACCAGCATAACAAGACAGGCATTGACATGGAATCCTCAAAGAAACAGAAAATGAGGAAGACCTAGACTTACTTGGAGAAGAGAAATTATGACAGTGCTCAGAGACAAGGGATACACATGGAAGGAAGCAGAGAATAATTCCAAGAACAGGGATGACTGGAAAGCCTTTATCCATGGCCTATGCTGTCAAGGGAGTGAAAAGTGATGATGATGATGATGATGATCATCATCATTATCATCATCATTCTGAGCACTGATTTTCATAGGTATACAAGATCTACCAGTGCTGCCAGTGTTATTCTGAAGTGAAAGAGTTAAAATATTGATTTTATTTCCAGCGAACTCAGAATTGTTCTTATCAGTGCGATGATCACTCCACTGTGTTACAGCAAAATATTGTGCAGGTATTTTTTTTGTTTTCTTTTTTATTTCTCCTGTCACATTTTGAGGGGTCACAACTGTTTTAAATGTTAATGTTCCATTTATCTTTAAACAACATTCACATTATTTATAACTGATCATACTGTACTATACTTAATATCAATCTTTCTATGTCGTTGTAGCACAAGATTGTGCATGGTCTAATGAGGGCTGTAGCACAGATGCAGAGTGCTGCAGTAAGTCATGCCATAAAGCACATGAAGGCACAAATGCCAGATGTCGCCACAGCACGCTTGGAGAGCCTTGTGTCTTTGACTACCATTGTAAAGTAAGAAGTATATATATGTGTGTGTGTGTATACATGTGTTATCATCTGTGCCACATCTATTGCGAAAGTAGCAATTCTTACAGTTGTAGCCTTTATCTACGTACTAGTGGATGGAATTGTTCTGTTCACAGCTTTCATAGTATGTATAATAAAGGTAGGCTGAGGTGTATGGTACAGTTTTACGAAAAGATAGAAAGAGGGAGGGGGGGGAAGTAGGCAGAAATGAGAATGACAGAAAGTAAGATGGGTAAACAAACAAAAAAATGAAGAACATGCAACAATCCTTTATTTTAGTGAACACCTTTTTTCAAGGATCACATACAGAAACAACCTAAGAAATAAAAACATGAGAAATGGATGAAAGATTAAACACTTAGTTTTTTTTTTATCCTTCTTGTAAGAAATAGTATTTTTGTATCCTCCTTGTAAGAAATAGTTTTCTGTATCCTCCTTTTAAGAAATAGTTTTTTTTGTATCCTCCTTGTAAGAAATAGTTTTCTTGTATCCTCCTTGTAAGAAATAGTTTTTTGTATCCTCCTTGTAAGAAATAGTTTGTTTTGTATCCTCCTTGTAAGAGATAGCTTTTTTGTATCCTCCTTGTAAGAAATAGTTTTCTTGTATCCTCTTTGTAAGAAATAGTTTTTTTTTTTATCCTCCTCGTAAGAAATAGTTTTTTTGTATCCTCCTTGTAAGAAATAGTTTTTTGTATCCTCTTTGTAAGAAATAGTTTTTTATATCCTCCTTGTAAGAAATAGTTTTCTTGTATCCTCCTTGTAAGAAATAGTTTTTTGCATCCTCCTTGTAAGAAATAGTTTTTTTTTATCCTCCTTGTAAGAAATAGTTTTTTTTTGTATCCTCCTTGTATGTAAGACAGACACAAAATGTGCTCAGACAGCTGAAGGTAAGCACAGAATGAAGCAGGTGTTTGACTGAAAAATGAGATAATGGGACAGTAACAGATGATTAACTGTCATTTCCCAGATGGTCCCACCTTGCTTCCATTGGACAACTATGACCTAAACAAAAGCCACACAGATGGCCAGATAATAAAAGTGATAAAACAATACTGAGAGAAGTGAAGGAAGGAAGGATAAGAAAGAACAGAGATCAGTGAAAGGACAAGACAGCTTGCTTAGGATGCCTAGACAAGAAACTTATCAGTCAGTCAGTCAGTCAGTCAGTTCTTACACAATATATTGTGTATATTGTATAGTGAACTCAGATTGGTACACTAACTTGTACATTCGCACTCTGGATGGGATAACTCTCCTATCCTTGTCTAAAAAATATAAACTATACTCCTTCCTACAACTACACACTTTTCCATTATCTATTTGATGTCGACTGCATGCCTCCATGAATCATAAAACGTAAAAAGTTATTTTAGACTGCTCTTACAGACGTGTAAGAACTCAGTTGTTTATTCCGAATAGTAATATTTTTGTTTGGTAGGTAGTCATTTATATGTAAGGTAAGGTAAAGGTAACCCTTTCGTGCCTTAGAGGCACATAGGGATATGGTGTTAGTGCCCATATTTTCTTTGACCTGTCAGCACACTAGAGGTGATATGGTCAGTATCACGCCTGGCTGCCTTTTCCTTCTCCAACTCCAGAAGAAGTCGGGTACCCATTTCTACAGCTGGGTGACTGGGGTGCCGCCGGTCGGATTCAAACCCCCAATCTTCGCCATGACAGGCCAGTGCACTAACCACTTCGCCACTCAGACACCTCATTTATATGTGTATGTAGTTAATCATTTTTATATGTATGCAGTTACTTTATTGTTAATTATGTTTGTTATATGAGCAGCATATTTGTAGAATGTCTGGAACAGAGTGAAAGTTGTATGATAAAGGGCAGAATGTCAGAAGGGCCTGTGTGCCCAATTCTTAACCATTTGGAAATAAAGATCAATCAATCACTCAGAAAAGCTGGTCGAATCACAGACTCATGCAAACAGTTCTGAATCTGCAACCATGAACAGATTGCTGGAACATAACGTCAAACATGGAGTGTCCAGACAAGAGCGCTACAGCGGGAAGCAAAGAAGACTGGTTAATCAACACAGAGCTGGTATCGTCAGCCGCCAAACACTGGTGGAAATTTTGAAGATAGAACCGGAGCACTTATGGACTAATTGTCTGATGTGCAGTGAGGATGATCCATCAACTAACTAACTAACTGGCTGGCTGGCTGACTGACTGACTATATAATGAGCTCAGATTTCTGCATCTTTTTAAACTTATACGCCCTGCATAATATGATCAGATTTTGATAGTTCTATAATTTGTATATCATTTTCTAATAAAGATCTTATCCAATCTCTCCAGGATACTCTGACTTGTGGGAAACATTTCAAGTGTTGCTCACCATTCTGGAAAATGTGTACAAACAGCTCACACTGTTGTGAAGAAGAGCATGTCTGTCGACCAGTGGACGGTTTTCTGTACAATCGATGCCTGTACCCAATTTCAAGTGTTTCCACAATAACCAGCTCCCTCATCGTTACAGTGACCTCTGTTTTATTTACAGCAGCCTTGACATTGCTGCCGAACTTGCCTGTGTACTTTGGTATTGACTGATGAGCATTATATCAATCCAAACTTGGAAGACATTTGTGATTTTTTTTTTTTAATTTAAATTTTATATTTCACTTCCTCTCCTCATCTCTTTGTTACATGTGTAATCCATTATGAATTCATAATCAGTGGCAGACTGTTTATTAGGCTTAAGCCTAGCGACCTCACAAGGCAATGGGCCTAAAGTAAAAGAAAAAAAGTTATCTGGAGGCACAAAGTAAACTTTGTTTTGCACAAAAGTGGTTAAAAAAGAAAGTAATAAGTTTATTGAAAGTAAAAGGTAGACAGTGATGTATCAGCTGTGTTTGGCCTGTGCAATACAAAGTCGTATAGTAATAGCAGAGATTACAACTAGAGGAGAATCACACTGTATATCAAGAGATGGACGGTCTAGGTTGAAGGGGGCAGGGACCCCTTACTAATTTTAGCCTGGGAGCCTCATCATCATCATCATCATAATCACCGTCTTTCACTCCTATGAGAGCATAGGCCACGGATAAAGGCTCTCTAGTCATCCCTGTTCTTGAATTTATTCTCTACTTCCTTCCATGCGTATATCCCTTGTCTCTGAGCACTGTCATAATTTCTCTTCTCCAAGTAAGTCTAGGTCTTCCTCGTTTTCTATTTCCTTGAGGATTCCATGTCAGTGCCTGTCTTGCTGTGCTGGTGTCGGGTTTCCTCAGTGTGTGGCCAATCCACCTCCATTTCTTAGACATGATTTGTAGGTTCACAGGTTCTTGTCCTGCCCTTTCCCAGACCTCCTCGTTCCTGATCTTGTCCTGCCATTTAATGTTTAAAATTCTCCTCAAGCAGTAGTTCACGAATGTTTGTATCCTCTGTTGTATTGTCTTGGTCATAACCCATGTCTCTGAACCATATAGCAGGACAGTTTTCACGTTTGTATTGAAAAGCCTAAGTTTGGTTGTTGTTGTGATGTTCTTAGATGACCATATTTTGTTAAGTTGGATAAATGCTGACCTGGCCTCGGTTATTCTGGCTTTAACTTCCTGGAGGCCTGGCCTGGCTAATCCATGCCTGATTCAAGTGTGAATGCCGGAACGTTAACCTGATAAGTGTTCATGACTTCTGTAGGCTTGTAATGTGAATGTGATGTTTATAATATGATGTATGTGATAGAGCTTTACCTAGGAAGTGATTCTGTGATGGCAGTAAAAAGCTACAGATGCATGGCACAGCAGCCTGGAGTAGTGTTCATCTGTTGGGAAACTGATCATATCTGCAGCTTGTGGCAGATGAGTGTGACCAGAGAGCTGTAGATATAATAATTCAGAAGTGAATACTAGTGTAATTCAAAGAGGAAAGTGATAATTTTATGCGGATATTTTTTTTTTATAATTGTCTCTTTTTGAACTTCTTGCAAAACCCCAATGTTCTTGGAACTCTAGCTGAGAAACACTGATATATGTGTGGTAAGACAGAACAGAATGGGTTTCATCTGTTAACCTAGTCAACTGTGACGAGCCTAACGTGGCTTTATTGTCCAAGGCATGCGGGAGTACATGGCAGTGAAGTGGCAGATAGGCTTGATCGACAGGCTAAAATAAATGGCAGGCTGAGAATGGACAAAGGGGGGCATTGTTAAGCTGTAATGGAAAGACTGTGGGAAAATGAAAAGCAGGAATGGAAGAACAATGTAGCTGTGAAGCGATTGCTGGAGCTGGGACATATTAAGTGTGCTGGTAGGAAATCTGAACTGTGTGGCAGAAAACGCATCGTAAAGAACCAACACTTGATGGGAACTATTAGCAAACATACTGTAGGGTGGCGGCTGCGGCATGTCGCGGAGCATATATAGGGCCGCCCTGAACTCAGTGACGCTGGAGTCTGAACGTTGAGCCTTTGAAGACAGATAAAATTGAGAAGATAATGTCTAGATGTGAAAACCCATTAGAGAATCCCTGCCATAAATTACCAAGAGACTGTGTATCCAAATGCCACGATAACAGGAGCTGTCTGCCATGATTTCCCACGGGCTTGTAATGTGAATGTGATGTTTATAATATGATGTATGTGATAGAGCTTTACCTAGGAAGTGATTCTGTGATGGCAGTAAAAAGCTACAGATGCATGGCACAGCAGCCTGGAGTAGTGTTCATCTGTTGGGAAACTGATCATATCTGCAGCTTGTGGCAGATGAGTGTGACCAGAGAGCTGTAGATATAATAATTCAGAAGTGAATACTAGTGTAATTCAAAGAGGAAAGTGATAATTTTATGCGGATATTTTTTTTTTATAATTGTCTCTTTTTGAACTTCTTGCAAAACCCCAATGTTCTTGGAACTCTAGCTGAGAAACACTGATATATGTGTGGTAAGACAGAACAGAATGGGTTTCATCTGTTAACCTAGTCAACTGTGACGAGCCTAACGTGGCTTTATTGTCCAAGGCATGCGGGAGTACATGGCAGTGAAGTGGCAGATAGGCTTGATCGACAGGCTAAAATAAATGGCAGGCTGAGAATGGACAAAGGGGGGCATTGTTAAGCTGTAATGGAAAGACTGTGGGAAAATGAAAAGCAGGAATGGAAGAACAATGTAGCTGTGAAGCGATTGCTGGAGCTGGGACATATTAAGTGTGCTGGTAGGAAATCTGAACTGTGTGGCAGAAAACGCATCGTAAAGAACCAACACTTGATGGGAACTATTAGCAAACATACTGTAGGGTGGCGGCTGCGGCATGTCGCGGAGCATATATAGGGCCGCCCTGAACTCAGTGACGCTGGAGTCTGAACGTTGAGCCTTTGAAGACAGATAAAATTGAGAAGATAATGTCTAGATGTGAAAACCCATTAGAGAATCCCTGCCATAAATTACCAAGAGACTGTGTATCCAAATGCCACGATAACAGGAGCTGTCTGCCATGATTTCCCACGGGCCTCTACTCTGGGTTGGTAATTATGGGCTGAACTAGCAACCCGGGCTTATCTCCCTTGACCAGGGACTCGAATGCTGGAGAAGAAGAATGTAGAAGAGATGAAGAGAACGTGACAGAGAGGTAGACCAAGACAGACAAAATAGATAAGATAATGTCTTCAGATTATATCATCATCATGCTGCAGGTCTTGCACAGACTGATCTAAATCTCCAGTACAGAATATAGTCTATTGAGGTACGCTGCTTTGATACAGGATTGGATTCAAGAATTTTTTTTTTTCAGCCTTTTCTTATTTGAATTTTTTTTTATGCTACTTTAAAATCAAAGATAAATGCAAAAGAAAAATATTCCATACATCATAAACTGGAAAATATGTTATGTATCTAATTGTTAATTATACCAAATTGCATTAAAACAGTTTGCACATAAATGTGTTTCTCAGTACTGTATGCACTATGACTGATACTGTGTGTCTAAGACACTCAACAGCGGATTATAAACGTCTTGAAACTAAATGGATTGTGCTAGTTGAATCATGTAGAAAGAATGGAAGAGAACAGATAAATGAAAATGACGTATGTACAAGAGATGACCTGTGCAGCCTGATAGGCTACGGGGTTCGGACCTAAGGCTGAAGCTGTGGGGATGCTAGAAGGGCATGGAGAAGACTGGACTTCATCCTGGTGACCTGGGCTTCTTATCTCCCCTCGACCAGGAAGTGAATGCTGAGAAGAAGAATGTATAAGAGATGAAGGGACCAGGACAGAGAGGTAGACCAGGACAGAGAGAGAGAGAGACCAGGACAGAGAGGTAGACCCAGGACAGAGAGGTAGACCAGGACAGAGAGAGAGAGAGAGAGACCAGGACAGAGAGGTAGACCAGGACAGAGAGGTAGACCAGGACAGAGAGAGAGAGAGAGACCAGGACAGAGAGGTAGACCCAGGACAGAGAGGTAGACCAGGACAGAGACGGAGACCAGGACAGAGAGGTAGACCAGGACAGAGAGGTAGACCAGGAAAGAGAGAGAGACCCAGGACAGAGAGGTAGACCCAGGACAGAGAGAGAGACCAGGACAGAGAGAGAGACCAGGACAGAGAGAGAGAGAGAGACCAGGACAGAGAGGTAGACCAGGACAGAGAGGTAAACCCAGGACAGAGAGGGACCCAGGACAGAGAGGTAGACCCAGGACAGAGAGGCCTCGGTTTTCTGGCTTTAACTTCCTGGAGGCCTGGCCTGGCTAATCCATGCCTGATTCAAGTGTGAATGCCGGAACGTTAACCTGATAAGTGTTCATGACTTCTGTAGGCTTGTAATGTGAATGTGATGTTTATAATATGTATGTGATAGAGCTTTACCTAGGAAGTGATTCTGTGATGGCAGTAAAAAGCTACAGATGCATGGCACAGCAGCCTGGAGTAGTGTTCATCTGTTGGGAAACTGATCATATCTGCAGCTTGTGGCAGATGAGTGTGACCAGAGAGCTGTAGATATAATAATTCAGAAGTGAATACTAGTGTAATTCAAAGAGGAAAGTGATAATTTTATGCGGATATTTTTTTTTTTATAATTGTCTCTTTTTGAACTTCTTGCAAAACCCCAATGTTCTTGGAACTCTAGCTGAAAACACTGATATATGTGTGGTAAGACAGAACAGAATGGGTTTCATCTGTTAACCTAGTCAACTGTGACGAGCCTAACGTGGCTTTATTGTCCAAGGCATGCGGGAGTACATGGCAGTGAAGTGGCAGATAGGCTTGATCGACAGGCTAAAATAAATGGCAGGCTGAGAATGGACAAAGGGGGGCATTGTTAAGCTGTAATGGAAAGACTGTGGGAAAATGAAAGCAGGAATGGAAGAACAATGTAGCTGTGAAGCGATTGCTGGAGCTGGGACATATTAAGTGTGCTGGTAGGAAATCTGAACTGTGTGGCAGAAAACGCATCGTAAAGAACCAACACTTGATGGGAACTATTAGCAAACATACTGTAGGGTGGCGGCTGCGGCATGTCGCGGAGCATATATAGGGCCGCCCTGAACTCAGTGACGCTGGAGTCTGAACGTTGAGCCTTTGAAGACAGATAAAATTGAGAAGATAATGTCTAGATGTGAAAACCCATTAGAGAATCCCTGCCATAAATTACCAAGAGACTGTGTATCCAAATGCCACGATAACAGGAGCTGTCTGCCATGATTTCCCACGGGCCTCTACTCTGGGTTGGTAATTATGGGCTGAACTAGCAACCCGGGCTTATCTCCCTTGACCAGGGACTCGAATGCTGGAGAAGAAGAATGTAGAAGAGATGAAGAGAACGTGACAGAGAGGTAGACCAAGACAGACAAAATAGATAAGATAATGTCTTCAGATTATATCATCATCATGCTGCAGGTCTTGCACAGACTGATCTAAATCTCCAGTACAGAATATAGTCTATTGAGGTACGCTGCTTTGATACAGGATTGGATTCAAGAATTTTTTTTTTTCAGCCTTTTCTTATTTGAATTTTTTTTTATGCTACTTTAAAATCAAAGATAAATGCAAAAGAAAAATATTCCATACATCATAAACTGGAAAATATGTTATGTATCTAATTGTTAATTATACCAAATTGCATTAAAACAGTTTGCACATAAATGTGTTTCTCAGTACTGTATGCACTATGACTGATACTGTGTGTCTAAGACACTCAACAGCGGATTATAAACGTCTTGAAACTAAATGGATTGTGCTAGTTGAATCATGTAGAAAGAATGGAAGAGAACAGATAAATGAAAATGACGTATGTACAAGAGATGACCTGTGCAGCCTGATAGGCTACGGGGTTCGGACCTAAGGCTGAAGCTGTGGGGATGCTAGAAGGGCATGGAGAAGACTGGACTTCATCCTGGTGACCTGGGCTTCTTATCTCCCCTCGACCAAGGAAGTGAATGCTGAGAAGAAGAATGTATAAGAGATGAAGGGACCAGGACAGAGAGGTAGACCAGGACAGAGAGAGAGAGAGACCAGGACAGAGAGGTAGACCAGGAAAGAGAGAGAGAGACCAGGACAGAGAGGTAGACCAGGAAGAGAGGTAGACCAGGACAGAGAGGGAGACCAGGACAGAGAGGTAGACCCAGGACAGAGAGGGAGACCAGGACAGAGAGGTAGACCCAGGACAGAGAGGGAGACCAGGACAGAGAGGAGACCAGGACAGAGAGGAGACCAGGACAGAGAGGTAGACCCAGGACAGAGAGGTAGACCCAGGACAGAGAGGGAGACCCAGGACAGAGAGGTAGACCCAGGACAGAGAGAGGAGACCCAGGACAGAGAGGGAGACCCAGGACAGAGAGGTAGACCCAGGACAGAGAGGGAGACCCAGGACAGAGAGGTAGACCCAGGACAGAGAGGTAGACCCAGGACAGAGAGGGAGACCAGGACAGAGAGGTAGACCCAGGACAGAGAGGGAGACCCAGGACAGAGAGGTAGACCCAGGACAGAGAGGGAGACCAGGACAGAGAGGTAGACCAGGAAAGAGAGAGAGACCCAGGACAGAGAGGTAGACCCAGGACAGAGAGGTAGACCAGGACAGAGAGGTAGACCAGGACAGAGAGGTAGACCCAGGACAGAGAGGTAGATCAGGACAGAGAAGTAGACCAGGAAAGAGAGAGAGACCCAGGACAGAGAGGTAGACCCAGGACAGAGAGGTAGACCAGGACAGAGAGAGAGACCCAGGACAGAGAGAGAGACCAGGAAAGAGAGAGCCCCAGGACAGAGAGAGAGACCAGGAAAGAGAGAGAGACCAGGAAAGAGAGAGAGACCCAGGACAGAGAGAGAGACCAGGAAAGAGAGAGAGCCCCAGGACAGAGAGAGAGACCAGGAAAGAGAGAGAGCCCCAGGACAGAGAGGTGGACCAGGATATAGAGGTAGACCAGGACAGAGACGGAGAGACAACATAGAAGAAGACATACAGGAAATTGGTGTCATCAGCTGGTGAGAGAAGATTAGGATTAGGAATAGGAATAGGGATGAATGGAGGCAAACTTTATCTGCAGCGATTAGCCTTCATGGCGTGGAGCGCTGAAAAGAAGAAGAAAAAGAAGAGTATCTGAAAAATGTAAAATTTATAATCAAGGACATGAATGGATCACTGCTGGACAACTATGAAGAACTGTTGAAAATACGATTCATATGGGTGGCTGAATGGCATGATTAGTGTTCTAGTCTCTCTCATGGAGAAGGCCGAGGGTTTGAATCTGGCAGGAGGCGCCCCAGTCACCCAGCTGTAGAAATGGGCACTTCTTCTGGATCTGGGAAAGGAAAGGTAGAGAGGTGCTGATAGTAAGTCAAGGTCTCTAACACCATATCATCTAGATGCTTCCTGGCATACCAGGGATTACCTTTACATCGTACGTCCTTCCGGTGCCATTAAACGTCACATAGGGCTTACATTGTAGTTCACTGCAGTTGTTTTTCTGTTACTGTAAAGTTTTTCACCGTCGTCAAAGGATCTTATGTCCACTAATTTAGTTTACATCAGCAGTGCTATATTTAGAGTTTCACGTGGTTGCCCTCTTCTGCTTTGTTCTGTTGTGCAAACTTTGATAGCTTTTTTTTTTTATTCTCGGATTGTTTCTTCTCATCATGTGGTCGATATATGTCCATCTCCTTTTTCTGATCACTGATAAGACAGGTTATTATAATCATCATCATCATCATCATCGTCGTCGTCGTCTTTCGCTCCCTTGAGCACATAGACCACGGATAAAGGCTCTCCAGTCATCCTTGTTCTTAGAATTATTCTCTACTTCCTTCCATGTCTATCCCTGTCTCTGAGCACTGTCATAATTTTTCTTCTCCAAGTAAGTCTAGGTCTTCTTCGTTTTCTATTTCCTTGAGGATTCCATGTCAGTGCCTGTCTTGCTATGCTGGTGTTGGATTTCCTCAGGGCGAGGCCAATCCACCTCCATTTCCTTGACATGATTTGTAGGTTCATAGGTTCTTGTCCCGCCCTTTACCAGACCTCCTCGTTCCTGATCTAGTCCTGCCATTTAATGTTTAAAATCCTCCTCAAGCAGTAGTTCATGAATGTTTGTATCCTGTGTTCAATTACCTTGATCATAACCCATGTCTCCGAACCATATAGCAGGACAGTTTTTACGTTTATATTGAAAAGCCCAATTTTGGTTTTACTCTTAGCTTCATATAATTCAGGCGGTTCTAAGGACTGTTATAGCTGGAGGTGGGGTGGGGGATACGCTCTCCACTTCAATGAAATGTTTCCAAGGCGTGCGTCTCAAATAGCCTCTGATAGTCAAGTCCAGCTCCTGGCCTTCTCGTGGCAGAACTGTTCAAACTGACAGGAAAAGGGGCGAGGGCGAATATCTGGCGCCTGAAAACCAGATACTTAGGGTAGATGAGTGGCATGTTTGGTAGCTCATCTACCGCTGCTGGCGAGATTCTTCAGCTGCCGTGCGTGGAGTGGGGCTCCTCCCGGCCAGTGAAGAGAGGTGCGAATGGGGTTGCCGCGCTGCACCACTGTGGAAAAGGTGAAAGAAAGGATTAAGTGACGTAATCAATAGTCTCGAGGTCAGGACTGCTCAAATCACGGCACCTCTGCTCTGGAGGTCAGCCTCGTCCTATGTGCATCATACCGGGCGAATTGCCTGAATCAGCTTAACACAGGGGTTAAGACACTGCTGGCGAGATTCTTTGTCTGCCGCGCGTGGAGTAAAACTTCTCCTGGCCAATGTAGAAAATGCGAAAAAGCAATTAGGGTTGTCTTGCGGACCCGATGTGAAAAGGTGATGGAAAGGATAAAGTGAAGCTTAATCGGTATGTCCAGTAGTCTCGGCGAGAGCTACTCAAACCGCGGCACCTCTGCTCTGGAGGCCGGACACGTCCGATATACACCTATACTGGTGAAATATGCCTAAGGCGGCTTAAACCAGGGGTGAAACTTGATGGCTACTCATGTACCAGTACCTCCGCTCTAGAGGTCGGTCACGTCCTAAACATCCCCATACTGGGATAATACGCCTAAACCGGCTCAACCCAGGGGTGAAACTTACTAGTGGCGAGGATTTGTCCTTCTGGACAAAAGCTCCGTTCTGGTCACATCTAGGAAGGGTAGCGGCCACGACAACATAGAAGAAGACATACAGGAAATTGGTGTCATCAGCTGGTGAGAGAAGATTAGGATTAGGAATAGGAATAGGGATGAATGGAGGCAAACTTTATCTGCAGCGATTAGCCTTCATGGCGTGGAGCGCTGAAAAGAAGAAGAAAAAGAAGAGTATCTGAAAAATGTAAAATTTATAATCAAGGACATGAATGGATCACTGCTGGACAACTATGAAGAACTGTTGAAAATACGATTCATATGGGTGGCTGAATGGCATGATTAGTGTTCTAGTCTCTCTCATGGAGAAGGCCGAGGGTTTGAATCTGGCAGGAGGCGCCCCAGTCACCCAGCTGTAGAAATGGGCACTTCTTCTGGATCTGGGAAAGGAAAGGTAGAGAGGTGCTGATAGTAAGTCAAGGTCTCTAACACCATATCATCTAGATGCTTCCTTGGCATACCAGGGATTACCTTTACATCGTACGTACTTCCGGTGCCATTAAACGTCACATAGGGCTTACATTGTAGTTCACTGCAGTTGTTTTTCTGTTACTGTAAAGTTTTTCACCGTCGTCAAAGGATCTTATGTCCACTAATTTAGTTTACATCAGCAGTGCTATATTTAGAGTTTCACGTGGTTGCCCTCTTCTGCTTTGTTCTGTTGTGCAAACTTTGATAGCTTTTTTTTTTTTATTCTCGGATTGTTTCTTCTCATCATGTGGTCGATATATGTCCATCTCCTTTTTCTGATCACTGATAAGACAGGTTATTATAATCATCATCATCATCATCATCGTCGTCGTCGTCTTTCGCTCCCTTGAGCACATAGACCACGGATAAAGGCTCTCCAGTCATCCTTGTTCTTAGAATTATTCTCTACTTCCTTCCATGTCTATCCCTTGTCTCTGAGCACTGTCATAATTTTTCTTCTCCAAGTAAGTCTAGGTCTTCTTCGTTTTCTATTTCCTTGAGGATTCCATGTCAGTGCCTGTCTTGCTATGCTGGTGTTGGATTTCCTCAGGGCGAGGCCAATCCACCTCCATTTCCTTGACATGATTTGTAGGTTCATAGGTTCTTGTCCCGCCCTTTACCAGACCTCCTCGTTCCTGATCTAGTCCTGCCATTTAATGTTTAAAATCCTCCTCAAGCAGTAGTTCATGAATGTTTGTATCCTGTGTTCAATTACCTTGATCATAACCCATGTCTCCGAACCATATAGCAGGACAGTTTTTACGTTTATATTGAAAAGCCCAATTTTGGTTTTACTCTTAGCTTCATATAATTCAGGCGGTTCTAAGGACTGTTATAGCTGGAGGTGGGGTGGGGGATACGCTCTCCACTTCAATGAAATGTTTCCAAGGCGTGCGTCTCAAATAGCCTCTGATAGTCAAGTCCAGCTCCTGGCCTTCTCGTGGCAGAACTGTTCAAACTGACAGGAAAAGGGGCGAGGGCGAATATCTGGCGCCTGAAAACCAGATACTTAGGGTAGATGAGTGGCATGTTTGGTAGCTCATCTACCGCTGCTGGCGAGATTCTTCAGCTGCCGTGCGTGGAGTGGGGCTCCTCCCGGCCAGTGAAGAAGGTGCGAATGGGGTTGCCGCGCTGCACCACTGTGGAAAAGGTGAAAGAAAGGATTAAGTGACGTAATCAATAGTCTCGAGGTCAGGACTGCTCAAATCACGGCACCTCTGCTCTGGAGGTCAGCCTCGTCCTATGTGCACTCATACCGGGCGAATTGCCTGAATCAGCTTAACACAGGGGTTAAGACACTGCTGGCGAGATTCTTTGTCTGCCGCGCGTGGAGTAAAACTTCTCCTGGCCAATGTAGAAAATGCGAAAAAGCAATTAGGGTTGTCTTGCGGACCCGATGTGAAAAGGTGATGGAAAGGATAAAGTGAAGCTTAATCGGTATGTCCAGTAGTCTCACGGCGAGAGCTACTCAAACCGCGGCACCTCTGCTCTGGAGGCCGGACACGTCCGATATACACCTATACTGGTGAAATATGCCTAAGGCGGCTTAAACCAGGGGTGAAACTTGATGGCTACTCATGTACCAGTACCTCCGCTCTAGAGGTCGGTCACGTCCTAAACATCCCCATACTGGGATAATACGCCTAAACCGGCTCAACCCAGGGGTGAAACTTACTAGTGGCGAGGATTTGTCCTTCTGGACAAAAGCTCCGTTCTGGTCACATCTAGGAAGGGTAGCGGCCACGACCACAAAATGCTGAAGTCGGAGACACTGGACCAGGGAAGTCTGAAAAGAAGAAGAAAAAGAAGAGTATCTGAAAAATGTAAAATTTATAATCAAGGACATGAATGGATCACTGCTGGACAACTATGAAGAACTGTTGAAAATACGATTCATATGGGTGGCTGAATGGCATGATTAGTGTTCTAGTCTCTCTCATGGAGAAGGCCGAGGGTTTGAATCTGGCAGGAGGCGCCCCAGTCACCCAGCTGTAGAAATGGGCACTTCTTCTGGATCTGGGAAAGGAAAGGTAGAGAGGTGCTGATAGTAAGTCAAGGTCTCTAACACCATATCATCTAGATGCTTCCTTGGCATACCAGGGATTACCTTTACATCGTACGTACTTCCGGTGCCATTAAACGTCACATAGGGCTTACATTGTAGTTCACTGCAGTTGTTTTTCTGTTACTGTAAAGTTTTTCACCGTCGTCAAAGGATCTTATGTCCACTAATTTAGTTTACATCAGCAGTGCTATATTTAGAGTTTCACGTGGTTGCCCTCTTCTGCTTTGTTCTGTTGTGCAAACTTTGATAGCTTTTTTTTTTTTATTCTCGGATTGTTTCTTCTCATCATGTGGTCGATATATGTCCATCTCCTTTTTCTGATCACTGATAAGACAGGTTATTATAATCATCATCATCATCATCATCGTCGTCGTCGTCTTTCGCTCCCTTGAGCACATAGACCACGGATAAAGGCTCTCCAGTCATCCTTGTTCTTAGAATTATTCTCTACTTCCTTCCATGTCTATCCCTTGTCTCTGAGCACTGTCATAATTTTTCTTCTCCAAGTAAGTCTAGGTCTTCTTCGTTTTCTATTTCCTTGAGGATTCCATGTCAGTGCCTGTCTTGCTATGCTGGTGTTGGATTTCCTCAGGGCGAGGCCAATCCACCTCCATTTCCTTGACATGATTTGTAGGTTCATAGGTTCTTGTCCCGCCCTTTACCAGACCTCCTCGTTCCTGATCTAGTCCTGCCATTTAATGTTTAAAATCCTCCTCAAGCAGTAGTTCATGAATGTTTGTATCCTGTGTTCAATTACCTTGATCATAACCCATGTCTCCGAACCATATAGCAGGACAGTTTTTACGTTTATATTGAAAAGCCCAATTTTGGTTTTACTCTTAGCTTCATATAATTCAGGCGGTTCTAAGGACTGTTATAGCTGGAGGTGGGGTGGGGGATACGCTCTCCACTTCAATGAAATGTTTCCAAGGCGTGCGTCTCAAATAGCCTCTGATAGTCAAGTCCAGCTCCTGGCCTTCTCGTGGCAGAACTGTTCAAACTGACAGGAAAAGGGGCGAGGGCGAATATCTGGCGCCTGAAAACCAGATACTTAGGGTAGATGAGTGGCATGTTTGGTAGCTCATCTACCGCTGCTGGCGAGATTCTTCAGCTGCCGTGCGTGGAGTGGGGCTCCTCCCGGCCAGTGAAGAAAGGTGCGAATGGGGTTGCCGCGCTGCACCACTGTGGAAAAGGTGAAAGAAAGGATTAAGTGACGTAATCAATAGTCTCGAGGTCAGGACTGCTCAAATCACGGCACCTCTGCTCTGGAGGTCAGCCTCGTCCTATGTGCACTCATACCGGGCGAATTGCCTGAATCAGCTTAACACAGGGGTTAAGACACTGCTGGCGAGATTCTTTGTCTGCCGCGCGTGGAGTAAAACTTCTCCTGGCCAATGTAGAAAATGCGAAAAAGCAATTAGGGTTGTCTTGCGGACCCGATGTGAAAAGGTGATGGAAAGGATAAAGTGAAGCTTAATCGGTATGTCCAGTAGTCTCACGGCGAGAGCTACTCAAACCGCGGCACCTCTGCTCTGGAGGCCGGACACGTCCGATATACACCTATACTGGTGAAATATGCCTAAGGCGGCTTAAACCAGGGGTGAAACTTGATGGCTACTCATGTACCAGTACCTCCGCTCTAGAGGTCGGTCACGTCCTAAACATCCCCATACTGGGATAATACGCCTAAACCGGCTCAACCCAGGGGTGAAACTTACTAGTGGCGAGGATTTGTCCTTCTGGACAAAAGCTCCGTTCTGGTCACATCTAGGAAGGGTAGCGGCCACGACCACAAAATGCTGAAGTCGGAGACACTGGACCAGGGAAGTCTAGATAGGCAACCACCTCTCACCCGACTAGGATGTATGCGTTTCCTAATCACGCTGAGGTTTTCCGGTGAGAAAGTCCAACGCTGGACTGGATGGGCAACCACCTCTCACCCGGCGGTGATACACGGGTATCCCAAAACACGACGAGGTTTTCCGGTGAGAAAGTCCAACTCTAGCCTGGATGGGCAACCACCTCTTACCCAGCGGAGATATATTGATATCTAAAACACGTCGAGGTTTTCCGGTGAGAAAGTCCAGCTCTAAACTAGTGCAACGAAAGCCACGGTGTCACGCAATCCCGCTTCTGAGACCCACCAAGAATACAGGCTCAAGCCATACGATACTCTGAACCCCCTGTGGTCCTCTCGTGGATCTCGTGTGGTCCTTTCGCGGACCACGGGACCTATCGAGTACCACAGTAGGATGACGGGGCGGTCTTGGTGGTAGAAGCGAACGAAGAAGAAGAAGATATCATTCAGGGCAGTGACCTTTTTCTTATATATATATATATATATATATATATGCCTTTGGATGTAAATGCTACAGAAGAATCCTTCAAATATCATGGACACACACATACACACACACAAAACAAATATATCCATGCTACAAGAACTTAATATTGAAGAAGGCTGGCTAGTAAAGAGGATTAAAGAGAGAAAACTTAAATATTTTGGACACATTAAACGTTATGATAATTTAGAGAAGACCGTCTTGGAAGGGTACATAAAGAAAGAGAGGAAGACCAAGGCGAAGATGGCTGCAAGACATCGTTGATAATCTGCAAATGGATGCATCAGCAGCAGGGCATCTTGCTTACAACCGAGAGGCCTACAAGAGAGCCTGGGTCGACCCAGCCTCTAAAAATGGGTACCTGAGAATCTGGAAAGGTAAATGATGGCCAGGCATGATACTGACCACATCACACTTTCATTTGCCTGTTGCCTTGGAAATAAGGGCCCTAACACCGTATCCCCAATATGCCTTAATGGCATAGAAAATGGGATTGTACCTTACCTTCGTGACCTACATCTGAAAGTGATATTGCAGTCTTCCTGTGACGATTCGCGACGGAAACACTCTTTGGAAGAAAGATGAAAAATCTCCACACCCTAATCATACTGATGGTCATTTGTTCACGTAATTTAATTTTAAAACATTTAAGTAAATATATCGGTTTATGTAAATAAACTTGTCATCTCTTTCTAATGGACATGGAAAAATTACCTTTAAGTGAACGGGAGACAACCACTGAATTGTTGTTTCAGGTTCATACAAGTTTAAGTCCCCTCAGTGTCCATTGTGTCCGGGTCGGCAAGCAGCTATCACAAACATGGACATGTTTGGTGGACATGATCACTGCTTTCTTGATAGGAGAGACTCGGTCGGCAACTTTTATTCTGCAAAAAATGGATTGGATTCATGTGTATAGCTAAGAAATGAACTCATGTTCTTGTTCTTCCATCTCCATGGAACTGCCAACCGGCGTTCTTTGCACCCGATGCGTTGAAGTCGTTGAGACACAGAACCGTGTCGGATTGGGAGCGGGTTATGGTGGATGCTTTTAAAGTCCTCGAGTGGAGCGAGAAGGCGGGGTGGGGGGTGCAATACTTCTTTAGCAGGTTCCACCGTTATGGGGTCTGCGACGATCCCTGTCCCATAGGCAGGCTTGTTGGGGGGGGGGGGGTTACCAACGGAGAGGTGGAACAGGGTCTTGGTCAGCTATAGTTCGCCAACCCTAACGCCAGGTATGGGTTGCCGACAGCCCAATCGGACAGCGTCTCCACCCCCACAATTGTGAGAGATAACAGCGATGACGACTGCGGTAATGCTGGTTCTCACAAGGGGGATGCAAAAGAGCTAAATGTTGAATTTTTCGTCTATTTTTCGTGTTTTTATCTGTTGTGCTGTTTTTGTATGTGATCCTTGAAAAAGGCTTCTGCTCAAATATTGGATTGTTGTGTGTTACTCACTTAGATGTACTCATCTTACTTTCTGCCCTTCTTATTTCTGTCCACTTTTATCTTTCTTTCTTTCTTTCTTTCTTTCTTTCTTACGAGCAGTAAAGCTCATTAGTGACAAAGATCAAGCACAAACAACTAACCATCACAAACGTATCAAAATACTACCTCTTAAGAACAGGTTCCTCTTCAACAAAGCCAAGTTAGTACATCAAATTCTTTTACGGCATGCCCCGCCTTATCTATGGAACCTGTTTAAATTTAGCCCAAAGTGCAGCCAACGCTTGAACAACATATGTCTTCCAAAACCTAGACTTGATCTTTACAAGAAATGCTTTAGTTATTCTGCTGCTCATCTTTGGAATACCCTCCCATCCTATATAAAAAATATGAATTATACTCCTTCCTACAACTACAAGCTATCCCAGTATCTATTTGATGTCGACTACATGCCTCCATGAATTATAAAACTTAAAAGTTATCTTAAGCTGCTCTTACAGACACCGAATACAGTTAATTGTTTTCTGTATAGTCCCGAAAATTTTGTTTAGTAGATAGTCATTTATAATGTATGTAGTTACTTCTATACTGAGTGAATGTTTAAGAGTGAAACGTAAATGTTATATTTTATTTTATGTCTCTCAGCTTCAATGTTAGTTATGTTTGTTATATGAACAGCATATTTGTAGAATGTCTGGAATAGAGTGAAAGATGTATGATAAAGGGCAGAATGTCAGACGGGCCTGCGTGCCCAATTCTTAACCCTTTTGAAATAAAGATCAATCAATCAATCAATCTTTCTTTCTTTTTTTTTATGAAACTGGCCCGTACACCTCCACCTCATAAAAGAACGTAACAATAAAAAATATAACACTGTGAACAATAGTTATTTCACTTACCTAATATTATGTAATAATAGAACTACAAAAATACGATTTTTAAGGGCATGCATCTTTCCCATCGCAACATATGCCTGTGAGACCTGAACACTTAACAAAACAGCTGAGAAACACATAAATGCCTTTGAATGTAAATGCTACAGAAGAGTTTCTTCAAATATCGTGAACACAAAAAAGAACAAATATATCCATACTACAAGAACATAATGAAGAAGGCTGGCTAGTAAGGAAAATTAAACAGAAAACCTTAAATATGCTGGACAAATTAAACGTCATGATAATTTAGAGAAGACCGTCTTGGAAGAGTACTTAATAGGAAAAAAGAAAGAGAGCCGAAGGTGGCTGCAAGACATTGTTGATAATCTGCAAATGGATGCATCAGCAGCAGGGCATCTTGTTTACAACTGAGAAACCTACAGGAGAGCTGCTAGGGAGGCAAAGTTTTGCAAGGACATGTGAATAACTGTCTGAATATTATATAATATTAGCATCATAATGAATGTCATGCGGGCGGCAGTTTGCAGACCCCTACTATGAAATAACAGATTCAATTTCTTACTCCTTGAAATTCTTTAAATCAAAACATTCAGAGTGTATCGACTTTCTGTTACAAAGCTGGATAATGGAGGTATAACTTGTTCTTTTCCACCAAAACTTCCATCATGGCATTTTAAACTGTGCATCTTCATAACAGATTGTTGATCATAATTGTTATGTATTTTCTCGTGTTCAAAACCATGTCGTGTAATGATTTCTGTCAATGAGGTTCATTAAATGGATGAGTCTGGAATTATAAAGATAAATGTAGGAATTATTCTTGACATCCCGTTATTACGTACAAATGATGTGTATATGATTGTATCTAGAAAACAACTAGGAAAGATGGCTGTTTTCTAGATTTCTGGTGTTACATTTAGCGCATAATTTTCTTGTATTTCTTGCATGAGATATGCATCTTACTACTACTACTACTACTACTACTACTACTACTACTACTACTACTACTACTACTACTACTATTACTACTACTACTATTACTACTACTGCTGCTACTGCTGCTACTACTACTACTACTACTACTACTACTACTGCTACTACTACTATTACTACTACTGCTACTACTACTATTACTACTACTACTACTACTACTGCTACTACTACTATTACTACTACTGCTGCTGCTGCTGCTACTACTACTATTACTACTACTACTACTACTGCTACTACTACTATTACTACTACTACTACTACTACTGCTACTACTACTATTACTACTACTGCTGCTGCTGCTGCTGCTACTGCTGCTACTACTACTACTACTACTATACTACTACTACTGCTACTACTACTATTACTACTACTGCTACTACTGCTACTACTACTACTACTACTGCTACTACTATTATACTACTAAAACTATTACTATTACAATTATTGCTACTAGTACTGCTGCCACTACTTTTACTGCGGCTATTACTACAACTACTATTATTAGTACTGCTACTATTACTTTTATTATTACTGCTACTATTATGGATACTCCTGTTACTACAACTACTACTATTACAACTACTACAATTACTGCTAATAGTACTATTACCCTGATTTTACTACGACCATAATTGCTACTAATATTACTACTAATATCATTACTACTAATATTATTACTACTGTTATTACTACTACTAATAGTTAATAACTGCTGTTACTATTATTATCACTACTACTACTACTACTACTACTACTACTACTACTACTACTACTACTACTACAATTATTGCTGCTGGTATTACTACCACTACTATTACTACAACTATTACTACCACTGTTAATACTATTATTATCATTACTATTACTACTATTATTACTGTTATTACTACTACCGTTATGACAACTTTTGTTACTACTACTGCTACTACTGCAAAACACATGTCAACGACGCAACACAACCGACGCCTTTTTGTTTCTTAAAAAAAACAGCGCTGTTTTTTTGGGCTGACTCACTGCAGCGTTATTTATTGCCCGATTTGTTTGTTAGCCTTTCATTTTGCCGGCCCAAATGTGTGCTGTTTATTGGATGAGTTGAATATTTTCTGTTTATTGACTCGTTTAAGTGCTGTTTATTGGTGCATTTAAACTTTTCCTGTTTATTTTTCATTTAAACACGTGCTGTTTATTTTCCATTTAAACTGGTGCTGTTTATTTTCCATTTAAATGTGTGCTGTTTACTGGTTCACTTAAACATGTTCTGTTTAATGGTTCACTTAAATATGTGCTTTTTATTGATTCACGTGAATGTGAGCTGTTTACTGATTCAGTGTTTACTGTTTACTGATTTGCTTAAATGTTTGCTGCTTATTTGTTCACTTAAATACAAAATGTTTTTGTGTGTGTGTGTGCGGTTGACCTGACATGCACTGTCTCTTACTGTTCGAATGAAACCTGTCACCCACTGTCTGAATCAGACACGTGATGCGTTTTCTGATAAGTAAGTATCTGATATTTAATTGATCGTCTGAGGTACAGAAAGATTGATTGTTGAGGTTCATGTAAGAACGATGGCTGTCAGAACCCTGTAATTTTATGTCCTCCTGTTATGGATAAAATTGATCATAAGCCAGTGATACAGATTTAAAAGAGAGCATCAGAAATATAAAAATGACAGACACCTCAGTGAAAAAAAAAAGGGTAGTATACTCCAATGGTTTTCAACTTGTGATCCACTAACCACAAAAGGTTTTTTTTGGGCCACTATTAGGTAGTTCGCCGTTGTGCTGTTGATTTGGCATTAAGTGTTATGTAATGAATAAAAGATACTGCTGCATGAGTAGGGAAGGCTAGAGTAGCATTTCTACAGCCGAGAAACATCTGGAAGGTCAAGGTAATATCCCTAACAACAAAACTTAGACTGTTCAAAATAAACATCAAATCGGTCATGCTGTGTGGAATAGAAACATGGACAGCATCAGCCAAAAGTAACAAGAGACTGCAGACCTTTGTTAACACTCTGCCTAAGGAAGATTCTTCAGACTAGATGGCCAGATAACGTCAGTAATGAAGAGATATGGCAGAAAACAAACCAACCCACAGTGAAAGAAATGATAGTGAAAAGACGTTGGAGATGGATATGACAAACACTTGGAAAGCCCACCACAAACATAACCAGACAGGCTCTCACCTGGAATCCCCAGGGAAAGAGGAAACAAGGAAGACATAGAAACATCTTGAGAAGAAGTATTCAAGCGGAGATAAAATAGAAAAAAAAAAGGACTACACCTGGAGGCAGATAGAAGAAACAGCCCAGGACAGAAATAATTGGAGAGCCCTTGTTGGCGGCGTATACCCCAGATAGGGGTAAAGAAGGTGATTAGGGATGGAAGGATTGAAGAAAAACAATTAAGGATTCATGGCTTTGCAATATCGTATATAAGATGGTGCCTCATAACGTATACGTGGTCCTTGAATATGAAAAGATTGGGAACCACTGGCGCAACAAACCGGCTTTTCGTTATAAGAATATGGAGCTGTTCCCTCTTACTCCAACCAGCTCAGCTGTTAAAAAACAAAAATCGTTACCTCACACCACTGGTGACAGGGAATGCGCCCGTGAATACAGATAAAAGCTTCTGGCAATGCAGTGTACACAAGGAGTCGTTGTACATCCACTTTTCAATGAGTTAACACATGCACTACCAGAAGAAGACTCAAAATATTTCACACACCGATATCAGGGCATTCACTCTTAAGACAACCAGTTTAAAATTCTAAACCTTGCACCACGCAGACAAAAAAGACAAACCTTTATAATAAGCCCATCTGCCTTTCGTTCCCCCTCCCCCAGCGGCAAGGACGGCTTGACCTATATTTTGTTTAGCTGGTGTTTTGAAATTCTGAATCTTAAAAGGGGGGGGGGACGAAACAAAAAAATTATATACAGTTATTTTATTTTTAATTTACATACAAACCCAAGTCAGCATTCCAGAAAACGAGAAACATCTTGTGCAACAGATCTATATCAATGATAACAAAATTCCAAGCACTTAAATGTTACATCGAGCCAATTTTGTTTTATGGATGTGAAGCATGGTCCATGAATAAGAGAGTACAGCGAGAAATGGAGGCCGTGGAAATGTGGTTCATAAGAAGGATGTTGAAGGTACGATGGACAGCCAAGAAAACTAACGAAGAAGTCTTAAGAGAGGCTGGAGTTAAAAGGCAAATTACAGCAAAGATCAGAGACAGACAAGTGAGATTTGTAGGACGTTTTCTGAGAAGAGGGAAATTGGAACATATTGTGGCAACTGGAAAAATTGAGGGAAGAAGAGATAGAGGAAGACAGAGAGAGAGAGAGAGAAGTTACTGGATGGGTTGTCTTTGTGGCTAGGAAGAAAGTCACCGGCGGATCTCATAATCAAGTCTAAAGACAGGGAATTGTGGAGAGAAATGATCGCCTACGCCACGCGGCATGGCACTTGATTGATTGATTGATTGACAAACCCATGCATGAGGTTCAGAGGATAAGATTTTTTTTAATGGATTAAACGATTACGACAGAAAAACCTCTCAAACCGAATAAAAGAAAGATGGACACTTGGACAAACAGGCAAACAGCATGAAGGACAGATACCTGCAGAGGATGTGTTTTTATTTATTTCCTTTGTTTATTTTAGTCTCACGAACGCGCTCCAAACAGGAAGTGACGTGCCCTCGCGTGTGGCTGCATACAGGGCAGGTTAAAATTAGGAGCAGGACCTGGAATACAGAAACAACACCGGGCCCTATGTCTCCGCATACCAGCACGTATAAGTAATAGACGCTTTGTTGCGATCACAAGTCGTACCTTCGGCCAAAGGTGAGAAGACCTGTTTGCAGGTATTAGTCTGGTTACAGATAGGTAAGGTATCCTATTTCCCCCCCCCCCCCCGCAAGAATTTCTCCCACCAGGGAAGAAAAATATACTATTTTCTGTATTAGCCATCTTCTTTGCCTCCCCCAACACC
Organism: Achatina immaculata; assembly: GCA_009760885.1. Classification (NCBI taxonomy): domain Eukaryota; kingdom Metazoa; phylum Mollusca; class Gastropoda; order Stylommatophora; family Achatinidae; genus Lissachatina; species Lissachatina immaculata. The sequence continues at coordinate 2,177,368 of CM019715.1, read as the reverse complement.
CCTTCCCTTACAATTCCCTCATGAAATAAAGAAACTAAGATTATACTATTTCACGTACTAACCCTCTTCTCTCTCCTCCCCCACCCCCAAGCCATCAGTGTCTCCGCCAGGAAAAAAGAACATTTTATGCCCTAAAGCACTCCCCCACCCCCCCCCACCCCGTGTCAGGAAACAAAAATATACTATTTTCATATTTTAGCCCTCTTCCTTCCCTCCCGCTCAGTCTCTCTGCTGTAAATCTTGTTGGTGCAAATTTACATTTATTATTATTATTATTATTATTATTATTATTATTGAGAGGAATATATTTTCTCAGGATGGTTACAGACCAACAATCCTTGGCAATGTAGTAGCTTATTCGAGGCCAGCCTAGCTCCCCTATCATGACGGCCAACCCAGGTCCTTCCCCTCTCTGCTATATTGCGGCCTGCATGACATTAATTATGATGCTAATATTACATAATATTCAGTCAGTCATTTACATGTCCCTTGCAAAACGTGTATGTTAATTATGCATAAATCCTGAGCATTTAATCAATGCACAATACATTGATATGCAGTACACATCACCAAGTCTGAAATTAAGGACACAGCATTTTAATCTCACCGTACGCCACACCAACACATACAACTAACACTGACATCAACATGACATCAAGTCAGGTGTCATTATAATGGTAATTCGGCATGGTATCATGTGATAATGTCTTCTCAAGTTGCAATATTGAAAACCTGATGGGCCTTGGTTCCGGGCTCTTGGCCCTACACTACGAGTGTAAAGTGCAGCGGCACATATTGCACGCTGCCATGACACACCTCTACATAACCAACCGCGTTGCTGCAGCACAAGATCAATCTACATGAAAGCATAATGGCAAATCAAACATGATGCCCATCCACTATACCTATATCTCACACTGAAAATCATGTCCATTTTGATATATAAATACAGAAACCTACATCACAGCTTATTGCACAACTACATAGTCCACACCACATGAGGTGGGAACGGGAAGTATATAGCCATCGATCACCATAATACACAGGAATTTACAGCACACCCATAGGCACAACTAAACAAGACACTGCCCGGCCATTGCCTCTGTCTACACTGATTCAAGCCAATGTTTCAATATGTATATCCCCGAAACCGACAACAAATCACGTGGACGATGACTCTTCGGTCACGGTCGTACACCCCTCGATCTAAGCGTGTATCGGCCACACTGCCAGGGAGAGAAAAATAAACTGTTTCATTTATAACCCTCTTCTCTATCTCTTCTCATTTGTCTCTTCCCCCCCCCCCCTCCCCCAAACCTCCTTTTTTCCCTTTAGCAATAATCATTAATTGATTTTTTATGAACAAATGTCGAGTCCAAACAAAGATCTTCCTAGACAACCAGCCCTAGAAACTAGTGAAACATTTCAAGCACCCATGTACCATAATATCATCCTCAGGGACAATTGACGCTGAGATCGAGAACAGATGCAAGAAAGCAAATCAGATTATTGGACACATGACTCCTTTACTGAAAATCAAATACATCACAACAGAAACAAAAAGAGCACTGTACAACACAATTTTCCTGCCATCTCTGTGCTATCAATGCCAAACATGGACACTAACAGCCAAGAACAAAAGAAAAATTATCACAACAGAAATGAGATGTTTAAGGAGAATACTAAATGTGACAAGAATAGACCAAATAAGAAATGACACCATCAGAGCAAAGGTTGGAGTAACACCAGTATTACACTATATCCAGAAACAGCAAGTCAAATGGTTTGGCCATGTTACACGGTTACCACCTGACAGCATACCACAGACAACATTCACACTAAGATTTGTAGGTAACAGAGGAAGAGGCCGCCCAGGTCGGAGATGGATAGAGGAAATTACAGAAGCATTAAATATCCCATTATATGAAGCAAATGGTCGAGCCCTATCAAGACGTCTATTTGTCTCCTCAACACTGAAAGGCATATGAGGAAGGAGGCAAGACAAGATAAGATAAGATAAGACAAGACAAGACCAAGACAAGACAAGACAAGATAAAATAAGATAAGACAAGATAAGATACGACAATACAATACAAGACAATATAAGATACGACAAGACAAAATAAGATAAGACAAGACGAGATAAGATACGATAAGACGAGATAAAACAAGACAAGACAAGACAAATGTCGACTCAGAAAATCTAGTAGATTACGATTGTTGCTGGTTGTAGATATAACTGAGAAGAGCCCTTCTGACCGCTCTCGTCTATGTACAAGAGATCATGAGCCGGGCCTGCTGCTATAACAGTTTCAACTCATGCACTGTAAAAGAATAACCGAGAGAAGGAACTGCTGTATGAGGAGATGGCACACGATGATGCTGAAGTTCTACAGCATAGTCCTTTGTAACTTAGAATCATTAATATAATTATGCACGTGTTTTAGTTATAAAGGTTAACATTAAATAAGAAGAGAAAAGTTAAATAGGAAACTTAAAGAACGGGATAGAAACCCTGTTCCCACGACACAAATGATAGACCATCACGATTGGACATTGACGTTCTACAGCACTAAACTATCGGGTTAAGACTCTGGAACCAGTCCACGAGCATACCAGACCTAATGGAACAGTTTCTAATGGTAGAGCTGAATTACCGAGTGGTCAGTTGAAAACAAAAAAACAAAAAACAAACGGGACACCAAGAACAAAAGAGAGAGTGGACACACAGAGAGACAGATAGGAAGAAAGGAGGAAGATGGAGTTCAGGACGAGAGGTAGTTTAGGTCCGACAGAAGAAATGCTTTCAATTAGAAAGTGATTATTAGTTTTAAAAAAAAAGGTAACCCTGTCATGCCTTAGAGGCACATAGGGATATGGTGTTAGTGCCCATATTTTCCTTGACCTGTCACCACACTAGAGGGTGATATGGTCAGTATCACGCCTGGCTGCCTTTCCTTCCCCAACTCCAGAAGAAGTCAGGTACCCATTTCTACAGCTGGGTGACTGGGGTGCCTCCGGCCAGATTCGAATCCCCGACCTTCGCCATGAGAGAACAGTGCACTAACCACTTCGCCACTCAAATTATTAGTTCTGCTGGTGAAATGTAGATTTGATATTTTGGAACTTTATATGAAAAATGCTTTTGGAGTTGCCATAATGTGATACCCGTGAACTTCGTTTGATGAGAATTAAAAGTGATCTACAGTTTGACTCAATAACGAACAATATGGAGCTTTCTTATGACTATGTGTATTAAGAGTTCAGTCTTGTGGCAATACATATAGTAACACATGGAGTTACGTTCAGTCTTGTAACAATACATACAGTAACACATGGAGTTACGTTCAGAGCTTCTGAAATATCGAATAAAAAAAACAAGACGTACTAATGCATTCATAAATCGAAAAGATGGCCGTCGCCATCGCTCAAGATCCTGCAATATCAATGATCCAACTGGCAGAATTATAAAGGACAGAATTATGAAGGACAGCAATATAAGACGGTATTAATCACTTCGAGCAATCTTCAATATATAAAAATTCGAACTTCTCAGCATTACGAAAGAACAGTAAATATTACAACCTCTCAACATTATAATGACCGCATGCTTCATAACAGCCATCAGTTCATCACTGTATAAATAACAACAGAACAATATTATAATTCCTTGCTTGCAGCTGTTGCGTATTTTATGTCGCCGAGCAGTTCTTTAGAGAATCTGATTCGTGAATTCGGTTGTTTGTATGTGTGGGGGCAGAGTCCTGTGTGTATAGGTATGTGTGTGTGTGTGATAGAATCTATGTGTGCTGGTGGATGTTTCGGTGGCACAAGAGCGTGATCTTAATTTACAGCCTGGTAAAAATTTATAATGGCTTTTCTGTCGCCAGCAGCGTAAATGTAAACATTCCTCCTATTCTCTGACTCTGGCGTGTACTTCTCGCATTCCGTACATACCAGCCCAGATCTCTGCGTATCAGTTCCAACAGTTAGGTATGCCAATGATATGTAGCGCTGCTATGTCGGCCTAGTTGTGGATTATAATCTGAGTTTAAGAAATGTGTGTGGTTTTGGGGGGTGGGGGGGGGGGGAATTGAAGTATGAAGAATTGGGCACGCAGGCCCGTCTGACATTATGCCCTCCATCACTACTCATCCTTCGTTCTTATTACACATTCAGTTTAGTGCAGGCATTCATTCATTCATCTTTCCGAGTCGCTGCGTCTCACTACCGCAGACAAGACTTGTCCCTCTCAGTTCTTAGACTTCTCTTGCCGGTTGTCCATTCCGGTGGCTGGTAGGTTGTCCCGTCACCTTAGTCTTGGTCTGCCTCTTGGTCTGTCTCCGTTTATCACTTCTGTATAACTATTTTTGTCTGTCTGTTCTCGTCCATCCTCTCTAAGTGTCCGAGCCATCCCAATCTGTTTGGTTTTATTTTTAAATAATGGCAGTTTTGTACTTTTCATAAGTGGAGACTGAAATCGTGTGTTGATTTCTTTGTTATTTCTACACTTTCCATTCTTGTGATATAGGATCTCTAACTGGTCCACACAACAAAAAAAAAAATTCATCTCAAGATTCTGTTTTCAAAGATCTGTAGCTGTGCTTCATCTTGTTTTGTAGTGCTCCATGTTTCTGACCGATACATTGACAACTGGTCTAATCTGTGTCTTGTTTTGTTTGCTGTTGTGGGACATGATTTTTTTATTACAACAAGTGTCTAAGTGTTGTTTCCTGCTTGCATCATAGCTCTAGTTTCTTCTCTCATGATGTTGAAGATACTGAATAATGCCCCCAGGTATTTATATGATATTCTAGTGAGTGAGTGAGAGTGTGGGTGAGTGAGTGAGTGAGTGAGTGAGTGAGTGAGTGAGTGAGTGAGAGTGTGAGTGAGTGAGTGAGCGTGTGAGTGAGTGAGAGAGTGAGTGAGTGAGTGAGTGAGTGAGTGAGTGAGTGAGAGTGTGGGTGTGAGTGAGTGAGTGAGTGAGTGAGTGAGTGAGTGAGTGAGTGAGAAATTTACTACAGAGGACAGATATAAACAGGTACTGGTTGTGAGTGATAGAGAGACAGGCGGACAATTAGCCAGACAGGCCGACAGACGAACATAAACAAACAGACAGACTGACAGAGAGTGACAGATAGAAAGAGATGCAGACAAACAATAACGAAAGCATGAACTGGTAGAGGGTAACAGACAGAGAGATAGAAATACAGATATAGACAGACATGGACAGATAGACAGACATAGACAGGGATTTAAAGAGCTCAGGATCTCCTCATTCTTCTTCTTCCTGGAACTGTGAGCTGGTTTTCTTTGTAGTCGATGCGTTGAAGATGTTGAGGCACAACACCGTGCCAGATGGAGAGCGGGTTATGGCGGCCATTTTCTCAGCCCATGGGCGAAGCTAAAGGAGCGGGGGGTGGGGGTGTGCAACATTTGTTCAGCAGGCTCCACCCATTAGTCAGGCCAAGCCCTTTTATTGATGTATCAACGGAGAAGAGGGACAGGGTCTTGCCCAGCTGTGGTTGGCCAACCCTGATGTCAGGATGTCAGGATGCCAGCAATGGGTTGTCAGGACGGACGGCGTCTCCACCTTTGGAAGATAAGGTCCAAGAGATAACAGACGGGTTCTGTGGCACTTGGATGGATGGATGGATGGATGGATGGATGGATGGATGGATGGATGGATGGATGGATGGATGGATATACCAACTAACAAACATAGTGCAGGTGAACTGATACTTACTGCAGTACACCTCCATGTGAATAGTTTAAAAAAAACATGATGACGGCCATTCTGTCCCTATCTCTGATTATTTCTATTCCCGCATGCGTCTCACTACCGCAGACAAGACTTGTCCCTCTCAGTTCTTAGACTTCTCTTGCCGGTTGTCCATTCCGGTGGCTGGTAGGTTGTCCCGTCACCTTAGTCTTGGTCTGCCTCTTGGTCTGTCTCCGTTTATCACTTCTGTATAACTATTTTTGTCTGTCTGTTCTCGTCCATCCTCTCTAAGTGTCCGAGCCATCCCAATCTGTTTGGTTTTATTTTTAAATAATGGCAGTTTTGTACTTTTCATAAGTGGAGACTGAAATCGTGTGTTGATTTCTTTGTTATTTCTACACTTTCCATTCTTGTGATATAGGATCTCTAACTGGTCCACACAACAACAAAAAAAAATTCATCTCAAGATTCTGTTTTCAAAGATCTGTAGCTGTGCTTCATCTTGTTTTGTAGTGCTCCATGTTTCTGACCGATACATTGACAACTGGTCTAATCTGTGTCTTGTTTTGTTTGCTGTTGTGGGACGGGATTTTTTTATTACAACAAGTGTCTAAGTGTTGTTTCCTGCTTGTATCATAGCTCTAGTTTCTTCTCTCATGATGTTGAAGATATTGAATAATGCCCCCAGGTATTTATATGATATTCTGGTGAGTGAGTGAGAGTGTGGGTGAGTGAGTGAGTGAGTGAGTGAGTGAGTGAGTGAGTGAGTGAGAGTGTGGGTGAGTGAGTGAGTGAGCGTGTGAGTGAGTGAGAGTGTGAGTGAGTGAGTGAGTGAGTGAGTGAGTGAGTGAGAGTGTGGGTGTGAGTGAGTGAGTGAGTGAGTGAGTGAGTGAGTGAGTGAGTGAGTGAGTGAGAAATTTACTACAGAGGACAGATATAAACAGGTACTGGTTGTGAGTGATAGAGAGACAGACGGACAATTAGCCAGACAGGCCGACAGACGAACATAAACAAACAGACAGACTGACAGAGAGTGACAGATAGAAAGAGATGCAGACAAACAATAACGAAAGCATGAACTGGTAGAGGGTAACAGATAGAGAGATAGAAATACAGATATAGACAGACATGGACAGATAGACAGACATAGACAGGGATTTAAAGAGCTCAGGATCTCCTCATTCTTCTTCTTCCTGGAACTGTGAGCTGGTTTTCTTTGTAGTCGATGCGTTGAAGATGTTGAGGCACAACACCGTGCCAGATGGAGAGCGGGTTATGGCGGCCATTTTCTCAGCCCATGGGCGAAGCTAAAGGAGGGGGGGGGGGGGGTGTGCAACATTTGTTCAGCAGGCTCCACCCGTTAGTCAGGCCAAGCCCTTTTATTGGGTGTATCAACGGAGAAGAGGGACAGGGTCTTGCCCAGCTGTGGTTGGCCAACCCTGATGTCAGGATGTCAGGATGCCAGCAATGGGTTGTCAGGACGGACGGCGTCTCCACCTTTGGAAGATAAGGTCCAAGAGATAACAGACGGGTTCTGTGGCACTTGGATGGATGGATGGATGGATGGATGGATGGATGGATGGATGGATGGATGGATGGATGGATGGATATACCAACTAACAAACATAGTGCAGGTGAACTGATACTTACTGCAGTACACCTCCACGTGAATAGTTTAAAAAAAACATGATGACGGCCATTCTGTCCCTATCTCTGATTATTTCTATTCCCGCATGTGTTTTACCCGGATTGCCTTCGGCTGATAAATGTTCAGGTGTCCTACTCGTTGACGCACTGGCCACCGACAAAACAGTGGTTATCAAGTTTTTTTCTGATTAGAAACATTGCCTCTATAAACATCAAAGGCTGAAAAAAAAAATCATAGCCCATAGAAACATATTAATAAATAAACTATTGATCTAAACCTTACACATTAAATTTAACGAGAAGATGTTATATTAGCAAAGTCTTTATTCTACTTCTATAATTGAATTAACGGTGTTAACTGTACTGTAATATATATATATATATATATATTGTTAGGTGATCTAAGGTTTATATTTTATGGACAAAATTTACGGCTGTCTAAATCAGGGATGTTACTTACCATCTTGTGCTCTCTCCCCGGGAAAGGTTGGCTGTTATTGTCCTCTAACTTTGCTCTGTCCTTCGTTTTCACAGTGCACCCAGTCAAAAACCATGTTGTCCACCCATATATAAAACCATGTTGTCCACCAATATATAAAACCATGGTGTCCACCAATATATAAAACCATGGTGTCCACCAATATATAAAACCATGTTGTCCACCAATATATAAGACCATGTTGTCCACCAATATATAAAACCATGGTGTCAATCAATATATAAAACCATGTTGTCCGCCAATATATAAAACCATGTTGTCCGCCAATATATAAAACCATGTTGTCCACCAATATATAAAACCATGTTGTCCATCAATATATAAAAACATGTTGTTCACCAATATATAAAACCATGTTGTCCATCAATGTATAAAACCATGTTGTCCGCCAATATATAAAACCATGTTGTCCATCAATATATAAAAACATGTTGTTCACCAATATATAAAACCATGTTGTCCATCAATGTATAAAACCATGTTGTCCGCCAATATATAAAACCATGTTGTCCGCCAATATATAAAACCATGTTGTCCACCAATATATAAAACCATGTTGTCCACCAATATATAAAACCATGTTGTCCATCAATTTATAAAACCATGTTGTCCACCAATATATAAAACCATGTTGTCCGCCAATATATAAAACCATGTTGTCCATCAATATATAAAACCATGTTGTCCACCAATGTATAAAACCATGTTGTCCACCAATGTATAAAACCATGTTGTCCGCCAATATATAAAACCATGTTGTCCACCAATATATAAGACCATGTTGTCCACCAATATATAAAACCATGTTGTCCATCATTATATAAAACCATGTTGTCCATCATTATATAAAACCATGTTGTCCATCATTATATAGGACCATGTTGTCCACCAATATATAATACCATGTTGTCCACCAATATATAAAACCAATACCGGTCCTCCGTAGCTAAATCGCTAATATGCACTTCGAAGTGCAGGGCCACCTGGAAGACCGCGGGTTCAACTCCAGAGCGAGAAAAAAAAGCAGCAACTCACAAGATCTCTGAGAATCATGACCAAGAGGGGCCCACCCACCCCCTCCGCCCCCCCCCCCTCTTAGAGTGTCAGGAGTTTAACAGGGCCGAAACACCTGTACTTGGGGGTAAGGGGGAAGTACTTCCTCTGATGATCTGAAGGAGCTGTGTTGTTGTTCCACTCTCTACAGCAGAGAGTTTCCTGCACTTTGGTTTCGTCGGTTCTTCTCAGAGAGTGAATTGTTCCAGTTTTATTCTTCCATGGCGTACCCACCAGTAACAGCCACACGGGGGGTGGGGAAGGGTGGGGAAGGGTGAGGGTGGGGAAGGGTGGGGGTGGAAGGACACGACACACGCGGTAGTAGGACAGCTATTACCAAACTTACTTCTTTTCTAGTATTACTGTCCACAACACAAAAAGGAATGAGAAAACTAATTATGTCAGTCCGTAAGAACAGCGAAGAGCAGAACCTCTATCTTAATGCAAAGAAAACTAAATTTATGACAACTGACAAAACAAACAAGGCAGCTGAAATGTATATCAATGAGGAAAAACTGGAAGAAGTGGAGAGTTTTGAATATCTTGGATCACTGCTAACTAACAATGGAGATACAATGAGGGATATTAAAAGGAGGATATCTATCGCTCTTAAAAAAGAAGAAAGAAAAAGAAAACAAAGAAGCTGTGGAGAGGAACAGACAGAACTATAAAAATTAAGATTTTTAAGGGCCTGCATCTTTACCATCGCAACATATGCCTATGAGACCTGAACACTTAACAAAACAGCTGAGAAATACATAAATGCCTTTGAATGTAAATGCTACAGAAGAGGTCTTCAGATATCGTGGACACAAAAAAGAACAAATATATCCATACTACAAGAACTTATTATTGAAGAAGGTTGGCTAGTAAAGAGGATTAAACAGAGAAAACTTAAATATTTTGGACACATTAAACGTCATGATAATCTAGAGAAGACCGTCTTGGAAGGGTACATAATGAGAAAAAGAGAGGAAGACCAAGGTGAAGATGGCTGCAAGACATAGTTGATGATCTGCAAATGGATGCATCAGCAGCAGGGCATCTTGCTCACAACCGAAAGGCCTACAGGAGAGCTGTTAGGGTGGCAAAGTTCCGCAAGGGACATGCAAATGACTGACTTACCTCTTGTGCTTGTTTTCTCGTTCTGCTCCAGAGCACAGACATGGACATTGAGTTGTCCGTCGAGCAGGGACAGCATAGTTATGTGGAGCAATCTAACCTGATCTGACCTTCTCTTCTATCCTACCTCCTCTCGATGCTCTTAGTAATACGCTGTTGGGGGTTCTTCGTTTTACGAGCTAAAGTAGTAGTAATAGGTATGGTCCTTGAATGGACAGTTCTCGCCAAGACACTTATTATCCGTTCAGAGACTTGAGGTAATCCGCTGTAACCCACTCACCGTCCGACACGAAACTTTTCTTCCAGATCATAACTTCATCAGCTGCAGAGAGCTGGAAAACTGGAAACTGTAAAGGGCATATCTCCATTCCTGCCTTATTACAATCAGGACATGCCCATACATGTTCGACCTTTGACATCAGGATTTCCTTCAATGTTTTTAGAGAAATGATTCCAGTGTTTGTGCTGGTTGTGTACTGCATGTGTTCCAGCATTTAGCTGGGGTTTGAACCCACTGCCCTTGGCTACATGTAACTCAGTGAATCGTGCGTGATGGGTGCTTTGGGGGAAGTTATTTTGCTATTGTTCCTAGAATTGTTTGATGGGTTTGTATAAATGCGATTTGTTCATTTTGTATAAATGCGATTTGTTCATTTTGTATAAATGCGATTTGTTCATTTTGTATAAATGCGATTTGTTCATTTTGTATAAATGCGATTTGTTCATTTTGACGAGGCCCTCCGGTCTGACCCTTGCTGGTAGCTGGTAGCTGGTAGCTGGTTGCTGGTAGCTGGTTGCTGGTTGCTGGTTGCTGGTAGCTGGTTGCTGGTAGCTGGTCAGCCTGGTCGTTTCTATCGACTCTGGCATGGCCCGGACAATTTTTGTGATGTTTTTTATGTGCGATTTACCAGTTACTTCTAGCCGTACACATCTTAAGCCTTTGTGTTTCACTTTTCTCGGTAGACTTTGAGAGTCAGTAGTGATGGTGGTTAGATGCGTTTTCTGGGTCATTACCCATTTTAATGCTTGTATGTTGGCCTCTGTTTCTATCCGCATGTTTGAGCAGGAGTTTAAGTTCCGGCCACGGGTCTGAGTGCTGTATCTCCTGGGTATGCTGCCAAACACCATCCGCTTCCAACTCCCATGCTCACAGATCCGTCTGTATAAATGATTACATCCTCGTGAGTTGTGTGTTTGGAAATAAGTTCGTTTATTTCATTTTGTGTTTTTTTTTCTCCGCCCATTTTCGATATTTTCTTGAAAGGGTTATGTGTACTTTACTGACATTTTGGTGGGCCTCGCTGCGAGTACTCCATTCATGTTCGGTTGAGATATGTTGTGGATCAGCAACTATAGTTACCGATTCTTCCGTTTCAGCCATCCATGATTTGCTTCTTTTTTATTCTTGATCCTTCGACCATGTCAACGTTTTTATGGAGAGAGCGGTTTTTATTGCTACTATTTCTGAGCAGCTGCAGAGAATATAAGTTCGCAATTTCAGACAGACTAGCCAGAACGCGCACTTTCAAGTTACCTTCATCATCATCATCAGGTGCCGTGCCGACTGGCGTTGGCTATTATGCTTCTCCAGAGTACACGATCCTTCATGCAGGCCATCAGATCAGTTGGTGATCTCCTCTCACACCATCCCGTCAGACTGTCCAGTATCATTTCTTTTGGTCTTCCTCTTGATCTTCTTCCTTCTATTTTTCCTGTTATAATATTTTCAATGCTTCCCTCTTCTCATTGCATGTCCTATGAAAGTACATTGTCTCTCTCTTATCTTTTTGACAAGGTTTTTTGTCTCTCCAGCTCTTCTCCTACATTCTTCATTAGTTATTTTTGCTGTCCAGGGGATTCGCAACATTCTTCTAATAAACCACATTTCTGCTGCTTCCAATGATTTTTGTGCAGATTTGCCTATTGTCCATGATTCACTTCCATATAACAAGATAGGTTCAATATAGCATTTTAGGACTCGTTTTCTAACATTCATTGATAAGGATGTGTTGGCTAATATGTTACTCATTTTCTGAAATGCAGTCTTTGCTTGGCCTATTCTGTTCCTAATTTCTGTTCTGCATTTCCCATCTGAAGTTATTACTGCTCCAAGGTATTTGAATTTCTGCAAAGTTATCTTAGTTTTTTTTAATTTTTAAAGTTAAAACTGAAAGAGGTGACACCACATAATGCAATGTGAGAACCGCTGGATAAACGTATCGATCTTTCTTCGATCCCCAACTGCTTGAAAGTGGCCACAATAAAAGCAAGCAACGACTTCGATTACAGTCTGTGCAGAAGTGCAACCCCGAGGGCGGTTATGAATACCGATTTAGAAGCAGTTCTATTTGCAGTGGGTTGTTACAGATATTGGTTTAGAAGTGGTTCTATGTGCAGTGGGTGATTATAGATCTCGGCTTTTAAGAGCCTCTGAATACTGTCGACGATTACTGAAAAATCAAAACAGTGAAAATATGAAGGAAAAAGAGGAAGATAGTAGCAGTGATACAGATTAGTGGACAGCATTAAGAAGTGAACAGGCAGAAGTTTGGAAGTGTGCACTGTCAAATAAAGACCCTGCTAGGGTTGGCATGTTTTGATGAGCTGAAACGAAAACACCCTTGTTGTCATGGAAACAGCGGGTCACCGAGATAGGTAGAATAAGTTAATAGTTAGGTTATCGTAGTTTCTCTAGGCAAAACCAGGACAGAGAGAGGGAGAAGGAGGAGAGAGAGGAGAGAGGGAGGGAGAGGAGAGGGAGAGAGAGAGGAGAGGGAGAGAGGAGGGAGAAGAGGGAGAGAGAGAGGGAGAGAGGGAGGAGAGAGAGAGGGAGAGAGAGAGGGAGGAGAGAGAGGAGGAGAGGAGAGGAGGGAGGAGAGAGGGGAG